>CM076579.1:1603592758-1603897682 GCA_034641835.2 Pinus albicaulis
CTTGAACCCGAGCCTCAAAGACATATCCTTTGACTTATATAGAGAGATCCCTCTCTGGGCCTAGGAGGGCTAGATCCTAAGGTTCGAAAGTGGTTCTATGTTGCCTCATATTTTGGTCTTGCCAACCTGGCCAAAACATGGGAACCCCAACATCCCCAATAGGGAAATACAACAAGATTGGGAATCTCTTAAGATAACCCCAACATTATAGCTACGGTAATAACAAATACATCAAATGGTAAATACCAGTGAATCATATACACATCAAATGTTGGAGAACTCAATGGTCATCACACTAGATCATAGCAGCAATAAAATATACAACTCCTTGAGGAAATGATCACTCAAGCAAGGCACTAGAAGCCTCAAGAAACCTATACATGTAAATATGAAATACATAGATGCATAAATAAGGCTCTGGACCATGACTGCGCAGTTATAGGAGGAACTGCTGCATAAATGATAGAAATAAAAATGATATATCAATATGGGCTCAAATAAGAAGTGGGAGAAAGATCTCAACCCCTGAAAATACATAACATCAATCCTCTAAAAGGATTGGCTTAAATCTATACAAAAATGCCATTTTGCAGAAATGTTGGAGTTGCTGGGCAACAGCAACTCAAGAGCTAGGAATACATGGAGAAGGCTGAAATTTCTAAAAAAATTGAAGAATCCTCCTCCATTGGAAATATGAAGTGAAAGGCTGATCCTTTCACCCAAGACTTCTCCTCCAAATGGATGTCAATCCCTCACAGCAAATAATCACCCATGAGAACACTGTCTAAGAGAGGGACTGCGCTGCCTCTGATGGAAAGTGGTTGGCCTGATGCCAAATATGGTGGGATATGGTCAAGAACCACCATTTCTGATCTCCCAATGAATAGAACTTCTTTCCACTGAAAAACAAGCTCCGGATGATGTGTGGAAACCTCCCCAGCAACACCCAGCAACACTGCACAATATCCGCTGCAGAAACTGCACTGATGTAGATGGCTGAAGCTATGGCCTGAATGCATGAATATTGGGAATGGATTTGAATCCTTCATGAGCTACTCAAGAAGGAGAGGAAATCCTCAACAGGACTCCCTTGTGCCCGAGGGCACTGTAGCTCTGCTGAACAGCAAGAGGCAGCAACAAGTCTCTAGACTTGAATGAAGAATGATCAAAGATAATCTCAATGGTTGCCTTGCCCCTCTTTTAAACAATGAGCCTTCCCTCCATGGGCCCTACTTCGAATTAAGGTTTCCTCTCTCTATAATCTTCCCTCCTACTTTGTTCCACATAATGCTTTCCAACTCATGCCAATGTAGTTTGACTTGGTCAACCTTGGCCAAGCATGTATGAAAAAACCTCCTTTCACACATGGAGGTGTGAAATCCAGCTCCAAATATGATCCTCTTTCATCCTTAGAGGATTTTTATTCTCTATTCATGTAAGGAATGGGTCTCCTACCCATTTTATTCACCTTCTTCATAAAATTAGCAAAATTTAATGTTCCTCAAAATTTTGGAACATTACAAGAGGTTTCAAACTTAAATATTCTACTAACTATTATCCTCAAGGAAATGGCTTAGCAGAATCAACTAATAAAAACCTCATTAGGATCATTGAACGAACTATTGATTAGAGACAAAAAAATTGGCATAAATATTTAACATTTTCTCTATGGACAGATCAGATAACACATAAAGCCTCTATAGGTACTGTTAGTATAAATCATAGGATCTCAAGGTGATTTAAAATTTCATGAGTTTGCAATTTCATATTGAGTATGATTTTCAATATTCAAGAGATTTCCAAAAAAAATATGAAAAAAGAAAAGGAAAGAGGGTATATGAAAAAAGAGAAAAAGAGAAAAAGAAAAAGAAAGAAAAAGAATAATATTGAAAGTGTTGCAAATCAAAATGCCACTACTGACTAGAAAGGTTTTTTCAATCATACAGTTTAAGCAGGATTGTGCAATTTTAAATTTATGTTGTTAGGTTAGAAAATAAATATTTTCCAAACTGTTTAACCTTGGCAGATTAGTAGTTAGGTAGAAATAAAATTGACTCAACAGATTATTCTGAGTCAATGGAAGAAATAAGGATAGATGTAGGTAAGAAGTTTCAAAGAAAAAAAGTGAATTGGGTCTGCAAGTCCAAGTGCACCCTGAAAAAGAACAAAAAATATTAGATTAGTGACATGGAAAGGCAGGGATGAAGAAAAGAAAGAAGGGAGGAAACATGAAATTTACTCCAAAGTTATCCGAAGAGTTCATCTATTTCTTGGAATAAAAAGGGAAAAAATCAAAGGATAAAGGGTTATTTATTCTAAATTTTGGGAATTGAACTTTTATTAAAATCACCTTTTGACATATTTATGTCATAATTTATATCCTAAGTCCTGAAACCATATATTCTCCCATATCCTAAAGTCTTGACATTGTATTTACACCACCACTTTTCATTAAACTCCACTCGACCCCACCATCTAATCATTTTTCCCATCACTACTAAACACCACACAACTTCCCGTCATCTCCACTCATCATATTCTTATTTGACGGCCCACGATGGTTTTCAGCCCCCCCTCATCCTCTGAACGTTAACATTAGGGTGAGGGGGCGGGGGGGGGTCCGAAATAGATGGTATTATAAACTGCTTCTGCCACTACATGTCATGCCCGAATTATTTCACACCCCCCCCCCACTCATTACCACTTACCGCTCATACCCCCATGTGAAAAGCGGATTTCATTGTGCCAAAACCATGCCACCTACCAACGCACCTCTAACTATTTCATAACCATTGTGCCACATAAGCTCCCTCATGTCCCGTCAATCCAATCAACCATGCTCCCGCCATAGGCCCGTTGGATAATTAATGGCTCAGGTCATTACCCAATGGGCCCGCGCCATGTCAACGGTTGCCCAATCACTCCATAAAACCAAAATCCCGCACCCGTGGCAAGTTTTAATAGTGTTGTTGCACTCAATTGTTGCAGGTGACTGTTTTGTGAAGGTTTTACAACAAAAGACATAAGCAGAAAGTTTTCAATTCTCTCACAAGTCACACAGAGCTCTTCCATAATCCTTTTCTTCTTCCCAATCCCCATTCTAGTTTGTAGAAGCTCCATTTCTATATTCCCATCTTCTTTTAATCCCATTCTTCTCTAAAACATTTAAAAACACACTGAGGTTACTTACAGAAGACAACAATGCCTCCAAAGAAGGATCAACAGCCCTTTAATCCTATGTTTTACCCTCAGGTAGACCTCGATCATATGTGTAGTATCCCAAAATGGGACTACTCAGTAATGCATGCTAAAATAACGCTGTTCTCAGAAATATGTGCAATGAATGTAAATACAGATCATGGACCCCTTAGATCTAATATTATAGTAACTATAACTGAAAGGAATTCAGAAACAAATCACTATTGCATAGTTAAACATGCCTCCCATGCCATAAATAGCTGAAAATCATGCAAAAATAGAGACTGCAACCATGTATGAAAGCTGGAATACCATGACAACGTTATTTTATTACCTCTACAATAGCAGTAGGTTGTAAATTAGATCTAGAGCAAGCATGTGGACAAAATTTAGATCTACAGCCGATCCATGCACTATAGAAGCTCTTTTATCAATTCCCCTTGGGGTTTTCAGCAATACACCATGTACAAAATGTAGATCTGAGTTTTAAGACTGTAGATCTATGGAAATATTTAGACCTGGAAAGTGGATCTGATCTGATATAAAAAGATAAAGGATCCCCTCCAGCAGATCTCCAAAGTGAAGGGCAGATCCCCGACACTCAGCAAATCATCTCTCCAATTGGTGCACTGAATCAACCTATAGCAACTCCTTCATAAATAACACAGATCTGGACTCTCTCTACGCTGTATGGGATAAAATGATGTTGGCTTGCAACCAAGATATGGAAATATAGTTCACAACCTTCAATACTGTCCTCCCAATGGATTAGAAGACTCCTCCACTGAAAATAAGTATTGAGATGGCCTAGATCTGAAGATCTAGCCTCCACTTGTTGCAGTTTTTTGAAATAGTCAAACCCTCAACAAGATCTAAGTTGTCAAAGGAAGGTGAAGCTTGGCCTCAAGCCAGATAGTGTACAATATGATGCAAGGCTCCTCCAAGATGTTACTCCATGGAAGAGAAGGAATTCCTAAACAGGAAGACCTTGTGCTAAACAACACTCTATCTCACCTAAACAACTAGAGAAATAAGTATGTATAAACAGACCATACAATCAAAAAATAATAATCATCAGCTAACCCCATATGGCTTCCCTCCTCCTCCTTATAACAATGTGATCCTTCTCACCTTTGATCCCCCTCATTAGGGTTTCCATCTTCATGCAATGAATCTCCCTCCAAAACTGCGTTGTCCCTTCATCAATACCACTCCTCCCTAACAGCACTAATGGAATTGGTCAATCTTGACTGGATCTCCATGAAATGTCTCCTTCCACACATAAGTTGTCTTTATTCCAACTATCTAATTAGATATATATTCCCACTGGGTTATCTTCATTAGTGTTTCACATCCTCCACATTAGCTTAGTTGACTTGGTCAAACTTTGACTTAGTCCACATGCATTAGGTTCTTGTTCACACATGAAGGTGTTTTATCCAGCTTTAATATGATCCCTTTCCAATTTAAGAGGGATTTTATTGCTACTAAAGAGATTTAAGGGTCTCCCTACCCATTTTATTCCTCTACCCAAGATCAAAACAAAATTTTAATATTCCCTTAGTTGTATGCTAAGTTAGGAATATTACAGTCCTCCCCTCCCAAATGTTGCTTGTCCTCAAGAAACTGCAAGGATAGAACTGAAGAGCCTCCCCTCTTCTTCCTATAGCATCCTCAAGTGATATGCTCTTCCAAAGCACAAGATTCATTTTCAACGATATGCCCTCAATTTGTTCCTCCCATGTGTAAAAGCTTGCCTTTGGTAAAAATTCCAAATGGCTCTCATTATGAAAAAGTAGGACATACATGGAAACAACAATATGTGATCTAGAGGCCTTCTTGAGACATGGAATCAGAAATATATCAGGAATCATCACCCCCATTTGAAGCCTCCATCCCCAAGCTATCATACACAAGAAGTGAGTCACCTCCCAACATGGTAACTCATGAAACATCTCCTCCACCTTAAGCTCCTGAAAAGAAGGTGGGCTGCATGGCTGAACATGTGGGACTAAAATTTCCATCCCACGCTGCTTCTCTTTCCACTTATTATATGTATGGGGCTGCTGTTGTTCTTGGGCTGAAATATCATGGTCCCCAAGAATGACCCAAGTCACCCCATCAATCAAATCGTCCATGAAATTCTCCTCCTAAAAACTCAAGCTCTTCAAATGGACATCTCCAACTCTTGTGCCACTCTCCCAACAAGGCTTCCCATAAACATGAGAACATCATCAATATATGGAAGCATAAACAAATGAAAGCAAGTTGCCAAAGGACAACCAAGAGGTGGATCATAGTTCCATATGTGGAACCAGTGCTGTGCATCCCTTGCCTGCCTTAAATAAAATGTATAACAAGTGTCCTTCCAGCCACTTTTTTGCTGTCACAATCATCCTACAAGATGAAATCATGAAAGTAACATTTGGTGCCAATGGTGCACACCAAAAATCATGTGGCACCCCCCACAATCCAAAAATAGAATGGCCAACATCAATTTTTCAATTGGCCTTAAGTACATCACAAAACAATATGCAAGAAGGAAAGACCCTCCTTGGTACAATATGATGATCATCAAAAATAAAGGAGTACAAGTTATAAAACATAAATATACATCTTCTATCAGGTACTTTGGTCATTGAGCTGAAGTGGCTCAATTGAAAGTTCTCTCTCACTCTAAATGAGTATGGAAGTGGTTGTGCCAACCTTTCCATCTTCTTCCAGGCTATGAATCTCTCCATATGATGATATACATCATGTTGGATGCCCTCCCAAGTGGAATCCTCTAGCAAGGAATGGTATGCATCAAGGTGCATGGAAAGAAAGCCCACAAGTGATGCATGTAGATCTCTTTTCTTATACTCAAAAATCCAAGTTAATAAGATCATATCATGGTAATAGATGTCTCCATCCACTACTCCATCACTCTTTGAAATAGAATGTGTCATATGATGACCAAACTCTTTCAAGAGTAACCAACGCAGTCATCCTACCATCCAGTATCATAGATCTACAAGTGGTTTCCCAACCTCTTGCTTATTAGCATCACCCATCCAACCCATGGTGAGTGTTTATCATTATGTCCAAAACTGGCACTCCTCTAATGGAGAATACCAACCTCCCAAATCATATTTTTGTCTTTGCACTTCATGGGGTTTTTAAATGAAATCTTCTGAAGATCTCCAAATGGAGACCACTCCTCAATGACCAAGTTGACCCCATAAGGATCCAAATAGGTGGTAGGAAAAAACCTCCCATCATGATGTGCAGGGCTCATCAAGAAGTATCCAACACAAACATGAGAGATGTCATCCATCCTAAGATATCCTCCATCATCTATATGTTCCCTCTTTGTCATACATATGGAAAGGTCATTGGAATATTCCAACAATGGTTGGGCCCCCAACTCATCACTGCTACTAAATGAAAACATTTTTGATCTCCATGATGGTGCAGCTACTACCTCCAGATCAGATCCAATGCTGAACACATAGTTTTGAAATTTATTGTTCAAGACAATACTCATCCCATTCTCCAAGAGACTACATTCCAACCTCAAGGGTTGTGTGCAGCTCATCAATGATACATTAGGATTATTGTTTGCCTCTTCCTTGAATGAATCAAGGATTCTTAGCATAATGAAATTTTTCTGCTCCAAATCAGAAATATATTTTGACCCTTGGTTATGAAATGGTACATTCCCATCATCCTCCATATGTTGCATTGAAATAACAAGAAATGAAAACATGTTCATACCTTGGTACAACTTAGGAACATCTTGTACAGCTACAAGGGTTCCTCCTTCCAATGTGATGGCTTCCCAAACTACTGATGATGATGGCTGATCTTCTATAGCTTCATCAGCGCTAGCACGAGTCTCTTCTTCTTCACGCATCTCCAGAATGGTGCATGGGACTCTATATACCAAGAGATCAAGATCATCTTGCAAAGCTGCAAGTGGTCTTCCTCCTGAAGCAAGTTATCTTGTAGTAAATGGTGGTGAAGGCTTCTTCCCTTTTGATCTCTTCTTATTAAACCTCTTAATAAACTTTTGAGTAAAGTCTGCATATGCAGTCACTTTCACATGACTCAAATGGTTGGACCACCAATTTTGTGTTTCACCTTGAAGGTGCAGTGCTGAAATCTCAACAACTTCCTTTTCTACTACTAGATGTAGCAGAAAAAATGCATCCAACTTCTTTCCCCAAGCCTTTGCTGTGCATGAGGATGACCCATCAAAGGTAGATAATAGAAATCTATTTCCCTTCATTCTTTTCTTGCTGCAAGGTCTCCTTTCTTCTTTGAGCTAAATAAACTCTGGGAGAGTTAGATTCTTCTTGATAGCTCTAGGTTGAGACTTATATTCTGCAAGATATTTACTTAGAATCTCATGATCTAAGTATTCTTCACTTCTATGCCTCTTATATTCAAAAGGGAAGGCAATAGAATGTTTCTTTGGTGCTATATGCAACACCAGATCTTCTTTTTGCTGATAGGAAGTACTTGGACCTTCCTCATCTTGAAACCTTAACTTGGCTTCAATTATTCTTTGCCTGACCTCCTTGGTGAGGTCCTCCTTAGATCTAAAAAGAGATGAGAGTAACATCTTCCTTTCCATCATTCTTATCTTTGCCTTGTAGTCCACAGGCTGAGCCAAAGATCTTTCTTTGATACCACTATAGTATCCCAAAATGGGACTGCTCAGCAATGCATGCTAAAATAATGCATTTTTCATAAATATGTGCAATGAAATGTAAATACAGCTCATGGATCCCTTAGATCTGATATTATAGTAACTAGATCTGAAAGGAATTCAGAAACAAATCACTATTGCATAGTTAAACAGACCTCCCATGCCATAAATAGCTGAAAATCATGTAAAAATAGAGACTGCAACCATGTATGAAAGCTGGAACACCATGAAAATGTTATTTTATTACCTCTGCAATAACAGTATGTTGTACATCAGATCTAGAGAAAGTATGTGGACAAAGTTAGATCTACAACAGATCCATGCACTATACAAGCTCTTTTATCAATTCCCCTTGGGGTTTTCAGCAATACACCATGTACAAAATGTAGATATGAGTTTTAAGACTGCAGATCTATGGAAATATTCAGATCTGGAAAGTGAATATGATCTGATATAACAATATAAAGGATCCCATATAGGAGATATCCAAAGTGAAAGGCAGTTCCCCAACACTCAGCAAATCATCTCTCCAATTGGTGCACTGAATCACCCTGCAACATCTCCTTCAGATATAACGCAGATTTGGACTCTCTTTGCATTGTAGGAAATAAAATTATGTTGGCCTGTAGACAAGATATGGAAATATAGTTCACAACCTTAAATATTGTCCTCCCAATGGATTAGAATACTCCTCCACTGAAAATAAGTATTGTGATGGCCTAGATTTGAAGATCTAGCCTCCACTTGCTGCAGCTTTCTAAAATAGTCAAACCCTCAACAGGATATGCACTATCAAACGAAGGTGAATCTTTTCCTCAAGCCAGATAGTAGACAATATGATGCAAGGCTCCTCCAAGATGTTACTCCATGGAAGAGAAGGAATTCCTAAACAGGAAGAACTTGTGCTAAACAACACTCTATCTCAACTAAACAACTAGAGAAATAAGTATGTATAAACAGACAATAAAATCATAAAATAATAATCATCATCTAACCCCATATGGCTTCCATCCTCCTCCTTATAACAATGTGAGCCTTCTCACCTTTGATCCTCCTCATTAAGGTTTCCATCTTCATGCAATGAATCTCCCTCCAAAACTGCGCTGTCCCTTCATCAATACCACTCCTCCCTAACAACACTGATGGACTTGGTCAATCTTGACTGGATCTCCATGCAATGTCTCCTTCCACACATAAGGTGGCTTTATTCCAACTGTCTAATTAGATCTATATTCCCACTAGGTTATCTTCATTAGTGTTTCACATCCTCCACATTAGCTTAGTTGACTTGGTCAAACTTTGACTTAGTCCACATGCATTAGGTTCTTGTTCACACATGAAGGTGTTTTATCTAGCTTTAATATGATCCCTTTACCATTTAAGAGGGATTTTATTGCTACTAAAGATATTTATGGGTCTCCCTACCCATTTTATTCCTCTACCCAGGATCAAAACAAAATTTCAATATTCCCTTAGCTGTACGCTAAGTTAGGAATATTACAATATGGCTATAGCTGATAGAGATTATACGATCCATAAGACAGAGTTAGGATTCGATTTATTTGACGTCTACTACTGGCTTGAGGATAAGTTGATAGATGAAGTAGATTACATAGGGTTATGGGAGAATAAATTGCCTTATTTTATATTCCTAAGGACCCACAACTGCCCCGAATTTATGAGAAAATGCCATGCATGTTATGACATTAACCAAAGAGATATAGTAGCCCCCATAGGAGAAGTCCTTTTCACTATTAGTGCCCAGTAAATCCCGCATATGATGAAGGCTCTCACTGTTGAAGAAACCATCCCATTTTCCTATGAGACCCTCAGAGAACTGTATCAAAAGCTAGAATTTTTTAGTAGAGCTAAAACATTAGAGCTTTTCATGGCTACTGATTCCCCACTGCCCACAAAGAATCCTCCATATCCCTCATCCACTTTCCCTGATAGAACCCAACATATTATCACTGTCTTGTCATATTTACTAGGGTATCATTTAGACTAGTGGGTAGATGAGGCAATGACAGGTTTTCTGTCTATTATTTCATCAGATTCCAAGACACCAATCATGTTAAAATTTATCCAATTCTTAGTCGATGCCATCCATGATCAATTCCTAAATTTCCACACAGAGGAAGTGTTCAAATACACTTTATTTTTTGCCTATATTTTTGTTTATTTTTAGGACAACAACTTCCAGTTTGCAATGACAAAAGTTAATGATGACTCTGAGCCTCAATCAATTATTTTTTGGACAACTTTGTTAATGAATGATCAAAAGGAATATACATACAAGAGTTTTGTTGATTCATTTGTACATCCAATAATGAATATACTCAGTAGTACAATAGAGCCAAGGGTTAATGAGGAAATTAAGAAAATTATGTCAGATCAAGTGAGAACTGGAGATTGGTACTTGTACCAAAATTATACTGAGATCAGAATCTATGGGTGTGAGTTGGCCCCCTAAAAGCTGCCAAAGTTCTTGCCCATGAGGATATTTTCCCTATAATAAATAAGACAAATGATCAATGTAGATGAATTCAACTTTGTCTCTGCCAAGAATAAATCGCAAACTAGGATCAAGTCCCAAATTGGTCCTTTTATTTGTAATAGCAGAGCAGTAGGAGAGGAGGCCATTAAGATATTGAAGGAGATGAAATTCAGTCACAGCTTCACTTGGTCTTATGACCCATTGGGGATCATATCCATGAAAAGCGTGGAGAAAAAATCAACCCCATACATCCACACACACAAGACTGAGATAGAGAAGTATATGAATCAAGCAGAGTGGGTAGAAAATACAATGCATGAAGCTGAAGAAAAATTGATCTCAACATCAAGTATTCAAACTCCTACTCCATAGGAGAAGAAAAATAAAGGGGATAAAGAATATAAGGGAAAAGAACTAGAGAAGGAGACCACAGGGAAGAGACAAAGATATGATCAGACTAATATGGATACTAATACATCCAGCAGAGAATTTAAGATGAAGTACAGAAAGAGATCTAGAGTCCACATGAGCATTGACCAGAGCAGTGCAAAAGAATAGCATAAAATCATCACAATCAAGGATTCTCCAAGTTCATCACCAGCAGGTGGCCAGACCATATTCTCTACATCTTGAGCCACCATTCCATTTCAGCAGCAGAACTTAGAAACTCCCACATCTACTGCTACTATAGGGGAAATGAGGAGAACATATATGATACATTTAGAGAAATCAAGAGGAATAATGAGATCCAAAAAACCAGCACCTACAACCAGTTCTGGAAGCAGAAAAGTAGTTCACAGAGCAGGATTTTATCATCCTTTGACTTAGAGAAAGGAAATATGAGAGTGGATTTCCTAGAAGCACAAATATATCAGCCTAAAACACTAACAGACTTCAAGCACGTATCTTTTGAATTTGATGTGAAAGACATCCATCCAATAGACCAGATGGAGATGCATAAGAAAACTGTAGAAATTGTTTCCTCCAAACTGACCAACACTGCCATGAGCTTGTCTAAACTGAAAATATATTTGGCTAACTTTTGATCTAAGCTAAAAATGGAGAAGATATCTTCTCTAGCCAAACATAAAAAAATTAAATCTCTGGAGGACTTAGTGATAAATATTGGGTATGACCCAACCAATATAGAAGTTGTGGAGGAGAGATTGAAGAAGAAGAATGTTGATATAGAAGCCCTAAGGAAACAACTTAATATGTCAACAACTAAAGATCCCTTGAAAAAATACATTGAGGAAAATGAAGCACAGAAAGATCAGATGTCGAAGTTAATTATGGAGAATTTTTCATAGCTAAAGCAGATGGAGACAGAGATGGAAAAACTGGTGAAATAAAAGGAGAAAGAAATAGAAATGGCCATTGTTCCATTATAGGTTGTCCCTATTGCATCCATCCCTACAACAACACCAAAAACGGGCTCATCAGGTGGTGCAGAGCATCTAGCCAAGGCCATTGAGAACATGACCATTCAAATAGCAGAGATCAAGAAGCTTGAAGCATAAATCAACACCCTGAAAGATTTGAAGAAAATATCAGACAATGCTCATGAAATTGAGATACAGAGAGCCCAGAAAGAGATTGAGAAATTAATCAAGGTAGAGACGAAAGCTTCTATTGGACAGACTATTGGCCAGGAAAAAGAAATTAGTTGGACTATTATTTTTGACTCCATGAATGAGATATGGCCTTCCATTCAGATAATATTTGAACATAGAGATTTGATTGGATTAGTGAGTGATGCCATAAATAAAACAAACATGGAGCTGATAGGCATGCCTGAGACAACAAAAAATATCATCAAATTCTTGAATTCCAAGAGAAGTTTTGAATTGGAACCACTAGGAGTGGAGGAAAGAACAAAAACCATCCTAGAGGTCAAGAAGGTACTCAACAAAAAGATTTTGGTCTCACAATTAGAGGAAAAATCTCATTAGATACAAATTTTTGTCAGTATATTCTTTAATAGAATCGAACCATTGACCAAAAGAGGATTGCCATCTCTTTTTGTGATAAATGACAAGCTCATGCACAGGTCAGATTATGTCAAGAAACTAAAGGAGATTGCCAAAGATACCACAAAATTTGCAAGAATTAAAGGTTCAATGACTGTAAGAGCCTTCTTAGAGGCTATGGACAATGATTTATATATACAACATGAAATCAAGCATATTTTCCAGTTAAGGCCAAATTTTATGAAGTATACAGAGATAGATGAGATTTACAGGAAGATAATTAGGATCAAGATTCCGAATGCACAAAAATGGGACAAATTATGTGATTACTAGGAAGGGTGACAACTAATTAGCACATCACCGGAAAAACCAACTCAACTCATCGATTAATTTCATAGACCAATGTATCAGTTCAGCAAATCAACATCAAGTGACCTTAATCTGCCAGCAAAACAATGAATTACAACACACAATAACAGCCTTCTGGAGATTACAGCCACATGTCACAAATCATTCTATCGTGTCCACATTGTGGTCACATTTGTCAATTTTCAGTTATTGTTGTACTAAATAGGAGATTACCCATGTAGATACGTCAATCACTAGGAATTAGTTAAATACTATATTTCTATTCAGTATCAAGGGTTGGACCCTATATTGTAAAATTTTCTATTGGAGCATTGTAATTTTGGAGCTGGAACATTAATAATAAAAGACCATTTTGCAAGATTCTTGAGCTATTTTTATCTAGTGATGTATTTTATTTACTGTGTTTAATGTTTTCCATTGTTATTTCTTTTAGTGTATCATCTAATTCTAATTGTAAAACATAAGTCTAAAGATTGATATTTTCTACATAGAGCACCTTAATTATGGTTGTGTTTACAATATAAGTGTTTCTCTTCTGAAGTCTGGTTAGAAAATACTTAATTTATTTTTAACCACTACTGAAATCACTCTTCATTCATTCCATAATTCACTATGTTTCAAAGATCCAATAAATATATCTAGCTTTCCTTGCAAATGCTCTGGAAAAATCGATGCAACAACCTAGCATGTTATGACTCCATATCCCAATGGAAATAGTTTAAACAGATCCCTTCATCCAACCAAAACTATCAATAAGAGACAACCTTCAATGTCAGTTTAACTAGCCTAATATCAGAAATCATTAAAAACAAAGAGAAATCTTAAAAAGAGATCCCTCTCTGAGTCTAGGAGGGCTATATCCTAGGCTCCAAAGTGGTTTTGATGTTGTCATTTTATGATTATTCTTTCCAATCTCAAAATTATAAAATGATAACAGGTAATTCTCCATTTAATCTAGTCTATGGGAAAGAGGTTGTTCTTCCTACAAATTTAGTTATTCCCTCTCTATCCTTCATTCAATTTATTGAAGAAACTCCTTATTCTTCTTTGCAGTTAAGACAATCACAAATTCTTAGACTTGAAGAAGTGAGATAGAAAGCCAAAATCACCCATGCTCATCATCAACAATTAATTAAATATTTCTTTGATGCAAATTATGTTAGTTCAAAATCATTTCAACTTGGAGACCTTGTACTGAAATGGGATAAATCACACGAGGAAAAAGGTAAGAATACCAAATTCCAAAGAATGTGGCCTGGACAATTTCAAATTGCAGAACAAATTGGCCCATCAACAATTCTATTGCAAGATTTATCAGGCAAGAAAGATTCTCTGCCTGTGAATGGGAAAATTTTGAAAAAAAATCTTCTCATAGGACATAACCTCTTCTATCCCCGGTACATTATTGTCTTTACTTTTCCTAGGAAAATAAAAATTTAAATAATATAATGTTGGCCTTGCAATAAAATCTCTTGAAATATTTTGAATTTTCGCTTTTATAAATGGAAATTGTTAAGGAAATAGTTAAAAGGTTTGAAAATTAATTAAGTTTTGTCTCTCTGAAATTTTTCTTTTTTCTACCAAAATTATTCATTATTTGAGAAACTCCAACTTTATAAAAGACTTGTGTTCTATTATCAGTCAAGAAAAATATTTTTAACAAAGTGAAAGACTCTAAGTATACAAGCATCCTTAACTCTATAAATTGTCATCTAGAACTCTTAAGGATGCAATGATTCTCCCTATCCGGTACACTTTTCTCTTTTTAGAGTGTAATCCTAAATAATGTACTAAAGCTTAAAATATAAGAGGTCTCATTAAGAGCCTGCTTACCATATTCGTAGGGATATAATAAGACTGGAATTACCCCTACTGTAGACCAAAATAGGGTAATGGATTTAGATTACCTTAAACAAAAGACAAGGGGTCTCATCACAAGCCAACTTGTTTAGTTGAATTACAACCAATGAATGGCATTGTCACTATTTGGCCACCACACCAAGGCAATGGCTTTTAAGTAATAAAAAAGAAGGGCTATTTAAAAAATAATAAAAATTACATTATTGTGGAATTATCTTTAAAAACTACATTCTTACATAGATGGGATACATAATTATAATTAGGAGAGTTTGTTTTATTAGTCAGAGAAATGTTATTTAATTTTTCATACAATTTTTGTTTTCTGAACTATTTTTATTTTGAAAGTTTTAGGAATTTTAAAATTATCAGAGATAACTAATTCTTCCAGTGAATCTCCAATTGTTGTACTATTCAACATTCCCCCCATTTAATTTTTATAATAATCAATATTGTAATAATGAATGGGGACCCTTTTAAAATTTTCAAGAAAAATCTAGCAAGAAATAGTTTTTCCTTTAAAAAGTGCTAAAACGTTAAGCTAAGCCACTTAAGAGTAAGTGTTTTTCACTTTATCAAAAATCGCATAAGCCAAAGGTAACACAAATAATCATTAGTCGGAATCTGTGATAAAGCGACCAATAAAACCTGTTTTTAGATTAAGTATGATGTTGCGCTCTTTATAAAGGCCTAGAAATATTTCTAAAATTCATGAAGTGCTTAAAGTATACTTCGTATAAGGAAAAAATCCGCTCAAAGAAAATATTGCGCGTCACAAATCGTCAAAATGCCATAACTCTAATCTTCTGATCTTGCGATAATGTGACATGGAAAATCTTGTGATCTTGTGATATTGCGATTTATCGCAAGTGCAAAATATGCATTATACTTAAATATTATCATTTTGAAATATCATTCAGGTTTGCGATGCGATGTTTTCACAAGACCCGAAAAGAAATCACACAAATGTAATAATGTGTAATTAATGGAAATAAACTGCATTTACTCTTTTAAAGACTCGATGATATTTGTATATATTTACTCGTTCTTATAATAAAAATTCCATCCTTATCGAATTTACTGTTTTAATTAAACCTCTTCTATTATCTCTGCTTTACGTTCATTTTTATTTCTCTATTGTTCAATCTCATGGAATAACGCTAAGGCCTAGAAATATTTCTAAAATTCATCAAGCGCTTAAAGTATACTTCGTATAAGGAAAAAATCCTCTCAAAGAAAATATCACGCGTCACAAATCGTCAAAATGCCATAACTCTAATCTTCTGATCTTGCGATAATGTGACATGGAAAATCTTGTGATCTTGTGATATTGCGATTTATCGCAAGTGAAAAATATGCATTATACTTAAATATTATCATTTTGAAATATCATTCGGGTTTGCGATGCAATGTTTTGACAAGACCCGAAAAGAAATCACACAAATGCAATAATGCATAATTAATGGAAATAAACTGCATTTACTCTTTTAAAGGCTCGAGGATATTTGTATATATTTACTCGTGCTTATAATAAAAATTCCATCCTTATCGAATTTACTATTTTAATTAAACCTCTTCTATTATCTCTACTTTACGTTAATTTTGATTTCTCTATTGTTCAATCTCATGGAATAACACTCAGAGATGACGAAGAAAAGAAAAAAAACAGCATAGCCTTCTGCATCAGAGGATTCAGACATGCTGCCCCGCTTTAGTGATACTACATGCAACAAATATGGTGGAGCTACGTCATGGGAAGCCATGTATAATATGCTAGAGAATGAAAATCCAAAGGTGCTGGTAGTCAGAGCAACGGTTGATTCTAAAGTCTCATATGAAGCTTCCTATTTTGAAGCAAACTTTTATTTCTTACAAAGAATAGTTGTAATACCTAAAATCCTTCCATATACAGATATGGTGAAGTGGATTGTCAACAATGTAGATATCTCAGACATGAAATTCAAGAATTCAAGACAAGAGGTCATGGGGTCATTTTCTGTAGACAACTTGCGCATAATGTATCATTTGCCAGAGCCTCAAAAGGCCTATGATAGAGCATTCATCGAGCAGTTCACAAAAGTGAATGAAGGCCCAATAGATACCATGCAGACTTGGAGGTCCGGATTCAACAAATTCAAATGGGAGAAAACTAGTATGTACCAAATTTCACCTTTTTCGGCTCCACTTAGTTATGTAGTTGCTATGATGTGTAGGATTCTTGGGAAAGCTGATAGTACCAAGTTTTCTATGGAATGGATTTCATTAATTGATGTGGCTGTTAACTCCATGATTAGTAATTGGGGTAACATTTTATCCAAAAAATTGGTTATGGCTATTAGAAAGTATAGATAGTATAGAGTTGTCTCTACTTGGGTCATCCCTCCATATTTTATGAGTGCTTAGGTGATGGATGCCATCTATTTTTGTATGAAATTTCCTAATATGGGTTGGAATTGGACTTTAAAAGACCCTACTGCTATCCATGTGTATCATAATATTTTATGGGAATCTTAATTTCATCCCCATTTTTATAAGATTTGTCAAAGTATTATGCTGCCCATTTATCAAACTATTTTTGATACAAAATCCTCGAGCCTTTCAGAAGAAGACAAGATAGATATTTTTTTAGTGTCAGGATGGTTTGGTGAAGAAAATTTTACTTATATCAGAGTTTTTGGGAGTATTTATACTCCCCATGTTCTTCCTTATTATGTTCCAGATAAGTTATTGCCAAGAAAAATTTCATACCAAACAATAGGGGAAGGTCTTACCAAAACCATAAAAGACACGAAGGAATCTATCTTGCCAACTTTTCTGGTACAATGTGGTTCTTTTGTCTTGTTTTATTTTGGACATGCAGTTAAAGAGGTGCAGAATATTACATGCTTGAATCTGGCTACGATTCCAAGGAGACAATATGATCCCAACCAAGTCGCTCAAGACTTTATTGCTTTGGTTCAAATTAGACACCTCATGCATGAGAAATATGACTTTGATGACCTATTTGAAAGGTCGAGACTTTCTCACAAGTTGTTCATTTTGTTTCAATAAAATTAACTCCAACGGACCTCAATTATTTTCATATTTACAGAAACAAAAGATTGGCAGGGGTTCCTCTAGACCTATTGCAGATTGAGGAAACAAGAGAACCTATTCCAAGTATAAGTTTAGAAGAAAATTATGATCGTAATTATGATCAAGAATCACTAGATAAATCAAGTCAAGGTTCAGAACTTTCTGAGCATCAATCTCAAAATCAAGAAGAAGACACTAAGGAAAGTTTTGAGAAGAATACATAAATAAATAATGGAGAAATAACCAAAGAAACCTTGGCTGAAGAAAATTTGGACATGAATTCTACACATGATCTGACAAATATAATCATAATAGATGACATGGATAAATAATGGGAAGAGTTCATAGAAAATATCCAGCTACCACCAACAGACACGAGAATGGAAGGAACTTCTGATTTTCAAACTTCTAAATAGACCTTAGAAGTTGAAAATTCAGAAGTAGATGTTGAATAGACCTATCAAACATCACAAATTGTTTTGAGAATTGAAGAGATACACCCTTTAGATATATTTTATAGTCCAACACACAAAGCAGTGGTAAGAAGACAGAGAAAGAAAAGAAATCTTTATTTATCAGCAACAACTCTAGAGAATGAATCAATGGAGGTTATTTGGAAAGACAACCCCATTGATCCATCAAAAAATCTGACAAGATTCTCACAATTCGCAGGTGCTTATGCAACAACTACAACTGATAAGGAAGCAAAATTTAGTCTTCTGCTTAAAGATAAAAATGCAAGAATTTCTCTGTTAGAGAAACAAATTGAACAGGAAAGGAAAAATGTCAATAAGAAAAAAGAGTTGCAGATGATACAATTTCAGAAATATTTTGAGCAAATGAAGTTACATCACCAGGAAAGCATTATAGAAAAGGATACAAAGATTCAACTAATACAAAATTAAGTAGATAATATAATAAATCAACATCAGATGAAATAATTAATCAAAGAAACAATTAAGCTAAATACTCAATTATCAAAAAAACAAGAAATATTCTTTCAAATAATCTCAATCATCAAACCATATTGTGAAACAATTGACACATTAGTCCATCAAATGGTTGATCAGAGATTGGAATATGAAGAACTTGATAAGAAGATCTCAGAGTTTATCTCTTGGAAATAATCTAAGGAAGGAATAAAAGTTGATTTTTCGAAGATTGAAGAATCCCACAGAGATATTCTATTTATAGATTGGGATATGCAATTAAAACAAGCAGAAAGGGAAACAACTAGAGAAAATGATATAAAAACTAAAATAATTGAAGTTGTGAATTAAAATATTTATAATATTAATCTCATTAAAGAATGAAAGCCTAGAGTTTTCCCAGATATCAAACATTCATAGGGACAATGGAAGGAAACTGCCAAAAATAAAATTGAAGTAGTTAAGAAGCTATTAAAGCTTGATCATGAATCTTATTGGCAGTTTCTAGTAAAACCATACAGTCAGTAGATGGCTTTACGCTGTCTAACCAATTCCACTCAAAATATGGTTCCACCTCTCTCTGATGTTGTATTCACAGGACAACTAAGATCCAAATTCGACCAGCCATCCCAAGTGAAACCAATGTTGGATATCTGTGAACTCAAAATCTCAATGGAAAAGAAGGATCGTTTAACCTGATCAAGCACGTCATTATCTCTCGTTTAGTTTTTATCTTTTATTTTCAGTATTTTGAGGAAGGTTGTTCGAAACCTCCTCAACCTTTTATGTAATATTCTATTTTTGATACATATGAAATATTATTTAAACCTCTCTCATGCATTTAGAGAGGGGTCCATGATTTTATCAAAAACACTTTGCAAAAGCTTGCATTTCTGTACTTTTTTTATTGGTTTGATGAAATACATGGAACAAGATATTGATATTCTTGAATATCGAAACATACTCTACTGAATTTGAATTTATGTACTCTTAGAGTGTATTTGATTATTTCATGAATATAACCTCTCATATATGGTACTATTATCTTTATGATTGAGTTCTATTTATGATTTAGCAATAAATTTTCTTTATATTGTAATGTATATGGGATCTGGACTATATTTTTTCATGAAAGAACTATTGCATGATGTTTCAGTTGTAATTCCTTGTTGAGTATATAATCAATTGATATATGTGATGTAGTTTCACAATTATTTTGCCTAACTATTTAGTCAAAATAATTATCTTTAAACAGTTTCATCTCTTTTAATGATTGAATGATTTTTATTTTCTTTTTCTTTAAGATATCTTTGTAGATCACATAAGTTAACTTATTCCCAGGTATAGATTAAGTTAAATATTAGATTAAATATATGCATGTGGTTGTTAATTAAATTGATTATTTTCATTAGTTTAAAATCATTTTCCATTTCACCTTGTATCGAGCCTATCATCATCATATTAATTCTTTGCTGGGAAACTGGTCCCATTATCCCCAGTTGGAGCCACTATACCAAATGGAAAAGGAGATGCTTTTAATGTTTGGACCAGGTGGTTATCCCCCATGTTGTTGCAATGGAATTTTGGGGCTTCAATAGAACCCTAAGACCTAATGGAGACTTTGTACTGAATGAAACCATGATGAAAATTAATGTAATGAAGATTTAAAACTCATGAATGATGGTACACTTAGCTAAGAGGTGAAATGAGCCAGCATATAGTAAAGTTTTGGAAGGAGTAAAATCAGACCTAGATCTGCATCCAGTGACCAAATTTTTGCATGATGACCCAATGGAATGATTAAAATTTGAGAATGGGACCCTGAAAAGGCATGACAGGATTCTATTTTATCACTGGTGGCAGGATGCAAAAACTAACACTAACATTGGCCCCAGCTGGGGATGGAAGCTCCTTGGATGTGTCAAGAACACCATAGACCAAGTAGCCTTACCATTGGGCATGGAGTCAAAAGTTAAAAACCAAATTGAATACTAAAAACTTGACTCGATACACTGACTCAAAATTGGACTGACTGGAATAAAAACTTACAAAACTTATTGATGGAAGAATATCGTCAAGACTTGAGGGCTTCATATCCTGATAACAACCATATGCCTGCTGAAGAAATATGTACAATCATGTGAAGTGATCCTTCCAGTGTAACCAATCCAACAGATGGCTACTTACATGAATTCTGCTCTCACTTTCCTCGAGCAGGCAGAAAAAAAAGAAAAAAAAATAGGCAACTTTGAGTGTCCACTGAAAAAGTGCTCATGATCCATAAATACAAGAAAATTCATCTCCCCTATAGACTGTAGAAAATCAATATAAGGATCTTCAATAACTTGAAATGTTACCTTGTGTTGAGATTTAGCAAAAACACAAGCACACCCTTCATTATGATCTGAAAGAACACTTGGTTGTTGATCCATAGGAAGGCATAGGGAAGTATGAATTTATGCTATCTGAGTGTTGGCTATAAATTCCTCAAGAATGGGAAACTATAACTCTATCTCTTACACGATGTCTATCTTAGGCTCATACTCCTAAAATAGATAGTCTAAATCATCCTTGAACATAAAATATTCTTCAATATTTTCAAACATGAAAGCCCTATACTCTTCATGAATGTCTCACTTTTGCGAAATAACCTGGTACTGGGAATGTGCTTTATGTAGTATCCCACAAGACTCATCATGGAGCGCATTTTTCTGAGGTTTTAGGGTATGGAGGGTCCTACGAGCACGCGCAAGTCCTAAACTTCTACTATTGCCAAGTGTCGATAAGACACAATCTCCCTGATTGATGCCTTAATGATCAAAGCCTCACCCATGATATCAATCCCACTTTCAAAGCTATCTATCAACGTAGACCAATTCCTAGTGCCTCTATGCAACTTCTTTCCAAGTACCATTCAGGTGGCACCTTTCCCAGGGTATGAATAAACATGTGAACCCATTTAGGCCTTAGTTCGACACCCCAAAACTGATTTCATTTAGCCCGATGTTTGCGTGGATCCTCCTCGTCAGAGTATAAGTCTTCTTCTTTAATGACTGGTCATTTTGAATCTTAGCCACATAATTTTCATGCATTACTCCCAACATCCCATATTCTCCTTATGTGTTTCCCACCACCTCGCTCGAGTAATGCGCAAGCCAATATCTAAAGCATGGAACCTATGTGCTACCGGCACAATCCTTTCCAGTTCTCTCAGGAACATGTCTACATCAGTTGAGCCATCATACTGTGGGAAATCACATACCTTAGAAGTGATACATCATAGACATCTAGTCACACAATTACAAGACAACGCAGACACCTCATGCAATCGGTTCTGCCAATTCTCGACTTCCTCATCAGTGTTTGAAAAAAAAGAACTGTCCTTCTCCCACTTAAGAGTTCCATCCAATATTGGGTTGATCCAATCCTCTTCGTGCAAGCTTAGCTTATATATTTGATCAATGTTGTCCCCAACCCACATAGGCTCCATATATCGGTGTCCTTCGGAGGGGTCTAGATGGATGATAACTCAGACTCCATTATTCTCAAATTTCATCCATGACACCATCCATGTCAATATCCCAATCCAATCCCAATAGCACGGGATGGGGATCTGTATCATCCACGATATCTATCACTTCAAAATCAGCTTTCACATTGATGCCTTCAATACTAACTATAACCTGAGGCAACCCCCCAAGAGGAATGATCCTCTGTTGATTAGCCATGCGCAGTTGGATCGTGGGAAATTCCAGCTTGGGTTATCCCATGTGCTTTCATTTCTCTTTTGGGTAGAACATAAGCATCTGACCCTAGGTCAAGAATTACCTGGTCCATCTCATAAGCTCTTATATGTGTAGTCAGGCGCATCTCTCTACCCATTATTTTCTTATTTTTCTAGATTTTTTTGATGGCGCGTTGTTCTGCTATTGGTGGCCCCCTTAATGTGCAATTATCTATCATGGCCTAAAGGTTTTCTACTACCTTCTTATTGTGTATTAATTTCATACATGCCTATAGGAAGGTTTTATTCTAGATTCATACCCTCCGGCACCTTGCAACGGTCTACTTGATTTTGATGCACCAACCTTGGTGAATTATTTTTGTGCCTCAATAAAGTTTTCTTTTGCGCGCTGAAGATCAATTCTTGTTTTATTTTCTAGCACCTTACAGATCGAGACAACTGTAGCTGATGTATTTCCCTTATATTCATTAGTATCTATGTTGCTCCTTATTACTACATTCACACTTAGATCCTCCTCAAGAGGTTCAATGTGAACCATCTGCAAATTTTGTGTCAGGGTCTAGATTTTCTTTCCTACATATTAGCAATTGGGATAGGGAAATATTCAAGCACATGATAAAGTTTCGTACAATACCTACAAGACTGGTGCATAGGATTCATACAATTGCATGCAAAATGGCCAGCATCTCTGCAGTTATAAAAAATGACTTGCCCTCTTTTTCGACCAACTAATCCACCTCCTCAACCTCTTCCTCTACTCGGAGATCCTCCATGCCTAGAAGGGGATGATGGTGAGAAGGGCTCAACCCGCACCTTGTATATTTCATATTTTTCCATCATCATCCCATAGGTGCAACAATACTTCTCTTCATGCCCTAATGACGAACAGTATCTGCAAAAGAACTGCTTTAGGTCAGCTTGATACTTCCCAATCCTTGGACAGGAATCTGTGTCATTCAATCCAGCAACCTGACAAATTGTATGCCAGACATGGCTCTTCAAGGGGATAGGACCTCCAACATTCAAATAATCGTTGAAAATAGGAAAATGATCCTTATGGTCCCTGAAAGCTTTGCATTTTATACACCATATATCTACGCATTTTTACTTTCCGTTATCATTGCGCGGGTGTAATATTCCTAAATTAGCACACAGTTAATTGGAATATTAATTTTTGATTTTTCTCTTAGATAGAGGAATAAGAGGGTATGGAGACCCATAAATATCCTTATTAGGAATAAAAGACACTCCTATTATGAATGGATATCATATAAAAGCTAGATTGAAAACCCTTAGGTGTGAAAAGGGGCTGGAGCATGAAGGCTGGGTCAACTTTGACCAAATCAAACAGTGTTGTTATGGAGGAGTGGCATTCATGGTGGGACAATGCAATTTTGGAGGGAGATTGAATGCATGGAGGTGGTGACCTAATTGAGTGGGGCCAAGAGTGAGGAAGCTCATAACTTATATAAGGAAGAGGATGGCAGCCATATGGGGTTATGTTTTGATTATTATTTTGATATGTCTGTTTGTACTTGTTGCTCTCTTCATCTATTTAGCTAAGATTGTAGTGTTGTTCAGCACAGGGTGTTCCTAGTTGGGAATCCCACCTCTTTCCTTGAGAGGCCTATTGGGAGAGTATTTCACTACCTTTTCCACTATTTGGCATCAAGCCAAGCTACATATTTGTTTTACAACACATTTTCTGCAAAGAGTATTATGTTGTGTTGTAGGGTGCAGCAGTGGAGAGTTGATTTGGGTCACTTCCTTGCTTATTTTCAGTTGGAAGAAGGTTTTTCTTCCATTGGAAGACTAGCAAGGAGAACCCGTGAGATTTATTTCATCATCCAGCATCAGGCTAAGGTACTGCTATCAGTTACAACATAGTTTTCTGAAGGAAGTGTGTTATTTCTGGGTGCAGTTGTAGTAAAGGGTTTGGAGCCCTAGTTGGGGAAGATAGATCTTTAGTGAGGGGATTAGCCTCTCATCAGGAGAATCAATAGGAGGAGTTTTCATACATTTCCATATCATATCAGAAACCTCCAATCATCTATCCAGCTGCACAGATTATTCATCCCTAGGGCCATATTTGTATTTCTTCATTTTTGTGTATTTCAGGAAACCCTTTCCGGGTTGTCTTGCAAATGTGTTTGGGAGCATGGATCTCTAGCCTGAACACCTTTTGAGATATATAACATTGTATCTACATTTTTATATCATTTCTGTAGAATTTTATGCCCTAAAACTACATTTTCATGGCTCATGGAACTTGTATGGAAGTATTTTTACATGTAGTGACATATTTTCTTAGAGGAGGCTTGTTTTGTATTGCTTGAGTAACTAGATACTCAAGATATTGTGCTTATTATTTGCTGATATGTTTAATAATATGGTTGTAAATTTGTATCATATCATGGTGTGTTTATTTATTCACTGCTCTTTCCATTATTTTTTTCACATATTTCTACTTCCCCATTTGGGAATATTACAGTGGTATCGAAGCTTAATCTTGGCTTAGCCTATGGATCTCAACCATTATGCTATCAGAAGAATAAGGAGAAGGAGAAAGAGATTAGAATGATGGAAATAATGAGTTTTATCTCATCTCTTTTCAGATCTAAGAGGGACCTCACCAAGGAGTTCAAGCAAAGAAAAGTGGAGAAAAGCAATGAAACCACACTAGGGTTTCAAGATGAGGAAGGTCCGGGTACTTCCTCTCAACAAAAAGGAGATCTAGTATTGCATAGAGCTCCAAAGAAACATACTATGCCTTTTCCTTTTGAAGAAGAATACAAGAGTCATGGAGATGGAGGAAACTTAGATCATGAGATTCTAAGTGAGTATGTTGCAAAATACAAATCACAAACAAATGCTTTCAAGGAGAATCTAACTCTCCCACGATTTATTCAGCTCAAAGAAGAAAGAAGACCTTGCAGTAATAGATTTTTATTATCTAAATTTGATGGGCCATCTACATACATAGCAAGAGCTTGGGGAGTGAAGTTTGATGCATTCTTCCCACTACATCCAGTGGTATAAAGGGAGGCTGTTGAGATTGTAGCGCTACACCTCAAGGGTGAAGCAAACATTTGGTGGTTTAGCCATTTGAGTCATGCAAGAGTGACTGCATATGCAGATTTTACTCAAAGGTTGATCAAGAAGTTTGACAAGAAGAAATCATAGGAGAAGAGACCTTCACCACCACTTGCTGCAGGAGCACTTGCATCAGGAGAAAGAACACTTGCACCTTTGCAAAGTGGTCTTGATCTCTTGAAATTTAGAGTCCCATTCACTATTCTGGAGATGCATGAGGAGGAGGAGACTTGTACTAGTGCTGATGCAGCCATATAAGAGTAGCCATCATCATCAGTAGTTGGGGAAGCCAGCACAACGGAGGAAGGAAACCTTGTATTAGTACAATTTTTTCCCAAGATTTACTGAGGTATGCACATGTTTCCACTTTCTATTATTTCAGCACATCATCTGGAGGATTGTGGGAATATACCTTTGCATGACCTAGGGTCAAATTACATTGCTAATTTGGAGCAGCAAACTATCACTGCACTGAGGACCCTTGATTTGTTCAAGGAGGAGATAGACAATCATCCTAGTATATCATTCTTGAGCTGCACACAACTCTTAGGGTTGGAGTGTAGAATTTTGGAGGATGGGATGAACACTATCCCGATCAAAGAAATGTTGAACTATGTGCTCAAAATTTAGCATAATATTGAGACAATAGATGCACCATCATGGAGATAAGCAACACTATCATTGAGCAGTAGTGATGAGTTGGTGGCCCTACCATTGTTGGAGAAATCCAATGACCTTTCTACATGTATAGTAGAGGATATGCAGATGGTTGATGGAGGACATCTTATGATGGATGACATATTCCATTATTATAATGGATACTTCTTGATGAGCACTTCACCTTTTGATGATAATTTTTTTCATACACCTTATTTGGATCCCTATGGGATCAACATGGTCATTGATGAGTGGTCTTCATTTGGAGATCTCCAGGAGATTTCATTTCAATATCCCATGAAATTAAAAGATAGAAATATGATTTGGGAGGATGGTATTCTCCATTGGAGGGATACCAATTTTGAGCATGATTATAGACACTCACCATTGGTTGGATGGGTGATGTTGATGAGCAAGAGGCTAGAAATCCACTTGTATATCTATGACACAGGGTAGCAGGAGGAAAGACTGCGTTGGTTACTCTTGAAAGAGTTTGGTCATCATGTACCACATTCTATTTCAAAGAGTAGGTTGGTGGATGGGACTTAGCATGGCACTTGCATCATATGGCAGCAAGGATTTTGGGTGTTTTGGGGTGATGTGATATCTTTCATGTCAACCATCATGTTTTTTCTCCATAGTATATATGATGGTGGTGTGGGGAGGCAACAAGAGTTTTTGTTGCTTTGGAAACTCTTGGGATAGTATGGGATGATTTTCTCCCATGCTTTGCATGATGTTGCTGGAGTAGGTGATGGCACTATCATGGTGCAAAGGGGCTACTCCTTAGCCTAGGAAGATCAGGAAGTACTTCCACTTTGTAACGAATCTCCCATATATAGTAGTATTATGGTAGATGACTTTGACATTTGGCATGTCAAAGAATGGAACTATGAGATGTCAGGAGCCTTATTACAAATGGAAACAACGTTTTCAAGCTTGGTTTTGTTGATGGAGTGTTCCCAGCATCACTAAAAATAAGATGCACTAGATGGAAAAGTAGGAGATGAGAGTGATGGATTAGTGGATGGAGACATCTATTACCATGATATGATATTCTTGACTTGGATCTCCAAGCATAAGGAGAATGTTTTGCATGCAGAACATGGTTCATTCCTTTTCATAGAGATATTTCATACCACTATGGAGGGATTATTCATGGATATTATTATCAGCCTACTCTCAGTACATGGTAAGAATTTTGTTTTTGCACTTATTGATTATCTAACATAGTATTTGCATTCTCTTAGCATATCTATACAGTGCATTTCTCCATAAGAGGGAAAACCTCTATTTGGGATTCATGGTCATTTTAGGACCAACATCTATAGTGAAGATGGCCATTTCTTGTATGGCTTTGGGCAAGTGTTTCACTATTCTTTGTATGCTCAGCTGATAAACAATGCCATCTACTATTTACTAGTGGATGAGATGAAATGCACAACTAGAAATTTGTTGGTAGACAACTTGCCACATCATGTTCTAAAACTGCAGTTGGTAAAATTGCGTTGTGACTACTTGAGAGACTATTGGTACCTTCCAGCACTATGTAAAACCTTAAGTACCTTTCTTATTTGGATTCCATACGATGATAATGTCATATTAATTTTATATGGGATGATCTGGGCAAGAACCAAAGAGTGGGTCTTTGAGGATCCAATTGCCTTTTTTCTTCATGAAGGCAACATTATTGCAGCCAAAATTCAGTAGCAGCTCTACACTTATCATAAGTGGAGAGAGAGACAGTGTGGGATGGACAATTTGATCCATTATGTTCAGCTATGTAGCCCACCTACTTTGCAGGAGCTTAAGGTGGAGGAGATATTTCATGAGTTTCCATGTTGGAGGGTGACTCAATTTTGTGGATGATAGCTTGGGGATGGAGGCTTCACATGGGAATGATGGTTCCAAATATATTTCAGATTCCATGCCTCAAGAAGGCCTCAATACCACATATAATTGCTTCCATGGATATCCCACTTGTTCATGATGAGAGCCATTTGGATTTTTCACCAAAGGCATACTTATACACTTGGGACGAGCAACTTGGAGACTTATTGATGAGACAACATCTTGTTCATTGGAGGAACTTACCATATGAGGATGCTACAGGAGGAAGAGGAGAGGCTCTTCAGTTCTATCCTTGTAGTTGCTTGAGGAAAAGCAACATTTGGGAGGGGAGGACTGTAATATTCCTAAATTAGCACACAACTAATTGGAATATTAATTTTCTATTCTGATCTTAGATGGAGGAATAAGAGGGTATGGAGACCCATAAATCTCCTTATTAGGAATAACTCCTAGTGTGAATGGAGGTCATCTAAAAGCTGGATTGAAGACCCTTAGGTGTGAAAAGGGGTTGGAGCATGAAGATTGGGTTAACTTTGACCAAATCAAACAACGTTGTTATGGAGGAGTGGCATTTATGGTGGGACAACACAGTTTTGGAGGGATATTGAATGCATGGAGGTGGTGACCTAATTGAGTGGGGCCAAGGGTGAGGAGGCTCATAACTTATATAAGGAAGATGATGGCAGCCATATGGGGTTATGTTTTTATTATTATTTTGATATGTCTATTTATACTTGTTGTTCTCTTCAGCTGTTTAGCTAAGATTGCAATGATGTTCAGCATAGGGTGTTCCCAGTCGAGAATCCCACTTCCTTCCTTGAGAGGCATCTTGGGAGAGTATTGCACTATCTTGTCCACTATCTGTCATCATGCCAAGCTACATATTTTTTGTACAACACAATTTCTGTAGAGTATTGTGTTGTGTTGCAGGGTGTTGGCGAGGAAACAGATCTCGTAGGCAAGACCCACGTTCGGGGATTGGGGCCAACAAAGGAGTCCGCTGTAGTATAGAACCACGTTGAAATTTTAACCCTACTCTGAAGAGCAAAGAGTCTCACCCGAGGCATGCCAAGACCACATGCAGAAGGGGAACATATTGGTAGTAGCGGATGGATCCGTAACTCGAAGCTAACATAGAATCATTTACATACATAACATCATACATAGAAGATATTCTCAGAACATTATGTAGATACAAAGAAAATAAAATTTTAAGGTACCACAGACATCATGCATACATGTAACTCATACAATAAGACATCAACCTTCAAGTATATTAATAACCTTCATCTGGATCCACAGTTACATCGCTCGACAGGAAGAGCTTTCCATTTCTATTACAGATGTCCCATAGGACAAAGAGAGAGATAATACATCCATGATAGATCAATAGAAACCTAGGAAATACAAGGATGTCATGCTCAGGACAGAGCTCTTCTGCGGCGTCTACTCTACCCTCTTCAATCCCTCTGCATCCGTGCATGACTTTCTTTTCGGCTAGGTGACGGCCTATTTATTCACCTGCCAGGGCAACTGCTAGTTTCTCTTGTGTTCTTCTTTCGCTGCTTTCAGCTTCTTATTGTTGCCCATGAGTTTCTCTATCTATTATCTACCGTATCTTCTCTTCATCTGCACTTATCTGCATCATCCTCATCAACTATCTCATGTTCCTCCACAACCTCGGCAGCTTTGCTACCTACCATTGTTGTGCCTACCATGTGTCGATCTGCAACCCAAAATCTGTTCTTTATTCAAAATTCAAAACAAGTGCCCCAATAGGCCCTGACCATAGTTTCTTGACTCGTCCTAAGTCAATCACAAATCACTGTCTCCACCTCCATAGCTCTGCCTGACCCTATGCCCTGTTCCTGTTGCGCACCTTCATTTTGTTGTCCAAACAAGGGCCCCAACTCCAGGACCTTGCTCAACGCTGAAGCCTTAAGCTCATTGAAGGTTACCACGGCCTTCTTCCACCCCTGTAATAATGCGTCCATCTCCGTGGTGATCTTGGTGACAACTTCCTCCCCGACGTTCGCTAGTACAGTGCCAAATACCATGCTGATTTGGGTTTCGGCCTCGGCGGCTATCTACTGCATTGTCCAGGCGCTGATTTGTAGGGGTTGGCGAAGCTCTCGAATTTACTTCTTGGCCATTTCCAAACTGGCCTCTGTATACTAGATCTTAACCTCCAGAGCATCCGCCTGGGCGTACAGGTGGTCCAGCTGAGAGGGGTCTATGGCATCCTGAATTTCTTTTGAGAGTTGTTGCAGCTGAGCCAAAATGTGTTGAGTCTTTACTGTAAGGGCCATCGAGCATTCTTGTATACCTTTTAGGAGGTCATTGGCATCTCGAGCTGCAGTACTGAGAGCTTCCTGCATCTTGGTTACCTGGCCCTGTTTCTCTGAAATCTATGTTATGTAGACTATCGCTGGGTCGGGCAGCACTAGCTGTGCTGCTAATGCTGCCTGGAGCTCTGCATTTTCCTGGTGGAGGTTGGTGTACGCCACCCTAAGGTGGATTTCTCACTATAATACATCCATTTCTTGCACATCCGCGGGCATCTGATTGTAGTGAGTTGTTACTGCAGACCATAGTCCCGTAAAAACCCTGGCCACCTCGTTCATCTGGTTCTGGAGTTGCCCATGTGCCATTGTGAGCTGCTCACGTTGTTCAGTAAGTGCGATTATCTGCTACTGCTATTGCTCACACCTTTGTTGTAGCTCGGAGTGGAGCCTTTTTGCCTACTGGGCTGCCCTCTGGATGAAGTGGTACAGCTGAGCCGTGCCCCATGTCTCCATGCTTTTGGCCCCTGAAGTACCTTGATCCGGTCGCCGCTCTTGCAGTGGTTGCCCACTAGCAACTGATCTGGTGGAGTGTCCTTGAGGGGATGGCGACAGAGTTGGATGGGGTGTAGAGTCCGCCATATTCAGGTCTGACCGCTCCCCCTGATCTTCTTGGACGGTCTGCTGGAGTGGAGTAGACTCAGGCTATGTCCCAGCCGTGTTTGCAACTATTTGTGCCATATGTGTGATTAAATCATAAAAATTGGTCTGTGGGTCCCCAGCGGGGTTGCCCAGTGGTACCACTGTTGTACTTGAGTTGGCCTCGGTCCCATGGTCCCCATTGATTAGGTCCCGGATTACTGGGTCTGATACAGTGGTGCATGAGTTGGATGGTGTGGATGAAGTGGTAGGTGGGAGTGGTTTGGTACGGGGTGGTGAAATACGGATTTTTATGAAGTCAGACGGGTCAATGGGAGGTTGAGGTGGAATCCTACCTATTGCCCCTTTCTCGATGAGTGGTTCTTCCTAGATGGGTACCCCTGTGCTCAGTTGCTGGGGTGGATCCTCCTCAATGAGGTCAACCATTGGACTTGACTCGATGGTTTTGGCCCTCTTGGCCTTAGGAGCCACTAGGGGGTTTTCAGACTTACTCTTTTCCCCCAACGGGGTGGTCATTGGACTTGGTGAAGTAAACAAAACATTGGGAATGGGGGAGGTGATGGAGGTCATGCGGAGAAGTGGGGTGGATTGAGAAATCTGAAATTCAGAAAAAAAAGGAGTGGCACTGTTTGAGATTACTTGGACCACTTCGTTGAAGCTTCATACCTGTGTATTTAGTTGGCGAATGAGTGGGAAGAGCTGCAAGTTGGAGACCCTTTTTTCCGCCTCCGCTGCCGATTCTCCAGGCAGTTACTGTGGTAGCATCTTGTCGAAATTGTATGTGTATACTCCGCTTCGGACTTCCATTGCGACCCCCGGCCATGAACAAACTTCGTTGTGGAAGGCTGCGTCGTCAAGTTGGAATTTCAGCAGCCTCATCTGAAATGTCTCTTCCGACATGCAAGTAGGTCGGAGGAACGTGTGCTTGTGGCTGACCCCGAACCACACTTGCTCGCTATATCCATCCAACATATTTCTGGGAATCCTCTACTGGAATGTCACCACATCAGTCATTAAACCATACCAACTCTGGAAGGCCTCTGCATTGACCTCTTTGGTGTTGGGTCTCCCGACACCTTCCATGGGACAAACTTCATTGCCAGAGGCTAACCCTCCATTATTTTTGTCGGCAGCCTAACAAGTGGGGCATGCCACTTCCACATGCCCAGCGCGACTATCAAGTATCCATAGATGAAGCTCGTTACCCGCTTGTAATTATCCTTGCATGCGTAAAAAAGCTCCTTCAGCAGGAAGGAGCACCAGTTCAGCTTGGTCCCCTGGACATAATGCTCCGCGATGGAAATGGTGTCCAGGGTACATTCCCCCTTGGTGTAATGCCTCATTTTCTTACTAGCAATGAGGTAACATGCGAACCTGAATTCGGGTTTGTTGATGAGTTCCATTTTTGCTCCCTTTCCTCCTTGTCGGGTGCCATATTTTTCTTAATAATCCGTGTCCCCCAACTTATTTGCTCTTTTGGAGATGGTCTGGCATACGGAGGAAACGTCCCAACCTTCCTGTGAGAGCCCTGTGAGCCAGTGAATGTCCTCGGCATGGATTGGAATTTATTTTCCCAACCACAAGGACTCGTTCTGAATTTTACTGAGAAAGAACTTGGTACATTGCATGGCTTCTCATGTCATCCTGAATACTAGCAGGTTCCTCATATTCAATATGGAGGACTGTTGGATGCCTCAAAACTCAGGAAAAATCCTTGTTGCTGCTCACTTTGCTTCTGTGGTATAGCTCTCCATGTACGCCTGGAATTTAAGCGCTAGGAACTTGAAAGAGTTCGTGAGGTCTGCATCGATGAGGGCGGCACTGTCATACTTCTCGACGAGGGACTCCATTTTATGAATTCGACTGTCGAGCTCTTGTTCTACTACTGATGGATTGGCTCTTGTCATCTTTGCGCGACGTTGATACACCTTCAAAATATTTCTTAGCCCCTTCTCTTGGCTCTTTTCTTTGGGACACCTCTGCTGCTCTGGTTCTGCTCCAATTTCCCTTGTGTCTTCAGAAATTTCTAGCTCTAACTCGGATCTCTCCGGTATTCTCGCGCTTTTCTTCATGCAGGCTATGTAATTAACCAGCATGAGTGAGGTTGATGAGACCCCATAACGAATTAATTCCTGCTGGCATCCTCCACAGTGATAATCGTGTGATCAGTCGCCTACTGAGGTGTGTTTTGACATCTACTAATGGTGGTATGGGGAAATGGGAAGACGCGACGGCTGAGGTTACTTCTAATTATGGAAAATTATTATTGCAAGGTTACTTCTAATTATGGAAATTTATGTTGCAAATCTTGGCAATCCTATGGACTGACACAAGTACTAAATGAAATGATGGGGACTGACACTTGACACGTTTGCTTATCCTTCGGGGATGACATGTTGGACACACCCCTCCCCAACCACAATTAGTTGCGTTGCAGTCCCCACAACCTAGTGGTTATCGACGAATTATGCATGGAAAAGAACACTACCTACGCTCATCCCAGTTGTGGGAGAGTTATTCAACTACTCTACTCTACGGACTTCTATCGAGTGCGAGAGTTATTAACAGAAAGCTAAAGAAAATTATTCATGGTAGGGCTTTAGGCGTGCACCATTCACCCACCCAAGTAAAATAGTACCATCCAGTTGAGCCAACCAAATGGCTCCGGAATCCTTAATTTCGACGACAAAGTAGGGTCCCAACCAGTGCATCTGCAGTTTTCCTAGAAAATTTTGAAACCTGCTATCGTATAGGAGAACCTTACCTCCAACCTGGATCATTCTTCTCTTGATGTGGCAATCATGCCACGTCTTCTGCCTATCTTTCTGAACCTTTTTATGAAACTCTGCAAGGAACCTAGCCTTGTCAAGTTCTTGTAATTCGTGTAGGCGTTCCTGTAGTGATTCCTCCTCCGAGAACTTTAGGGAGGTGGCGATTAGAAGACTCGGTATGGTGAAATCGGCGGGAATCACAGCTTCACGGCCATACACCAGCTGGAAAGGTGTTTGATTAGTCAAACGCTTCACCATTGTTCTGTAGGCCCATAGTGCGGCTGGAAACCGTTCGTCCCAATCATCCTGCTTGGCATTGCAGATCTTCGTCAAACCCTTTTCGAGGAGTTCGTTGAACGCTTCAATAGTGCCATTGGCCTGTGGATGGTATGGGCTGCTTTTGTGATGTTGGGTCATGAAGGTGTCCAATAATGATTTGATCGTTTCATTAATGAAGTGTCTACCTTGATCACTGGTTAAGCTCCTTGGGCAGCCATACCTGTTGATGATGTATTCAAAGATGAACCTGGCTGTCGTATCTGCCATATAGTCTTGTACCTCTGCTGCCTCGGCCCATCTGGTGAGGTAGTCCATGGCGGTGATGATGTACCGAGCCTTTGAATGCCTGGCTATAGGGGCTATGGGGCCTATGACGTTGACAACCCACTTCTTGAATGGTTGCAACACATTCACTGGGTATAGTGGTAGCTCGTCTCTGTGAGAGGGCCTACCTATTCTCTGACAAACATCACATTTCTTGACAAATGATTTACTATTGGCATCGACCATCAGCCACCATAGTCTAGCTTGTATCACTTTCCTGGCGGTGGGTTTCACCCCCACGTGTCCTCCCGCGATGCCGCTATGGCACTCCCACAGCACAGCTTCGCGTTCATGGTCGAGGACAGACCTTCGCAAAATCTCATCAACGCCCAATTTATACAACTGCCTCGCAATCAGTTGGTAGTCAGCGGCGCGGATGACCAGGTGTCGTTTCTGGATCAAGGTATAGTGCTGAGGACACTACCCTGTGGTTAGGTAAGTTGCGATGTCAGCCAAATAATCTGGTATGGCTTCTACCCGGAACAGATCAGCATCAGGAAGCTGATCATCTAGAGAGCCCTCGTTCTCGCCCGTCTCCAACCTGGATAAGTGATCGAGCCTGACATTCAACCTCCCGGGCTTGACAATCACTTCAAAGGTGAATTCTTGAAAGAGTAGGAGCCATCGGCATATCCATCCTTCCAAAATGGGCTTATTGACTAGGTATTTCAATGCGGAGTGATCAGTGAAGAACTTAAACTTACCTCCTAGGAGATAGTGGCGGAACTTCTGGAGCGAGTACACCAGTGTGAGGGCCTCCCTCTCCGTGGTGGTGTAATTACACTCCGCATTAGACAGTTTTCGGCTGGCAAAGTAGACTGGGTGGTCAACTGTCATCTCCCCTGGTTGCGCCAAGACAGCCCCAAGTGCAATACCGAAAGCATCGATATGCACATGGAACTGCTTATCCCAATCTGGATGGAACAGAATGGGCATCGTTGCCAGCTTCTCCTTTAGAGTGTCAAGGGTGAACTTGCAGTCATCCGTCCACTGGAACACCTCTGACTTCCATAGTAACTTTTCCAAAGGAGCAGTTATCTTCGCATAGTTCCTGATGAACCGTCTGTAATAACACGTATGCCCCAGCATCGACCTCAACTGCTTCACTGTTTCCGGGGCTTCCATGTGAACGATCACTGCTACCTTGGTGGGGTCGATGCAGACCCCTTCCCTGCACACCACATGTCCTAGGAGCATTCTGAATGGAACCGCAAATATGCATTTCTTCAGGTTCAAGGAAATTTACAATTGTCGACACTGATCAAACATTATGCGTAGCAGGGTGGCGTGGTATTTCAAAAAACTGTAGACGGTCCAATCGTCGATGTAGAGTTCTAGGAACTTATGAATGTATTCCCCAAAAGCAACTATGACAATCCTGGAAAACATAGCAGGGGCTTTCTTCAACCCGAACGGCATCACGTGATATGCAAAAGACCCCCACTCGGTGGTGAGCGTCATTTTCGTCTTGTCCTCTTCCGTGATGCGCACCTGATGGTATCCTGAGAACCCATTAGTGAAGGATTAGGCCTCATTTCTTGCAACATTTTCCAATACTTCGCTGCTGAATGGGGTAGGAAATGGGTCATGGATGCAGGCATTGTTCAAACTTCGATAATCCACACAGACACAGATTTCTGACTTTTCCTTATTATTTTGAATGACAATGGGACTCACCCACTCTGCTTCTTCCACATGGAAGATTAGACCTTCCTTTAGCATTTTGTTGATCTCTAGCTTGACTTTCTCCTTGATCCACGGGTTCAGCCGGTAAGGTCGATGCTTCACTGGCCTGGCGTCCAGTTTCAGCACAACTCTCATTTCTCCGAGGTCCCCTTTGATGCCTTTTAAATCTGCAACTGATGAAGGGAATAGGTCTTCGTATTCTTGGAGGAGACGGAAAATTTCCTTTGTTGTCTCCTCATCCCAGTAGTCCCCAACTATAGCCAGTTTTGGTTTTTTCTCCATGCCAATGTTTAGTTTCTTTGTCTTCAGCAGAAGTAGATGGACTCCTTCAGTGGTAGGCTCTTCTTTAATGTTCTGCTCTCCTTATGTCTCTTCAAAGTATAGGTGCCTCAGGTCCTCCAAACTGTCATCGTTTGGCTCACTATCGATCCATTGGCAAGCCAACTTACGTCTGCCATCAGGATTCAGTGCTAATGGCCTCTCGTCGGTGCCTGGATCGGGGAAAAAGAGTACCCCTTTTATGGCCCGTAATGCTTGGGACACCAGCTCTGTCTTCCCCTCAAATGAAAAGCACTGAACAAATTTGTTCGCAACCTATTTTCAAGAACTGGTCCCTCTCTTTCTCTCTTCTTCTAAGTTCCAGGCATGTGGGATGGTATCCAAGGAGTGGAAAAACTGATGTACCCATAGCTCCCCTGGGTACCCTACACTTCGCCACTGCTCTTGACTGGCTTTCAAGTGGTCTCTCGAATCAGAAGTTCCTTGGTGCCTTTGCTTGCTTCGAGGTCCTTCATCTTCCTTGAACCACACCCTCAAAGCCTCTGCCACACAACTCCACCGCGACAGGGAGTTGCGGTGATTTTTCCACCACCTGGATGATGTGGACTGTAGTGCTATGTCCAAGAGTGGTATCATGTTTTCCTTTGGTACCTTGTCTTCTACCTTTGCAATGAAGGTATTTACTACTTTCATGTTGGACAAGGTGGGGTACTCCCTTATCTCAGCTCCAATCCAATGGACTCTGGCAATATTGGCACATCTCCTCATGCTGGTCTCATACCCACCTTGCTGCCAGTCCTCCCAAGCTAGTTCCAACCCTAGCTCCGAGCTCTGGACACTTCGCTAGCTTACGGAGCCAGTTGCTATTAGGTTAATATAATCCTCCCGCTTCCCTGCTGTCATCTGATAGAGGTTGTCCAATATCTGAGCATCCTCCCTCTTATCCACAGTTTCTATATATCTCAGACCTTGATACAGGTCGAGAGGCTGAGTGACTCGGACCTCTCCTTCTTAAAAAATCATCAGCTCCTTCTTGAGATCGATGATGGCATAGTTTTCAAAAGCCTAGTCGATTCCTAGCAATGCAGGGTATGGATCTTTGTCTCCCATAATATATATTACCTAAAAATCCATGTAAGTCTTTACCCCTGTGATGTCGACCTCGACATCTTCGAGTCTGCCGATCAGCACAATGCAGTACTAGTACACCATCCTGAGCTGGATTGGCGAGTAAGTCAGCCTTGGCCACCCTAGAGCTTCCCACATCTTCTGAGGCAGGATATTGACGTCAAATCCCAAGTCGAGCATGGTGTCTCTGATCTGAAATCCCGCAACCTACGTGTTTAACCAGAACTCTTTTCCCATTCTTCTTTTGTTTTGCTTGACTCGCTGTACATACTGGGGTGCTGTGTCCTAGGATTCCCTCACTCCTATGTTCCCCTGCAATAAGTCCTCTAGGGTATGCTTGAGTTGTTCCCGCATTGAAGCATTGTCAACAATTTTGAGGAATAGGTGGAGCCATTCCTCAATTAGAGCCCCTGTAGCGCTCTGTTCTCCGGTATCATTCCTCACGGGTACCTCAATACCTTTGTCTCCCCCCAGTTGGGAAAAATTTTCTACCGCCTCTTGGAAATATTTCTCCTACGTTTCTGCCCTGATTAGTTGTTTCAGGGATGTGGGCCTGATCACCCGTATCAGGTCCTTTCACGAGAGTCCTCTCTCATTTTCTTTCCTCCTCACGTCACTATTGCTACGTTCTACATGGCCAGAGTCGCTATCCCTCGAGGTTCTGCGTTTACCAGATTCGTGTCCCTCTGCCTTGCTCATTCCTCCCACTTCTTGATAAGTTCACGGCAGTCCTCTGTCGCGTGGGTGTTCACGCAGTGCTAGGAACACCAAGGTCTTCTGGGTGTTGGGCCGTTAATATGCCATTATTATTATCACTTGTGAATGCTTATTCCACCCATTTCTACCATTCTTCATCACGTCATTTATTATAATTTATTATTTAAATCCATTTTATAATGATTTATGCTCTTATGAATGAATATTATTTATTCTCCTTTATTTCTAATAAATTGATTATTATGAATTATTTTATCAATGATAGTTTTAATAAGTTGGTTATAACATTATTCACCATTTTTAGCCTCCAAGATAATTTCCAGATTGAAGATTTGATCATTAAAAGTGCCAACTCAGAAATACGCTGGAATAAGGAGTGACAGTTTTGCGGTTGAGATTCTGAGCAAATGAAAAAGAATCTGGAAAATCCGGAACATGGGTTTTGTTCAGAACGGACCCAATTAACTTTATCAAAGAACGGTTTGCCCAAATTCAGCTTGTACTGAGAGAAACGCAGGGTTCTTTGAGCACGATTTTCTCAGATCTGTGGTTGCGGCCGTCCTCCAAATCTCAGCTACAAAGCCAAATTCGACTTGCTGTTGTTGAAAGAGGGATGTAAATCTATTTTATTGTTGATCAATTGGTTGGAAGAAATTCAATATTATTATTAGAGATCCTATTTGTTATTTAATTTCTCCTCCTTCTGATTATAAAAGGAGAGGCATGTATTGTGTATGGGGGGATGGAGAGACTTTTCTTATTGTAATTTGCAGAATTGTGCATCGGCTTACGATTCCCGGATTGACAATTAAATGCAGCAATTTAGGACACACTAAATTGACCAAACAGGCCTCCTCTCATATCGCCTCCTTTGCCTTTGGGAGCCTCATTCACCCTGTAGGAGGGCTGGTCTAATCGGTCCGCCAGCGCGTCTAGAGGTCTGCACTGTTCGGTGCTGTGAGTCGTCGAAGAACATAACTCATAGTACACATTGTTCGTAACATTGGAGTACTTCTACAAAATCGGACACATCCGAGGTTGATGACCCACCGTTTGGAAGATTTCATAATACTTTGTTGCAGCTTGGACCGGTTGATTTGGGAACCTGGCATATGGTTGTTGCGGCGGATAGACCCCTTGCGAGTTTATCTACGCAACTCCCCCGATAGGTGGAGCCCCCTGTACTGCCGCTACTGAGGCCCCCACTCCCGGGCTTCGCAACCGAGGACACTCGGTCGCCACGTGTCCTTCTACCAGGCAGTGTGTGCACTAGACATTCGGCCTGGCTAGTCTTTTAGGCTGCATCTCCTTAAGTTTTTCGGTCAGATTGGAAATCTGACGTTGCAGTCCCAGTAGAGATGGGTCTTGTGGTGCTGGCCATCCCTTATATTCCTGAGGGTAGCCCACCATCGCCTCTATCTTCATATCCTGTTCCAATGCATCCTGCAAGTTGTTGATCTTTTGCTGAGTGAGGGGGGTTCACGTCAAGGGAAGCAGAGCCTTGATGAACCAATCCCTCTGATGATTTAGGTCGATTGGGTAGTTGAGTTTTCCGATCGCATCTTTGAACCTGCACATAAGCTCCCACGCAGTCTCTCCTTCTCTTTTCTTGATCTCCCATAGTTTAGACAGACCTTGCTGGTCGGTTTGGGGTAGTTTAAACTCTCTGACAAAGTCCCGCTTGACATCGGCGATCGCTGGATTCAGGTGGGCCTCTGACCACTTTATGAACCAACGCAATGCCCTTTCGCTCAGCGTGGTTTGGAATTCTATTAGCATTCTTGCATCTGGCATCTGTCGAGCCCTCCATATGGCTTCACAGAGGTACCAGTGCTGTTCCACATCGTTGTTACCCCGTCCAGGAAATTTTGGGTATCGAGTAAATGACCCCGCCATGGTCACTTGCGGAGGTGTAACTAGAATGAACCCTCCGGGCCCTGGTTGCGTAATTATACCACTATTAATGCTATTATTAGCATGCGTTGCTGCCGACAACTGACTGCTATTCAATCGACTCAACTCTTTTAACATAACGAAAATATCACTTATGGGTTTATAGAGTACCAGGGGAAGGTATGGATCCACGCTATTTGAACTTTGGGAAGTCGGAATACCTGGAGATATGAATGTCGTCCTTTCTTGGAATAACTGCTGCATCGCGGCATTCCACTCGACATCGAAATCTTCTTCCAGGCACGCATCTGCATCTCCTTCATCAGACATCATCTCTCCCTTCCTCCTGACTGGGCTCCCATGTACCCACCGTACTCCTTTGACAGTCCCTCTCATTTCCTGGGGACCCTCCTGGCCTTCCATGTCCACTACCCCCTGAGGCACCTCCTTTCTATCCTTCTGACTATTCCCCTGTCACTTCAACTCCCTCATCACCCTTTCTTGTCACCTTTCGGTGATCTGCGCCCTCGGATGTGCATGTTGCTCCCTCAAACTCCTTGCAGTTTCAGCATTCATTCCCCCACTTCCCCGCTTCACATTTCATGTAGCATTTGTCCCTCGGGCCCTTCCCCCAGCACTGGAGGTTTACGCTTCCATGCTTGATTTCTGGAATTCCATCAGCCCTTTGTCCACCATTAGGGCCTTAATCCACAATGGAATTTCCTTCAACAACTTCCCTCTTAGTCTGGATCAGAATATAGCCTCGACTCTGGAGAACGACTGGTAGCACTCCGCTAAAAACTCCACAATATATCCGTCCAAGGTAGATTCTACCCAGAAATCTACAGCTTGGGTTAGTTTGGTATCCAACCGATGAAGGGCCACCAGATCTATGTGCACCCACTTGTGGTCGATATTCTACGATTTTTCCTTAGTCACCTTGGTCTGCAGCCTCCTCAACTAGCTATAGAATTCGCTGGGGAACTTTCCCCAGAGGATCTCGTAGGTATTGCTAGCAGAATCTGAAAAAAGGACTAGATCTCGGACCGCCTTCTCTTTTTTGCTTCTCAGCTCAGCTTGCTGAGTTATAAACTGGTCCAGGTGGTTATCCCACCATCTCCGTATTTCTCCTTCGAAGATCCTTGATACCATGATCTAGTTTCCCTATTGAAGTTTAGGGTCCTGGCAACGGAACCATTTGTTGGCAAGGAAACAGGTCTCGCGGGCAAGACCCAGGTTCAAGGATTGGGCCAACAAGGAGTCCCCTGTAGTCTAGCACCATGCTGACATTTTCACCCTACTCCAAAGAGTAGAGAGTCTCACCCGAGGATTGTCGCGACCACATGAAGGGGGGGAACAGATCGGTATTGGCAGATGGATCCGCAACTCAAAGCTAACATAGGATCATTTTCGTACATAACATCATATATAGAAGATATTCTCAAAAAATTATGCAGATATTAAGAAAATAAATTCTTAAAGGACCATAGACATCATGCACACATTTAACTCATACGATAAGACAAAAACCTTCAAATATATTCATAACCATTCAGCAGGATCCTGAGTTACATTGCTCGACAGAAAGAGCTTCCCACTTCTATTACAGAGGTCTCGCAAGACAGAGAGAGATATGCTACAACCATGATAGATTGATAGAACCACAGGAAATACAAGGATGTAGCGCTCAAAACAGAGCTCTTCCGCGGCGTCTACTCTCACCTCTTCGATCCCTCTGCATCTATGCATGAATCTCTTTTCTGCTGGGTGACGACCTATTTATTCACCTGCCAGCGCAACTATTAGTTTCTCTTATGTTCTTACTCAGTTGCTTTCAGCTTCTTCCTGTTGCACATGCAATCCACTATCTGTTCCTTTGCCGCATCTTCCCTTCGTCTGCACTTGTCTATGCCAACCTCATCGTTCATCTCCTGCTCCTCCGCAACCTCGGCAGCTTCACTGCCTACCATTGTTGTGCCTGCCACGTGTCAATCCGCAACCCAAAATATGCTCTTCATGCAAAATTCAAAACAAGGGCCCCAACAGAAGGTGAGTTTGAGAATTGTTCTATGGATGAAGTGTATGAAGAGGATGACCAAGTTATTAAGACAAATAAGGTTGACATACTTCAGCTCAAGGATAATAAGATTCCAAAAGGTCTCATACCTTTGGAAGAGTTATTTGATCAAGATGATGTGGCGAGAAAACCTACTTTACTCCGCAGATAAAGGGCGTAGAAGATGTTAATATTGGAACAGCAGAACAACCAAAATTCATCAAGATTTCAAAGTCTTTGCCACAAGAGTTAAAGCTTAAATATGTTGATTTGTTTACTATGTTTTCTGATGTGTTTGCTTGGGATTACTCATATCTAAAGGTGTAAAATCAAGATACCATTCAGCACACACTCCCGATCAAGCCAAATCAAAATCCTTTTAGACAGAAGCTTAGGAGAATAAACACAAAGTTGTTGCCATCCATTGAGAAGGAGGTAAATAGGCTCTATAAGGCAGACATCATTGTTCCAGTCAGAATTTCAAATTGGATCTCCAATTTGGTTCTAGTGCAGAAAAAGACTGGTGAAATTCGACTATGTATATATTTCAGAAATCTGCACAAAGTGTCTTTCAAAGACAATTACCCACTACCCAAGATGGACCACATACTTCAATGATTTGTAGGAGCCAGTAAGATGTCATTGTTGGATAGTTACTCAGGCTATAATCAGATCCTTGTACATGAATATGATCAAGATAATATAGAATTCACTACACCATGGGGTACCTTTAAATATGCTAAGATGTCGTTTGATTTGAAGAATGTGGGGGCCACTTTCCAACGTGCCATGGAAATAGATTTTGGTAATGAAAAAGATGTCTTCCTTGTTATTTATTTAGATGATCTGACTTTTTATTCAAATTCATATGATGAGAATTTACACCATTTGAGAGTTGTGTTCCAGTGATGCAGAAATTTTGGGATTTCCCTAAATCCTAAGAAGTGCCTATTGTCTATGGAAGAAGGTAAGTTGTTGGGTCACATCATCTCAAAAGATGGGATCCGGATAGATCCTGCTAGAGTTGAAGCAATATAGCAAATTTATTTTCCTAGAAACAAGAAAGAAATTCAAGCCTTCAATGGTAGGATGAATTTACTACATAGGTTCATTCCCAACCTAGTAGAACATCTTAGAGAGTTAACTAGCATGTTGAAAAAGGAAAATGACGTTAGATGGTCTGAAAATTCTTGTAAGTCATTCATCTCAGTGAAATTTTCTTTGTCCACTGCTCCAAAGTTGACAAGTCCTAATTATGCACTAGACTTCATTATATTTTCTTTTGCTTCTGAGCATACTTTGGCAGCAGTGCTTATGCAGAAATAAGATGGGACAAAGCTGCCAATAGAATTCTTTAGTCGCAAAATAAGAGATGCAGCTCTCCGATATAACATAATTGAGAAATAGGCCTTGGTATTGGTCAAATCACTCAAATAATTTGGTGTTTATATTCTGCACTCACATATTTTGGCATATGTTCTGAATGTAGCGGTAAAAGAAAAAATTATGCAAACAGATCCAGAAGGAAGACGAGGTAGGTGGATAGCAACAATTTTAGAGTATTCCCTTTAGATCAAGCCGAAAAAGTGGATCAAAGGGAAAGGCTTAGCCAAGCTCATGGTTGAGTCCAATATACATGCACTTGACACCAATCTCATATCATCACTGTCCGATGACGAAGAAAGTGTAAGTCTTGTTCAAGTGTTAGATATGTTTTCATCATCTCCAGGGTATATTGATATAATTTATGTTTTACAACATTTGAATCCTCCTCCAGGCATGTCAAAAAGTAAGAGTATTTCTTTGAAGATTAAGGCTTATAACTACTGCATACTAGATAGTGCACTCTATTGGAAGGATCCTGGAGGAGTATTACTCAATTGCTTGGTAGAATATGAATCCAAAGAAGTGATGAAAGATTTCCACAAGGGAGATTGTGCAGGTCATTTGTACTGGAATACCATGGCCAACAAAGTAATGAGAGTGGGTTACTATTGGCCTACATTGTTTGCAGATTTGTACAAGATGGTCATGAGCTGCCATGAATGCTGATGCAGGGGCATTGGACACTAGCCAGCAATGTAGGAGAATTTTCCACATGTTGTGGCTAGAAGAGTTCAAAATTATTCAGAAATGTAACAGAAAGGTGTCAATACCTTAGATGTTTGTTGCACTTAGAGTAGTTAGGGTTGGTTAGTAACTGTAGAAGTCAAATAGGTTCATTCGTGTCATTCTAATTGGTTTCTGTTGATAGAATGTAATTAGGCTTTTTTTTTATGTTAAGAATAAAAATGGTACTCAGAGAGGAGCCGAATAGTCATGTAATAGCTATAAATTGTAACCCCTGATACAGTTGAAGGGGGGGATTTTATAGTATAAGACTGAGTAGAGAGACTTTTTCTCTCTGTTTTAATAAAAGTGTGGAATTATTGGCTATTTGTGTATGCTATTGGAAAATTTCCGAAGAACTCATTCCTTCGAAGTCATGAATTCTGTGTGTTGGAATTAATTTACTCAGTCTCTGTGTGAAGGTGTTAATTCCTGAATGCTTTTGAATCTCCACTGTCTGTGTATAATTTGAATAAACACTATGTGAAATTTCCGTAGTTTCTCTATCTATATATGAATTCATATTCTCGGTGAATGAATTGTCTGTGTTTGTTCTGCGTAGGAAGTCTGGTGAAGGTTGCATAGGGGCTCGGTTAGAAGAGTGAACCCATAGCCATACCCTGGTTATTGAAGATTAACGAAACTCTGTCTTAAGCGTTACTCCCTATTTGCTAAGCACGCCTCATTGGGGTAGAATTTCTGTTAGTGGAGTGATATAGTAGAGGCCGAGCCACAATGTTAGCGCAGAGAAGGCGAATTGAAGAAATGCATTAAAATGTTGGGAAAATTTCCGGAGAACACTGTTCAAGTACCATACTTGGCAATAGGTGGTTTCACGAAACAATACCACTCATTTTGCATTGCTTTTGGGTCTCGAGGTGGTTTCCAAAATAAAAACCTGATCCAATTAGATTGTGCCACGTCACAGGGCCAATACCGCCCATTTCGCATTTTTTTTGGGCTTTAAAGTTCTGTCCAAAAAGTTTTGCGATTATCGTCCGATCGCGAGGGAGGAAGATCCAAGGGCTATCGCAATCCAAGATGCACGAAGGTTAATTGAGGTATGGTCAGTGCTTTTGCATAAAGAAATAGTTATTTTACAAGCGAGAGTTATATATTTATGGTGGGCCCAAAGTAATAAGGTGTGGTTTGTGGTTTGTGTCGGAAGGTTAATGTGTCACACTATATTATGCTGAACCTTAGAGATTTGTTTTAAAAAGGTTGAACGTCGAGTTATTACCCTTGGTGTAATATTACAAAGAAAGGGGTTCAAATAGTTAAAGCGCTTGAAAAGTAAGATATGGTTAGGGGTGCTTTATTTAAGAAGGCCGAGGATAATATTATTTGAAGGCATGTATAAAGTTAGAATATGGTATTTCATTATCAAATTCCACGAATTTGATAATTGAAATCAAAATATAAAAAAATTGTGAAGGCTCCCCTTACTGGAAGAGACAGAGACAAGAGAGACCAGCTCTCCTTAGCACCTGCCCTCAATTTTTGTTGTCATTTGTGGTATCAGAGCAGATTTCAAGACTTTTGCAAAGACTAAATTGACTTCCAAAAATCAGAAGAAGAATTCAAACATGGCTATCTGAGTTTCCAGAGGCGCTTGTAGAAGAAGAGGCAGGCCAGTTTCCAATGCAGAAGTATTGGAGACCTTGTAGAGGGTCCAAGCCAGATTAGATGCAGTGGAATTGGGACACCCAAGAGACCCTAAGGATGTCAGTGAACCTGAGACTGAAGAAGAAGCAGGAGATAATGTTGAGATTCCTCCTGAGATGAGACTCTTTAAGTCTGTTTTGGGGTCTACATTCAAGCCTAGACTTGAAGTGTCAAGCTTTGCAGGAGGGTTGAATCCAGAAGAATTGATAGACTAGATCAATGAGATGAAAAAATGTTTTGATTACGAAGAGATGGGTGAAGACAAAAAATTCAAGTTTGCAGTGACAAATTTTAAGGGACATGCAACACTTTGGTGGGATGGAGTGCAAGTAGAGATAAGGAGGGCTGGTAAAAAACCAATCAAAATTTGGATCAGAATGGTGGCAAAACTAAGAGGTAAGTTCTTGCCTAGTGATTATCAGCTTATTTTGTTTAGAAAAATGCAGAATCTTAGACAGAGATTGATGACAGTGAAAGAATACACAGAAGAGTTTTATAGAGTAAGTATAAGAGCTGTAAAATTCTAGGACACAACAGAGAAGGTTGCCAGGTATGTGAATTGTATGAAGTTGGAGATCCAAGATGAGATGGGTATTCTGTCTCCTAAGATAGTTGAAGAGGCTTATCAAATGGCCTTGAAAGTTGAAGAGAAACTCATGAGAAAGCAGTCTGCCAAAGGAAGAGGTACTTTCCGAGGAAAGGGAAGTCAGGGTGGTAGAGGAAGGTCTACAACACCAAGAGATGGAGCTAGCAGCAACTCATCTCAGAGTGTATCCACAGAGGGTGATGCAAGGGGCATAAGGAGTTCCTACAGAGGAAGAGGAGGTAGAAACAGAGGAAGAGAAGTGAGGTGTTATAGATGTCACCAAGTGGGACATAAACAATATGAATGCCCGGAGAATGTGGGCACAGGCCAGAGAAATGCAATTGGTTCTCGGGCTGGAGAAGAGGCAGCAAGGCTGTCTAAAAATGAAGGGGAAATTCTGCCAGAGAAGGGAGAATCTTTAGTGGTCAATAAGGTCCTGTTGAAGCAAGCAAAAGAAGTTGCTGAGCCAGCACAGAGGAAGAATTTGTTCAGGAGTGTATGGAAAGTCCAAGAGAAATACTGTCAGTTGGTCATTGATAGTGGCAGCACAGACAATTTGGTCTCTACCGAGGTGATAGAGAAACTAAATTTGAAGACGAGGGAGCATCCAACACCCTACAAGGTGTTATGGCTTCATAAAGGACACCAGCTGATTGTGAAGTAACAATGCGAGATAGAGTTGCATATGGGCAGCTACAAAGATAAGGTCATGTGTGATGTGATGCCTATGGATGTGTGTCACATACTGTTGGGCAGCCCTTGGCAGTATAACAGGGCAACAGTACATGATGGTAAGAAGAACACTTACAAGTTCTTCAAGGATGGAGTGCATCACACATTGATACCTATGGAGGAAGGAGAACCATCAAGCAAAAATTCTGATCCAAAGAATTTATTTCTGAGTGGAAAAGAGTACTTACAACAGATCGAAGATGAAGAGGTAAATTTTGCTATAGTTTGAAAACCTAAAGTAGTACTTACTTACACAAAAATTTCTGATTTTCCAATAGAAATTCAAGAAATGCTGGACAATTATTGTGATATTGTTGTGGATGATTTGCCTAATGAACTGCCACCAGTAAGAAAGATCAGCCATCAGATAGGTTTGATCCCAGGATCAAATCTTCCAAACAAAGAAGCCTACAGAATTACTCCCACAGAGAATGAAGAAATCAGGAAAAAAGTGCAGGAATTGGTTGACAAAGGCCTGATCAGAGAAAGCTTGAGTCCATGTGCAGTGCCTGTAGTGTTGAGCCCAAAGAAAGATGGAGGATGGAGAATGTGCATTGATTTCAGATCCATCAACAGGATAACAATCAGGTATAGATTCCCTTTGTCTAGAATTGAAGATTTAATCGACTGTTTGAGTGGTGCAAAATATTTTTCAAAATTAGATTTGAAGAGTGGATATCATCAGATTAGAATAAAGGAGGGTGATGAATGGAAAACTGCCTTTAAAACAAATGAAGGACTGTATGAGTGGTTGGTAATGCCTTTTGGGTTAACAAATGCACCTAGTACTTTTATGAGGCTCATGAATGAAGTGTTAAGAGAATTTATTGGTAAATTTGTAATAGTATATCTGGATGACATATTAGTTTTTAGCAAAACAGGGGAAGAACATTTAAGGCATCTTAATTATGTCTTGAAGAAGTTACATCAAGAGAAGCTGCTGATTAATTTAAAGAAGTGTTCATTCATGAAGGAAGAGTTGGTGTATTTGGGTTTTTTTGTGTCTGCTGAAGGACTGAATATGGATCCAGGAAAAGGTCAAGGAAATTGTGGAGTGGCCTTCACCAAGAAGTGTTTTTAAGGTAAGAAGTTTCCATGGACTTCCCAGTTTTTACAGAAAATTCATAAGGAATTTTAGCAAGATTAATGCACCCATTATTGAAACAATAAAGAAGGACAAACAACCATTCAAATGGACTGCTGAAGTAGAAAAGAACTTTAAGCTTTTGAAACAGAAGATAACTGAAAATCCTGTTCTATTTTTGCCTGATTTTAACAAGCCATTTCAAGTGAAGTGTGATGCCAGTGAGGAAGCTATTGGAGCTGTGTTGAGTCAAGATGATAGGCCTATAGCATACTTCAGCGAGAAGCTGAATGAGACAAGAAGAAAGTATTCCTCTTATGAAAAGGAATTTTATGCAATTGTGCAGACATTGAAGAAGTGGCGGCATTATTTAATGTATAAGGAATTTGTGTTATACTCAGATAATCATGCTTTACAATATATTATGCAGCAGCCTAAATTGAAGCATAAACATGCCAAATGGGTTGAAGATCTCCAGAGTTTTAATTTTGTTTTGAAGCATATAAGTGGCCAAGCAAATAAGGTAGCTGATGCTTTGAGTAGGAGAAACATGCTTGTTCAAGAAAACCAATTTGAAGTTGTAGGATTTGATTTTCTTAAGGAACTTTATAAGACAAATTCAGATTTTAAAGAAGAATTTGAAGCATGTTGTAACCTTGTTTTGACAGATAGAAGCCAGTGGTTGGATTACTTCTTACAGGAGGACTTATTGTTCAGAAGAAATCAATTGTGTGTGCCAAAATGTTCCATGAGGGAGAATTTAATCAAGGAGAAGCATAGTGGTGGACTTTCTTGACACTTTGGTACTGATAAAACTTATGAGCAGCTGAGTCATTTTTATTATTGGCCAAGGATGAGAACTAAAGTGGAAAATTTTGTGAAGAATTGCAAAATTTGTCAATATGCAAAAGGGAGGAGCCAGAATGTAGGATTGTACATTCCATTGCCTATTCTAGATAGGCCTTGGGATATGGTAAGTATGGATTTTTTTTTAGGATTTCCCAAGACACAGAAAGGGAATGATGCAATATTTGTTGTAGTTGACAGATTTTCCAAGATGGCACATTTTATTCCATGTTATAAAACCAGTGATGCTACTCATGTTGCTAACTTGTTTTTCAAGGAAGTTGTTAGATTGCATGGGTTGCCCAAGAGTATTTTTTCTGATAGAGACACTATATTTGTTAGCCATTTTTGGAGGACATTGTGGAAGAATATTGGTACTAGTCTGAGCTTCAGCTCAGCTTATCATCCCCAGACTGATGGACAAATTGAGGTAGTAAATAGAAGTCTGGGGAATATTTTGAGAAGCCTTGCAGGAGAGCATCCCAAACAGTGGGATCATATTTTTCCATAGGCATAATATGGAGACAATGATTCACCAAACAAAAGTACAGGATAGAGCCCATTCCATATTGTTTATGGAATTCACCCCAGAGGAGTGTCTGAACTGAGAAACTTGGGAAAGGCAGAGTTGAGGAGTGCTCATGGTGAAGAATTTTCTTTAGAGATCCAAGCCATACATGAATAGGTAAAATAGTAGCTACAAGGTAACAACATCAAATACAAGGGAAAAGCGGATTTGAGCATAAAAGAAGTCAATTTTGAAGTTGGAGATTTGGTTTTGGCACACTTGAGGAAGGAGAGATTTCCAAAGAAGCAGTATAACAAATTGAAGTTCAAGAAGATTGGACCATGCAAGATATTGAGAAATTTTTTTTCTAATGCTTATGAGATTGAATTGCCTCCTGATGTTGGGATATCTCCCATTTTTAATGTTGCAGATTTGTACAGGTATGAAGATAATGGCACAGGTGAAGGACCAGTAGATAAAGAGAAGATTGAATGGGTAAAATGGTTACCTCCAACGCAGCCATTACAGCCAGAGAAGATCTTGGACAAGAATGTGTTCAAAAGGAATAAAGGACAAGAGTGTTTCCAGTACCTGATCAAGTGGAAGGACCAGCCAGATGAAGATGCTACTTGGATGACTGAAATTATGTTGCAGAAGCTAGGCAGTTCTGTGAAAGAGCTCATGGACAGGAGCCCATGAAGAAAATTTCCCTCGGGAGTCTGATGCAGGGGCATTGGACACTAGCCAGCAATGTAGGAGAATTGTCCACATGTTGTGGCTAGAAGAGTTCGTAATTATTCATAAATGTAACAGCAAGGTGTCAATACCTTAGCTGTCTGTTGCACTTAGAGCAGTTAGGGTTGGTCAGTAACTGTAGAAGTCGAATAGGTTCATTCATGTCAATCTAATTGGTTTCTGTTGATAGAATGTAATTAGGATTTTGCTTTATGTTAAGAATAAAAATGGTCCTCAGAGAGGAGCCGAACAATCATGTAACAGTTATAAATTGTAACCCCTGATACAATTGAAGGATGGAATTTTATAGTAGAAGACTGAGTTGAGAGACTTTTTCTCTCTGTTTTAATAAAAGTGTGGAATTATTTTCTATTTGTGTATGCTATTGGAAAATTTCTGAAGGAATCATTCCTTCGAAGTCATGAATTCTGTGTGTTGGAATCAATGTACACAGTCTCTATGTGAAGGCACTAATTCTTGAATGCTTTTGAATCTCCATTGTCTGTGTATAATTTGAATAAAAACTGTGTGAAATTTCTGTAGTTTCTCTATGTATCTATGAATTCATATTCTTGGTGAATGAATTCTCCATGTTTGTTCTGCGTAGGAAGTATGGTGAAGGTTGCATAGGGGTTCGGTTAGAAGAGCGAACCCATAGCCATACCCTAGTTATTGAAGATTAATGAAACTCTGTCTTAAGCGTTACTCCCTGTTTGTTAAGCGCGCCTCATCGGGGTAGAAGTTCTATTAGTGGAGTGATATAGTAGAGGGCGAGCCATAATGTTAGCGCAAGTAAGGCGAAGTGAAGAAATGCATTAAAATGTTGTGAAAATTTCCGGAGAACATTGTTCAAGTACCAGACTTGGAAATAGGTGGTTTCACGAAACAACATCGCCCGCTTCGCACCGCTTTTGGGCCTCGGAGTGGTTTCCAAAATAAAAACCTGATGTAGTTAGATTGTGCCACACCATAGGGCTAATACCACCCATTTCGCATTTTTTTTGGGATTTAAAGTTCTGTTCAAAAAGTTTTGCGATTATCGTCCGATCGCGAGGGAGGAAGATCCAAGGGCTATCGCAATCCAAGATGCATGAAGGTTAATTGAGGTATGGTCAGCTCTTTTTCATAAATAAATAGTTATTTTACAAGCGAGAGTTATATATTTATGGTGGGCCCGAAGTAATAAGGCGTGGTTTGTGGTTTGTGTCGAAAGGTTAATGTGTCACACTGTATTATGTTGAACCTTAGAGATTTGTTTTAAAAAGGTTGAATGTCGAGTTATTACCCTTGGTGTAATATTACAAAGAAAGGGGTTCAAATATAGTTAAAGCGCTTGAAAAGTAAGATATGGTTAGGAGTGCTTTGTTTAAGAAGGCCGAGGATAATATTATTTGAAGGCGTGTATAAAGTTAGACTATGGTATTTCATTATCAAATTCCACAAATTTGATAATTGAAATCAAAATATAAAAAAATTGTGAAGGCTCCCCTTACTGGAAGAGACAGAGACAAGAGAGACCAGCTCTCCTTAGCACCTGCCCTCAATTTTTGTTGTCAAATGCCAAATTTTCCAAGGTAAATGTAAGCTCCTTCTTTTACCATTACAACCCATTTCAATTGAAGCTCCCTTCCAATAGTGGGGCTTAGATTTTATTGGTGAGATACATCCACCCTCATCTGCTCAACATAGATGGATACTTACCGCCACATGCTATTTCACAAAGTGGATAGAAGTAATCCCAACTAGGAAAGCTACTGACTCAGTCATAATTAAGTTTCTAGAAGCTAACATCTTGTCCCGGTTTCGTTTTCCTAGGAAGATAATCACGGATAACGTTGCAGCCTTCAAATCAAAGAAGATGACAAAATTATATGATAAGTATAAAATTAAATTTGGTCATTCTACATCATATTATCCATAGGGAAACAGATTGGCAGAGTCCTCCAACAAGTCTTTGATCAGCATAATCAAAAATATGTTGGAGGCTAACAAAAATAATTGGCATAAGAAGCTAATTAATGCACTAAGGGAAAATCGAGTAAGAAGCAAGAGATCCATTGTCATGTCTCCATTTTAGGTATTTTATGGTGTGGATACAATTTTCCCTACTTCATTGGATGTCCCAATCATAAAACTTCTACAAGAGGCGAGAAGTGAAGAAAATGATATTCAACACAGAATAAACCAAATGATTCACTTGCAACAAACAAGGGAAGAAGTGTTCCAGAACACTTCCAAGCTCCATGATAAGATCAAGAAAATTTATGACAGGAGAACCAAGCAATATTATTTCAAGATCGATGATGTGGTACTCCACTGGGATGCCAGGAATGAAGAAAAAGGTAAGCACAAGAAGCTCGATAATTTATGGAAAGGTCCTTTTAAGGTTGCAGCTTCTCATGGACAAAATGCATATCTCCTGGAGGAAATGGATGGGAAAAGTTTCTTAGGATGGCCAGTTAATAGTAGGCTCCTGAAGCACTATCTCTTTTGATTTGCAAGTTATGAAAAATTTTCATCCTCATTGTATATATCAGTTTTATGTTCCTGCAAGTGTGAAGTGGAAAATCATTGGAGTTCGGAGCCAAAAGTGAAGGGCATGGAGCTTCATTGAGTTTCTACTATTTCCAGTTAAGTTATCACAAGAGTAAGTTCAATTTTAAGTCAATATTTCAGTCAAGTTCAGTCAAATTTGAGTCAGTTTTGGTCAGTTAGTGTCATTGAGTTATCAAAATTTAGTCCCGCATTTTAGTTTCAGTTATTCTTTTACCGTATTGGCCCAATGGAAGAGAAATTGATCTACAAAATTCAGAGATCTGTGGTTCTTGACACCTCTTTCAGAGCTGCCATCCCCAATAAGACAAATGTTAGTGTCAGAATATGCATTCTGCATTCAGTGATCAAAATCACTCTTTTCATTGTCATTTTAGGTGTCCCACTCTAAAAATTTTGATATCATTCCATTAGGTCATGCTAAAATTTGTTTCACTGATGGTAGCCCTACTCAATAAAACTTCACTCTCCCTCAGAAACTCACATTTGTTGGATTACCTTCATGTCTTACTGAGCATAATAATACTTTTGAAAAGATCATTTCACCTTGTCCTATCTCTGTTAAATTCAATCATGGAAGTCAAGTCATTGAAGGTCCCATTAGGTCATTAGGTTTAATTTCTCAAGGTCCAAAATGCACCATGACATCTCATAAGGTCAGCAAAGGTGTGAGAGTGAATTAATAAAAATTTCATCATTAGCTACAGAGGATTATAAACATGAAATATGTTTTCAAATTTGTAATTTTGATTTTATATGATTTTCATATCAAAATGTCATTTTGATATCAAAACAAAGATGTAATTTATTTTTTAATTTCCTATGTAATTTTATGTTTTCTATATGTAATATTTCCACTCCCTAGTTGCCGACTCAAATTACTCATGCCAAAATAAAGGAGAGAAATGAAAAACTCCTGCAAGATCAACCTACAAAAAAAAAAGTCAGATGTCAAAGAGAATTAGTGTGAAAATTTGAAAGGTGAAATGAAAAATTAAAAAAGTGGGTTTTCAAAACATAATCAAACCCACTCAAGTATAAAAGCCCTTAAAGACATCAATTCAAAGTTAATTTTCTTCCTACACCCTCAAGCATACTCAGCAAAGGAGAAATTTTTGATTTTTTAGGCGAAATTGAGAAAAAAAAGGGTAGAGGGCGCGCTCTGCATTGGCGCTACACGTTCAACACCAACACTGTGTGTTTGCCTGAAAACACCGCGTGTTTGTTAAAGGCATTGCGATTTTTTTCGTCTTCCTCAATAATTGCCTGCAAGGCCTCCAAACTTCACAAAATCACCCTCCAGCCTTTAGTATTGATTCGTCATGCCTAAAACAAGATAGTAAGTGACCATTGCTTCATTCCTTTTCTTCATCAAATCATTTTGTGTTGTGTGAGTTTGTTAAAACAAATTTGGTGTCTTTCCTTAAATTTAAAACCCTAGTCTTTCTCAAATACCCAATTACACTTCAATTTCAGTCCCTTAACCTTCATATACCCTTCCCCCATATCATAAAACACTTACCCAAATCCCTACATTGACATCTCCTTTCCTTAACCTTTCATCTCATTCGAAACCCTAAGCCCTAGGTATCCATTTTCCTAGGCTCCCTATACCCTACCTAGTCTTATATCCCCTATTCTAAAACCCCTCATCATCATTACCCCCTGTCACCTCCCTCATATCACAAATCCCTATTCCCATCTCCTCAAATTTCCTCACACCAACCCACACTTGTTACACCCACATTCCCTTCCATCATCTCCCTAGGGTTTTGACACTAAATACATCATGGGAGAGGTGGACATACATGAAGAGAAAGGCCTCCATGAGAAAGAGGAATATTTTTAACTTCTAGACTTGGACATAATTGATGATGATGATCCTTCCTTGATCATTCCAAGCTAATATTGACAGGTCCAATTTTTTAATTACCTTTCTCAAGAAAGAGAACCAGCAGCTAAAGACCAAATACTTCATCAATGAAGTGAAATGCATCAAAGCACAAAAGGAGTCAGAGAAGGCTAAAGTATTTCTTGAAGAGACACTAGAGAAATATGGTAAATCTGATGATGAGGAGAACCAACCTCCAAGACAGAGACCTAGGACTAGAGGGCTAAAAAGAGCTCTAGAACTAGAGAGGAAAAGAGAATCTCAGCTTGCTAAAGAGCTCTTTGTTGATGAAAAAATGGTAATCTTGGTTAATCAAGACCAGGAGTTTTTGTTTGATAAGGTAAACCAAAACTTGGAGAAGCTCTTGGCCAATGCTCAAAAGGACAATGATATTAAAAGAAGGATGGCAAAGCATTATGCCATGAGGAACAAAATTGCAAGGGCCAAGCTCAAAAGAGCCACTGCAAAAATTGAAGCCTTGACCAAGAAAGAGGAGAAAAGGAGGCTAATTATACTTGCCGAAGTAAAACTCCATGCCTCAAACACATGATCAACAATCATCCCACCAATTTTGACAAGTTTTTGGAAAATTTTGCAAGTTGGTAAATTTTTATGTTTTTAGGGACATTTTTAGCACATCAAAAATGTCAAACGCGCAATAACTAGGGCGATGTGCTCTTTTTTTGGGCATCCAATGAGAAAATTTTCACCACCATTGAATTCAAAATGATGAGGACATGCACCCTGTACATTTTCTAAGCATTTGGAGGCAAACTGGTCAGTGAAAATGGCAAAAAATCACCAAAAAACCATGTTTCTGCCTCATTTTTGGCCTCGGCGCTGCCCGTTTACCAGTCTTGGGAAAATGAGTTTTTGACAGGGAAAATGAGCTTCATTTTGAAAACTGAAGGCATTTCTAGAAATTAGACTTGAAGGGCTTTCCATCAATCCATCTTGGAGAAAATTTGGACATCGGGAAGGCACCCAAAAGCATCCTTGAACAGAAAGGGTGTGTTTTACATAGAGAGCGTGTGTTTGACAAGGAGATGGCGCGTTTGGCAGTCTTCTGAAATTTTATGAGTTTCACTCCTGTTTTGATTTTCATCTTGGGAAATGATGATTTAACCTATGTAAATGATGAAAACAAACGTAATTATCATGTTTTTACTATTACCTAGAGTAAATGCATTAGGTAAATCAAAAAAATGAGGTGTAATGAATCTGTTCATTTAAGTTAGGAATAAGTCACTTGGACCATCCTATACTTTAGCTATCAGTTTAGATTTTTGTGTAATATATTCCTCACCTCATGGATTTGACCCTTGAGGATGATTGAATTTTGTTTTCATGTATATTTAGTCCCTTTATTCACAATATACAACTGCTGGAATTAATTTGATGTTTTCTAGTTGACTAAGGAAACTTTGTACTCAGTTTGGTCAAGCTAATAAAGAGGAGTTGCAACTAATTTTATGGGATACTTGTGGTATTGAATGTCTATCATAGTTTCTTCTTCAGTATCATATGTTGGAAAGTATTGTGTTCATGTTTACTTTAATTTCTATGTTATGATCTTTTACAATTTAGATAATCATAATACATGTTTGCACATGCTTTGTTTTGGGTAACTGATCATATTTTTTTCATCTTCTTCTGTATGAGAAAACACATCTCCTATGATTTTCTTAGCCTTCTTACGGCTTCAACACCATTTCATAACAATTATCTTCAAGTGATAATCATTATACCTACCTTTCCCCATTGATCCCTGCAACCCTAACTCATTTTCTCTGACCTAGCTTTCCTTGAACTAATTTCTTCATCGAGTGATTTACCCTACCAAAAAAATTCATAAAAACCCCATGCATTCTATATCTAACCTAAAAACCCTAATTTCTCGAGTCCTCCTAGTTTTGATCCTTTTGGAGAGAGCCCTCTTAGGCTTGATAGGGCTAGCTATAAAGTCAAAATATTGGTTTATGGTTACCTTTGTTGGGATTCCTTCCTCAGCCTTGGGAATCTGGCACAATGATAGCAGACATAATGGAAATAAACTATCTAGGACACTGGTAGCTTATCTCTAAGAAGTGATGTGGCAGCTACATGCCTCTAAACTATGTTACAATGAGGCGCGAAGGCCTATTTATTGTTTAGAAACAATAGAAAATCCTAAACATCCAAAAACCTAACCGTAGGAGATGAAGCACCAAAACTGTGGGCCCTGTTTGGGTAAATTGGTACATCAATCTCCCCGGGAACGCAACTTTGGCATACGATCTTCATTTGACAAGCTCAATACCTCATTAGAAATATCTATCCGAGGAATACAAATTTTGAGTGAGCAACATTGAGCCATATTTCTCCTAGTGTTCCCAAAAAACATCATTTAGGACCTCAAAATGGCTACGGATGTTCAGGACCCAAAAAAATCCTAAAAATAGTAAGTTGTGTTGAAATTGAAAAACTGAAGAACCGATGGTAGGGGTTCAAATGGAATAGGTGGGTGGACACAAATATATGATTGGATAATTAGGGCCTCAAAACGGCTCCGGAATTTCCTGACCCGAAAAACTGCTAAAAATAGTAAGTTGTGTTGAAACTGAAAAACTGAAAGAATTGATGGTGTAGGTCCAAATGGAATAGGTGGGTGGCCACCAATATCCACCTAGATCCAAAGTACTTATAGATTAATAGGAAAAATATTTTTATAGACTTTATAGTGGGCCTAAGCTACAACATATATGTGTGAAAGGTATAATGGCCAAGTAAATACATATAAGACATTATAGTCTCAAAATATGCTAAAACATACTACATAATGTGTGAGATTATAACATGATTGGATTTCCAAATTACATTACACTATCATGAAGGAATTTTCTAACTAGGGGTTGGTGGAGTTCATCATAATTGGGATCAGAAAACTACCTACAACAAAATATAAGGAATTAGATGAATCCATTATCAAATAAGACATACCCATATGTAGGTTTGTAAAGCCATGGCTTCCAAATCAAGTACACTATAGATCCATGTAGTATATACAAAATCAAATATCAAAATCAGATATCATGGCTACAAAAAGATAAATCATGGATCTATGTCAAAATATGTCAAAGGCACAAACAAATACACGAGTTATTTACATGTTCAAATATATTAAGAGTATAAATATAATAATGAAACCAAAAATTTTATCCTCCAAAATGTACCAATACCATGTGGATGAGTTCTACTATCTTGTGCAACTCCTTTAATGACATAAAGAGAAAGTGATATTGCGGCCCAAGGATTACAATCCACAAACCAATGAAGGAATGAATTTGCACTATGTGAATAAATAAGTTGATGTTAATCATGAGAGACCATTTTATTATTGTTCATATATGTATAAAATTATGAAATGGAAGACAACCCACTAATAATGATAATGAGCATGAAATTAACTAGCACATTCTCGAAAGGAGAAATAAAAGAGTTATAATAAAAAATTAGTAGGATCTAACAATTAGGGGATAATGTTCTCACTATCAATAGTGAGGGATCCTACCACCAATTAATGAAATATCGAAGGTACTATAGAGTCTTTAGATCCCAATTTTAGATTAAGTTGAATTGAATGGAAGAGATCTATAGGAAAGAGGGAATTAAAGCATATTCCATCATCCAACATGAGAGGGAATAGATAAAATAATTGTAATATGTGAAACAAATTTATCTAAAAGAAAAGAATACCAGTTATATCTCTTACATGCACCAAATGTAATAGTGAATGGAAGATAACCATTAAGCTACAACCAATAATGAAATCCACTAATAGATTTGAGGAAATCCACTAATTTTGAAAATGGAAACCAAGGTACAACATGAATCATAATGCATTAATAAAGGTGTTGAATTTAAGAGCATGGGAAATCACTCCCACCTGTCCTTCCCATAGTGAAAATTTAAATGGCTCTAGATGCACTTTTTCTTATGTGTACGTCCACTTGTCCTCAAAGAAAAATGTATTTCCCTCCTAGAAGTTATAAAAAATAAATTATAACTAGGAAAAAATATCTTTAAAATTTAGATGAATATATTATGGTGAGAATGAGATCATGAGGAAATTGGTAATCATGTTGTAAAAGATCCATATACCATAAATTCCCTCTAATAATGTGACTTAGTCTAAAAAACTATTCATAATCTACATGCCTAAAATCATTCGCTCCAAATGTTGATAGGATACTGCGAACTAAATCAACAAGAATTCATCTTGGATGATGAATCCCTAAAGCTTGAGTGATATAGGTTATACAAGGAATGAAATGAAAAGCATGGAAGGAAATAGAACACATGCAGAGAAATATAGTAGAGAACATAGTAACATAATTAAAACAAAATTATATTGATAAATAAAATAACAAAATATCATAAAACAAAAACTAGAAAAAATGTTGGTAGCTACTCTAAAGAGAGAGAGACATGGAAACTATATGCATTCACTAAAAATATATTATAATTTTGAAAGAATGGACTTTTAGCATAAATAAAGGACACTAGAGGTAAAAATCCTTAAACATAAAAGATGAAGTAAAAAAAGGCTTGTAGGACCCAAGGTAGCTAGTTGGTATATCAACTTCCAACATGGCATAAAGTTTGTATATAGTGTCGTGCAAAATGTTATGAAACCAACTCACAAAATAGAAGAAAATATAGATCACGAATTAGAAATCAGCCTCTTCGAGGGGGAAACCAGGGAAAATTTTAGGGGCTAATATTTTCTAGGGGCTAATTTTCCATGCTTTTCCAAAAAAAAAAGATTTACCAATTTCCATTTTTTTATAAAATGATTAGCCCAAATTTTATGGTACATCATTATTTTAATTTAAAAATCGCAAAAATATTATATCGACTAATAGAAAATCATTGGAAATCTAAATATTTCTACAAAAATATCACCAAATTTTTTACAATTTGCATATTAGGGACTAGTAAGATTCGCCAAGGTTTCTAAACTTTAAAATAAACTTCCATCCTTAAAATTTTCCCTGGTGGAAACCTCCTTTACATTACATAAATGAACAATTCTTGGATGATACAAATGACAAAACCTACCTTCTATATATATGAGTCTAAGGGGTCACAATATAACAATATGGGTATCACATGGGCACAAAAATAAAATAATGGAGCTACACCTATGGGGCACAATAATAATAATATGGGGACTACATGGGCAGTGCACAAAAATAACAATAATGGGGTGACACTAATGATAATGAGGGGATACACTAGTATTATGGGGACCTAACATGCCCCTCTCTATCAAACAATTGTTGTACTCAATGCTTGAGTAGTTTTGGATGATTCTTTATAAATTTATCATCCCCCCCATGTCGAATATTCAACGGGTAATTTCTTCCACTTGATGAGAAATTATAAAATTGATCGATTTCGTAGCTATCGAGTTCTTGTTTCCGTGACTTCTTCAGGTTCCAATATGTTTTTTCCTTCCTCATCATGTTTTTGAAATATTTTTTGAACTGGGAGCTTGTCACCTATAACCTTCTTTAAGCATGAAACATGGAAAGCTGGGTGCACTCGGGAAGATGCAGGAAGCTCCAATTTGTATGCCATAGTACCAATATTTTGTAACACCTTGTAAGGATCATAATACTTTGGTGATACTTTATTATCCTTCTTAGCTTTCTTGAGGGACATTTTTTTGTATGGTTGTAGCCGAAAAAATACCCAGTCGCCTACATCAAAACTTCTTTCATTGTGATGTTCATTTGCCTGTTGTTTCATTTGATTATGCACCAAAGCGAGTTTATCCTTTAAGAGTTGGAGAGCTTGTTGTTGATGCTCGTTGTGATCTTCCATTGATTTAACCCTATAATTGTATATTAAAGATGATGTGATGGACGGTGGATGCTATACATAAAGTGCCATAAAATCAATTAAAACCATGATAAAATCAATTAAAACCTACTCCCAACATTGATTTGGAATGGTTAAAGGTTGTAACAGACGCGGGGTCTTAATTTTCTCAACTTCATTTTGTTTGAAAACCAAATATTTTGCCAAAAACTTTTCAATATCAGATTTAAGGTCATCCCAAAAAAATCCTTCTTGACTCTGTGGTAAGTTTTTAAAAATCCTGAGTTCCCTCATAACGGAGAGGTGTGCAATTCTAAAAGAATATTTTGTTTTAGTTGGGAATTCTTACAAATATATAAGTAACCTTTGTACCATAATGAATCATTTTTCCATATAAAATTTTCAAGTGTAATAGGATCTCGTTGAAAATTTTGAATGAATGTCCACACCTCTTCGTCATTCTTTTATTCATCCCTTGCTTCGGTTATCCACTCAGGTTGGATAATATAAATGGCACAAAGAAATGCTTCCACATCCTCATCCTCTCTTGAGAGTCCATCTGCAACAACATTTTGCTTCCATTTTTTGTAGATGATTTCAAAGTCATAACCTAACATATTTGTGACCCATTTTTGTTTCTCTTCTGAAGATAATATTTGTTCCAATATTTTTTTAATACTATCATGATCTTTTTTTACCTTGAATTTTCTTCCCATTGGGTAAGGTTGACATTGCTTTAGTGCATGTAGTATTTCCAACATTTCCTTCTCATAAATAGCTTTCTGTAAATAATTTCCTTTGATTGGATGAATTTCAAAAGCATTGGGTCTTCCTTCTTGCATTAAAACCACACCAGTTCCATTTCCTGAGGCATTACATTCCACAATAAATTTTTTTGTGAAGTCTGACGTAGCTAAGACTGGTGCTTGGCACATTGAATTTTTAAGATTTTCAAAGGCCTTAGTTGCTTTTGGAGTCCAAGAAAATGCATATTTATCCAGTAATGATGTTAGATATGTCTATATTCTCCCATAATTCTTAACAAACTTGCGATAATACCCTGTTAACCCCAGAAATCCTCGAACATGCTTTATGATTGTGGGGATTTTCCATTCCTTAATGGATTTAATTTTGTTAGGGTATACCTTAACACCCTCATGAGATACAATATGACCTAAATATTCCACCACCTGTACTCCAAAGGAACATTTGGAGGTTTTTGCATATAGTTGTTTCTCCTCAAATAGTTTGAGAACCCTCTCAATATGTTGAACATGATCCTTCTAAGACTAGTTGTAGATTAGTATATCATCAAAAAATACTAACACATAATTTTTAAGGAAGGGTTTGAAAATGGAATTCATCTTGAAATATGGAAGGTGACTTATTAAGGCCAAAAGGAATGACCAAAATTTCATAATGACCCTCATGAGTTCTGCATGTTGTTTTTGAAATGTATTCAGCCTTCAATCTAATTTGATGATATCGAGAATGAATATCCATATTGGTGAAGTAAATTGCTCCATGTAATTAATCAATGAGGGGGATGGGAACTTTATCTTTAATAGCTATCTTGTTGAGCTCCCTATAATCCAGACACATGTGCCATGATCCATCCTTCTTGTGTACTAATACTATTGGAGGAGAGAAAGAACTTTGACTAGGTTGAATTATGCCAACCTCTATAATTTCTGCAACCATACGTTAAATCTCACTCCTTTGAGCACAAGGATATATGTAAGAACTGATGCTTGGAGTAACACTTCCTGGAATAAAATGAATAGCATGATCATGATCATGAATAGGTGGGAGTCCATTGGGAGTCTCAAATATCTTGGAATGATTTTTGAATATGCTTTGGACATCTGGAGAAATAGATGATTTTGATGTTTTAACCTCTACTAAGTATAATTATACAAGTACGCCTCATTTTTCTTTCTTCAGAATATTTTTCATGACATTAGAGATGATTATCTTTCCCGGATTCCCTGCGATACCCCATAATTCAACTTCCTTTCCTTTTGAAAAAAATTCAAGAAAAATTCTTTAAATTAAAAGCTACCATCCCCAAAGATTGAAACCATTGTACTCCTAGTACAACATCAACACCACCCATTGGAATGGAGAGAATTTGACTATTCAATAAATATTCCCCCATGGTTAACTTCATATTATGGCACTTTCCAATGTAATTTATATTTCCTCCATTTTCAACCATCACTTGACACTTTGGTGTTGGGTATAGGAAGAAATCCAATTCCTTGGCTACCTTACAATGAATAAAATTATGGGTACTACCTGAATCAATCAACACTATTACATTTTTCTTCTTGATATGTCCGTCTATCTTGAGATTTTGAGGAGTGGTAATTCTTGCCAACCCATTACTGGATATTGTTAGATTCATTTCTTATTTCTCTAGGGTTGGTTCCTGGTGTCTATCATCTTCTTTTGAAGTTTCCTATTCCTTTTCTTCCTCCTCTTCACAATCTACGTAAAATAATTTCTTCTCAGCACACTTATGACCTTTAGTGTATTTTCTATAACAAATATAGCAAATCCCTTTTTCTTTTTTTCTTCCAATTGTTGTGGTTTCAAAATTTTAGGTTTTAGAATTCTAGGAGTAGAAACACTTCCATATTTATAGTTGTGAGTGGTAGGATTCCTTGCCACCATAATTTTTCTTTCAATTTTTCTTGCCAACTTGAATGCCTTCTGTAATGAATCAGGTTCCCAAAGGCAAACCTCAAGTTGGATGTTATCCTTTAAAGTCCCTATGAAGACATCAATTATGTTCTCTTATGGAATATAATTTACCCTTATATTCAATTTTTGGAAGTCCTCAATGTGTTCCACCATTGAACCCTTTTGTTTGAGATTTATCAATTGGCTAAAGAAGGTGTTTCTCTTTGTATCCTCATAATGTTATATCATTTCCTCCATAAAAATTGACCAAGTGAAAAAAATTTTAAGAGAGAAAAGCCATCGATACCATATAAATGTATTGGGTTCTAAATATAAATTTGTAATGCGTACCTTTTGCATGTTTCACACATTATGGGGATCAAAGTATTGCTCCATTTGTAGTATCCATGTTACAAGATCCTTGCAATAAAAATTTTTCATATCGATATTTGGAGTATGGTGGTTCTTTAATCCAACATTAGAGTCTATGAAATCATGATTAACATTTATTTTGTTCTCATCATGAGTTTCCTCTACTACCTTTTCGCAATTAGGAATATTTTCTTGTAGCAACTTTGCCAAACCTTCCTTCAAACCTTCCATGTATTTCTTCAAATATTCCATGTTTCCTTATATACTATAGATATTATAATCCATTCCATTCATGTCATCCTTCAAACCATCCATCTTATCTTCTATTTCATTTTTGGTTGTTCTATGTGAGAGCGAAACGTTTTGCACTTGGTCATGTAATTTTGAGATATCATGTTGCAAATATTCCTCTTCATGTGTCATAGTAGAGATTTTTGGGGGATTAATGAGTGTGGAATTCCTTTTTAGAGGAATTTTAGAACTCAATACTGATATTTATGCTTCAATATGCCCTTGGAATCACTTCAAACTGATTTTTCAAACAAAAGTTATGCAATTTTTTTTTAAATACACACTTTTTTCTTTCTTTTATGAGATTGATCTTGAAACCGTTTTAGCTTTGTAATTCTGGATCTCCAAGTTCTCAAATTAGGTCATGCGGTAGCCCTATGAGTCTTCTTTCCAATGCCATAGGTGAGACCTAATTTGGATTCTTTAAGATAAATTTATTCTCAATCTCCCACAATGGCCTAATTATGGATTGGTTCAGTAGAGAAAACTTGTACGACGTGCCACGTGTCATTTTTTTTTACCTTCGGCTTTGCAATTGATACATACGAAACTAAATTTCGTGTAATTTTTGTCAGTTTTTACATAATTCCAATCTTATTTCTAAAACAAAATTTATGACGAGTTTCCCTCGGTCACCTGTTTTAGATGAAGTTTTGGAGCCTGCAAAAACCCTTACTTCCTTAGATCATATCTCCGAAAATATAGCGAACCAAGATTTGAAATTTTTACATGAAGCTCCTCAGGCTTTTGGCTTCTTGTGGTAAAAAATTCTGCTTTTGAACCGTCGTAGAAATTTTTTTATAAATAAAATTCCAAGATGACCTATTTGCAGTAGTGAAACCCTAGAATCCAAAGCTCTGATACCAAATGTCACTATTACATTTGGTCAAAATTCCGACACTTAAGTTTCGACACTTTTGACGTATTTTCGGAAATTTCCCCAATTTTTCTCAATTTTTTAAATCCCTCCAACAATCGTCACTATATCGACTTATAGGGACAACATCAATATTGCGACGTTTAGGAATGTCATCGGTACACTGACGGTTAGGGACAAAAAGTCGTAAATGCGGCGTTGCTAAGAAATGGTTCAGGATGAATGTTGGTATTACGACGGGTTGCGGGCTACCTTCGGTATTGTGATGGTTTGGGGATAAACGTCGCAATAGCGACGTATAGAGACGCTTGTCAGAAATGAGACATTTCTAAGAAATGGTTTGGGACAAACGTTGGTATTGCGACGGATTGCGGGCAACCGTTGGTATTGTGACGGTTTGGGAATAAACGTCGCAATAGCGACGTATAAATACACTTGTCAGAAATGTGATCTTTCTAAGAAATGGTTCGGGACAAACGTCGTTATTGCGATGGTTTTCAGGCAAGCATTAGTATTGCGACGGTCATTATTAACACAAAGAAATTTGAAATTCAAAACTTACCATGTCTTTATATTATATATATAATTCATATCTTTTATATATAATTCTTGCTATATCAATCTATAATTATAAATATAGTTCAATTTGAAATTTAAGATAAATAATATATTTATTAGTCTATGAGTGAGATAATTGAGTTACAAACGATAGTTCCTACTCTCAAAATTGGAAAGTTGGTATGCTCTTGAGAGAGTATACTCCAACAAATTTTTAAAATAATACAAAGTTCAGTTCTAAGAAAGAGTTTTAATTTAATCATATTTAACAAAGGTGTGTTTAAGGGGAAGGTACTCTAAGATTTTTGTCATCTCTCTAAATCCAATGGGAAAATGACACCTATGCACTATGCCATCTTTTCTGGGTTATTGGAAGATATTTAAATGTTGTATCATTTATTTGTAAGAATAAATATACGTTACCGGCGTTTATCGGTTTATGTTAACGAAGTTATTGATGAATTTATTTGGAGGGTTTTTCAATACATTCCACCTAATGCCATTGTGAATTTTGACGGTTTACAATTTTGACAGTTTACAATTAATTTTTATTTACTTATGCACTTAAAAATTATCTTAATAATTTGTTTTTTTTATTTATATTAAATTTATTTTTTAAGATTAAAATAAATTTAATTATTTTTTATTTGTTAAATTAATTTTGATTTCTGAGATTAATTTATAATTTAAAAAAATATGACATAATTGTACCAAGGATCACATTCATCTTGGGCCACATTAACCTTTAACAATGAGATTTTTTTTGTATTTTTATTCTAAATTCCTAAACTTAATCAACTTACAAATTAAAATCCTAACAATCTGATAACCCTCGTGAAATTTCACCCAAATATAATTGACTAAATCAAACATAAAATAAATTTAATTATTATTATTTTTATAAAAATATATAGTGGTCTAAATATTTTAAATGTATCTTGTAAGCCACCATAAGTGGTCATTTTAGATGTTCAATGATATTTCATTCTTTGTAAAAGTCCAAGGATGGCACATAAAATATATTCTCTCGTCATCGTAATAAATCTTAATGACAATGATGGTGGAAGAGACATAGATGTTGCAAGAATATGCTCTAACTATGTACATACCTCAACATCATTTAATTATACTTGAGCTGGGGAGCATGTTACAATTTTATATAAAAAATTATTTTGTAGTATGACATGAGAAATGTATCCTCTATGACATGAGAAATGTATCCTCTATGATCCTTTGTCTTGCCTCCCTACTGCAATTGAAATATCTCCCATAAAGACTTCTTGTTTGAGTTGCAAAAGTCGACAAGAAAATATGTTTACTACATTTGTGAGTTTTTTTGTGTATTTGCATAAGGGGGTGGACTTGCACTAAGCTTCTATGACAAGGCTTGCCCCAAAATTTATAGTGTTGTAGAAAACTTATTTAGACAATACTGTATCCCTCAATGTTTAACTCACTTGCAATAAATACCATTTGTAGGCAATAATTTTTCCCTATAATATTTTGTTATAACGACTCCTAGATTGGTAGATCGATGATTCCTTCGCATTTTGTAGCTGCATAACTTAATCCATCATTTCCCATCATAATTTAAGCAAGCCTTTACATTAAAAAAAATAGGAATAAGATGTAAAACATAGCTTAACAGGAATTACTTCTAACCATTATTTTTGTAGAAGTACAATTATAAATGTGTAGACATCTCAGTTTATTAGTTCTTACCAAATCAAGACTATAGGATTAGATTTGCCTATTATCCACTATAAATTTAGCATTAACCAATGCATGTTATAATATTTTATGCACTTTTTTCTAGAGCATAATTTCTAAATATTGTCAATTTTTCTTTCAACACATTTACATATACTAAAATTTAAAGATAATAAAAATTTAACCTTTTTGTCTTCAGTGTTCCTTTCCCCTGCTTCGGGGGTATGCTAGTTATATATCTATGGTTAAAGTTGGTATGCAATTGAGAGAGAATCCTTGTCAAAATTTTAAAATAATAAAGGGTTCAGTTCTAATAGAGTTTCGATTTCATCATATTTAATTATTTGACTTGATATTATTTAATTATATATTTATGGTCAAAGTTGGTATGCACTTGACAAAGTATGCTTCAACATTTTTTTAAAATAATAAATTATAGAGAGTTTTGATTATATTTAATTATATATCTATGATTACCTATATACTTATTACTAGAGCGGCATGTAATAAATAAATGTCTCTAGGGTTTGTTTCATAAATAAATAGAAAATATAGTTAAGTATTAATTTTGTATTTTTGGAATAGTAAGTTGACAAGAAATTTTTTTCCATAATTATTGTTAAGGCTAGATTAATTGTTCTTGTGAAATATGAACAAAGGTTTAATTAAACTAAGTACATGTGCAAGTTGTTTTTTGTCGTATTAAAAAAAAACAGTTTCCAAAAATTTAACATAGCAATGGGAAGTTTCCTTTTGTGAGGTTCTTAGTTTAGATGCCCCACCTCTTAGATTAGCTAACAAATATTCATAATAGTTATTGCATATTGCATCCAATATCATGTCTACTTGTGTCCAAAATGCTTAAAATATTTTTTTATAAGATTAGATACTAGCATATAGGGAGGTCAAAAGAGTACTTCATGAGAAACCCTTAATAAAATGAACGTGCAAATATAAAGAATCCATAAGATCAATCCAACATATACTAGGCTCTAGCAAGACAATAACCTATAATTGTGTCATATACTAGGCTCTAGCAAGACAATAACCTGTAATTTCTTCCATAAATATTTATTTACCTTTGTTTCCTTGTGGCAGTAGTAAACATTTTGAGGTTAAAGAGTGAAAACTAAATTCATTATTTTTTTTCTCTCTCCTGAATAAGACTAATTCTATTAAGAGATCATGTGCTACAAGATGAGATTACAATCAAGAGAGGCAAGAAACAGGCCAACCGGAAATGATAAACTATCAACCTCGATCTCGAAGAGTGAGCATGAAACAAGCAAAAGAGCCATGAAGCGTGACTAGGAAACAAAGAAGATAGAAACTGGCTTCTACCTAGAACTAGTATGGTGTTGATGGGAAAGAACCACTTGTAGATCGCTGTACCTGATTTGCTAGATCTCGATGGGGAATATCTATGGAGGGAACTTCCTCCATCTTATTAACTAGAAAAGGCTTGGGGGCTGCAGGGGATTGAGCAGTTTTCTTGGGCTGTGCATGGACAACATCCTTGTAGGAAAAAGCTGGTGTAGATGATGAATGCCCCGCAGTCCCCCCTCTCAAATGAAGGGATAAGACTAAATTAGCATTTCTTTCACTGTTATAAAATGAAAGGGGAAAAGAGGAATCAAGTTGTTTACCTCCATATAGAAGTTTCTGAAGCGCTGAGGGAATCCCAAAAATTTGCTGAAGGGCGTGCAAGAGATTCTGTACTCTATCTGTTGAGCGTACCCAAAGCATCATGGATCTGCCTGTGAGGAGTGAAATCTGAATTTGAAAGGCAGGGGAGGGTAGATCTAAGAAACACTGGGTGCCAAGAAGCATTGCAGAGGCCAGATTGATGTTCCATGCCTGATATTTTCTTTCCGCAGCCCTTTCTGTATTCCTGCCGCAATCCCATGATCGAGGGTTGCTCATATTTGGTCGCTCCAAGGTATCGTGTTGGATCCTTGAGATGTTGAGCCACAGAGACCGATTGGAGCGCTCAAAGCCTAGCTTGTTGTAAATCCCTGCGGGGACGCTCCAGGAATCTTTCAGGAGTAGCTATATTTTGAAATAATTCCCAAATTTTCCTTGAATCTATGCCATTAAATGTAGAATGACTATGATGTTTTAAAAATGATGTCATAATAGAAAATTGTGCAAAAATTGACCTAGTTATGATGCTACTAAAATTTTTCATAGGAAAAATATTACTATGTTTTCACTACACATCATCCACACATTCTAGTGGGCATATTTTAGAGTTCACTTCTTCTCTTTCACTAGTCCACTTATTATGTGTTTGAGTTGGTTGAGGTGGTTATTTTAGGATATTAGACTATCACATGGTTTTCTACTAATAGTTTTGCAAGGCATCATATATATATCAGGAGGGCTTCTCTCTCATTTATAATTGTTACAATAAACTGGAAGAAATTATTTTCCTAGCTAAAGCTCTTGTGTGAGACTTGTCTTTATTTTGAGTAAATGTTATAGAGAAATGATAGAGGGTTTTTATATTGCCAGATTCTAGGAAGAAAACAACTACTACAATAATCAAGCAAATGCATTAAAGGTAATGTATATTTCTTGTCTCTCATTTTTATTGAAATTATAATATTTAATTGTTTTATAAGGCATAGATACTTATATTTATAATTACATAACTATAAATAAGGCAAAATATTTACGGAAAAATAAGGAAAAATATTTATAATTACATAAATATATCTTAAATAGTAAATTATTGACTAAATTTTTTACTACACAAGTTTCCCCGTCGGTCTTCCCACTGATCATTACACTTCACTACATTTCACAATTTCATTTCTTTCCTGCGCGCTCTATTCTCCTTCCCCCGCAGCCAGACCTGCATCAATTTGCGATTTGAATCAGACCCCGCTCTATTCTCCTTCCCCGCAGTGAGACCATCTATATTTTTTGATTTGAATCACCAGAGTCATCTATCTACAATTTGAATCACCACAAAGTCATCGAAAGACTTCCCATACAACTCTTTGTCAACATAAACCCCACCCATTCAAGTGTTGAGACATTGATTTGCTAGGATTGCATCAGAGGAGACATTAATATGATAGGGTCACATCAAAGGAAACATTAATCTGCTAAGGCCACATTTAAAGGCTAAGCGGAAAAATGGTAATGTGGTTTCTTCATGCTTCAAAATTGTTCAATTTGGCTTCAAAACTCATGTGCATGTACTCCTGTGCTTCATGTCTATTTTATTTTTTATGGGTTGATGTATAATTCCTTCATTTGCTACTACTGTTTATTTGATATAGTTTTGTTGCATGCAAAATGTTTGAAGAAAATCTTGACTTAATTGCTACACATGTAGTAGTGTTCACTTGTTGTCATAGCATGTTAGTTACAAGCTCATATACAAAGACTAAAGCTATTCTTTGTGACCTAGAAAAATAAGGAAAATAAGATACATGCATCTACTTCAGATATGCCTTATAACTCTGAATTTGAGTTTTGTTTGAGTCTGTCACCAAAGTGTTTGAAAAAATATTTGAGTGAACTCTATCACATGGATGTCAGGCTTGATGGTATTTCTTATCACAAGGATTTGGTATTGATTGCAGTCGATGAAGAAAAGTTTAGAATTGATATTTTTTTGTGGATATTAAGAAAAGGCATACCAAAACCTCCTCACTTACATAGAATAAAATGTCCTTGAGCTCAATTTTCCTTGCAGGGGATGAAACCCTAACTGGTTTAGTTGTAGGGTCATATAGAAAATCCCTTGAAATGGTGAAATTCAAGCTAGAGGATGTTGACTTGGTTTTGATTTTTACTTCAAATGAATGGATCTCTTCTCATGCAGGGATATATATATATATATATATATATATATATATACATATATATAGTAAGATCAAGTACACAACTACATATATAGGCCTGATTTGGTATTTATTTGAGTCGATGAAGAAAAATTTAGAATTGATATTTTTTTATGGATATTAAGAAAAGGCCTACGAAAACTTCCTCACTTACATAGAATAAAATAGGAGTGATGGCATAGACTAGAAATTTGTAGCGTGTATGTAAAGATCCATAGGATCCACTTTTGTATTTGCTCTTGCTGATGTGAAAGATATGCTAGAAGAAGGTACAAAGTGAACACTTTCCAGCAAAGTGTATCCATGTGGACAGATTGCACGTCATTATAAGCTACAACATAAGGTCAGCTCGAAAACAAATCTTGGACATTATATCAGTTCAACAATCATTCTAAAAATGCCCCCCCCCCTTAGCCAGTGATGTTCCTTGGTCAAGCTTTCTAGAGTAAGGTAAAACAAAAATTCCTTAAGTGGTAGTCATGGCCACTTGCACACCCAATCATAGAATAACTGGGTCTAAAAGAAACTATGGAAAGTTTTTGATGAAATCCTCAGAATAGAATGGAATAAGTGATGTAATCATGTACAAACAATTGAACTGGTGCACTGCATTCCATATTCTGGTGCTTCTTATACCCTAAAGCTTGGAAAATGGGACATCCCTTGCAAGAATGGAAAAATAATTGGTGTAAATACCTCAAAAATCTTAATCTTCACACATTAAATTATCCAGGGTAATGTAGATATGTTGGTATTTCCAATGCCTTGGAGATGGTCGTATGCTGCCTTGTAGCTGCATACAATTATTCCTTGTTTAGTCTATTTGCATCTTTTATTTGCATCAAGAGGAACTCTTTTACTTCTTCTCCGTGTTGGCAACAATTCACTTTCTGCTGGTAATATACTAGAAAATGAGACTCAACACCTGTGGAAATAACATGTTGTGAGCAATGTTTTTGGTTCCCACCTTTGCTTTTTACTAAAATGCAACAATTTCTTAATTATTGCGTTAAAGTGGAGAATGTATAAATCTATAAAGGTGCAAAAGGTTGAACTCATTGTGACAATGAAGGAAGAGATGAATCAAGACCAAACAATTGGTTAATAATTTTCATTTTAACCTTGATCAATGACTACTCATGCATAAATAGTGAGGCATTATTTAGTGACAGCCATCAAATTAATATTCTCTTGGGCTGTTGCATTATTGACAATGGTGGAATAAAAAGTTCAACTTATAGGACCTATTTCAACAATAATTCTTGCCCCAAATTTCCATCCACAACCCTATGCACCTTGTTTGAATCAAGGAAAATGGGTAGCCTACAAAGTTTGTGATTGCACGATCAAGATAACCATAGTGCCCTTCATTTACATAGTTGGTTGTGACATGTTTCTACAATATTGTTGTGATCTTCTATTGGCTATAAGATATAAGGGCATTCAACATGCCATTTATGATGTATATCAAAATACCTATGGATTTCACAAAGGTAAACAAGGTTTACCTCTTCCAATCTTTATAGGCCTCTTTTCCATTTTTCACCAATGTTGTAATTATGCCAAGAAACATGAAGTTTTCTAAAATTTGGGTCGGGGAGATTCCCATTATGTATTTTTTTTTCTTTATGAGACATTGGGTGTAAATGTTAGTTTCATAAAATAAAAAGTTTTTGTAGATGCATCTTAACTTCAAAAATATGAAACACACTCTAAGGTTTTTGATCCATCTCAACACTTAATTGATTTGGGGTTTAAGATGGATCTACGCTAGTACTATTTTCCATAACTACAAAGTAATATTATTTTGTACAATGAGATAAGTCACAGATAAATAATATTCCCCTGTATCATCTTCTAAAGAAATGCAAGATTGATCAACATCCACTTTGGATATTCCAATTGTTAGATCATCTTAGTATATCTTAATTTATGATACACTTTGTTCTTCATTTCAACAAAAAAATTATGTAATAAACAAGGAGAAACTAATGGCACAATTGCAATAGGATTAAAACACACCAAGAGACTCAAAATTTAACCTTGGAAAAACTTGCAAGAATTGTTGGGTATGTGTTATATTATTTCCATGACTAGCCCAACGTGTTGTACATTGCGCCGGGTGCAGCAGGGGGGTCATAGAGGGGGCGGTAGCCCCCCCGTGTTGGCAAATTTTTTTTTGGTGTGCGGACCCATTCCTAGGCAGACCCACCCATGGTTTTGTGCATGAGTTTGCACATGGTTTTGGGGGATGATGGTTTTCGGCCCCTGGTATTTTGTAGATCTGGTTAAGGGAACTGCAGTTATGTTCTAATCCAAGGTTAATGGATTGGGGTTTACGTATGCTTCGGCATGTATATATATGTGTTGTAACACTAAAAGGAATATAATGAAAAATCAAGCTGGTCGTGCTGATTTGGGATCTAGGGGAAAATCTCTGTGTTTTTCTGTTTTATGTTTTATGCTATCGCTATTATTTATTTTATATTTTAATATTCGTTTGTAGATAATTTATGTACAGGGTTAAAACCTACATTTGGTATCAGAGTTGTTTCGGCTTCAAGGGGACGCCTTTACTGTTGAAGGTTTTTTGCTCGGGCCTGTGGTAGACCCTGTTCAGTGGGAGATCTACGAGATTGATTCTTGCAGTGAAAGAAGATGGTGAGCAGTGGAAAGATAGAGATTGAGAAATTTAATGGTCAGAGTTTTGAGTTGTGGAAGCTCAGGGTGGAGGACCTGTTGGTCGATAAATATTAATGGATCGCGGTAGATCTAGGTACTAAACCAACGACAATGTCAGATGAAGACTGGAAGAAGTTGGATCGGAAGGTGAAGATCACAATAAGGTTGTGTGTCTCAGATTCAGTATTGTTGAATGTATCTAAGGAAGCTATGGCGAAGAATTTGTGGGACAAACTTGGGAATTTGTACCAATCAAAGTCTCTGGTGAATAAATTGTTCCTGCCGAAAAAGCTGTATAACCTGAGGATGAAGGATGGAGACTCGGTGACAGAGCATCTGAACGCCTTCAATACTATGGTAAGTAAGCTGTCATCTGTTGATATTAAAATCTTAGATGAAGATAAGTGCATCAATTTTTTGTGTTCTCTACCAAACTCGTGGGACAGTCTGGTTATTGCAATAGGTAGCAATACAACTACCTTCAATTTTTATGACATTGTCTCAGCCTTGTTGTCAGAGGAAATGAGACGGAGAAATATGGAGGGTCATAATGGAGATGCCTTATCTGTAGGAGGAAGGTCCTAGAACAGAAACAAGAATAAATTTTCGAGTGGGAGATCTAAATCTCCTGGAAATTTTGTAAAGGTGTGCTGGAAATGCGGGAAGGAAGGGCACTACAAAAAGGACTGCAGATCTAAAGCTCCTGAGAAAGGAAAAGGATCTGATGATGCTCCTTCTGCAGAGGCAAAAACCACCTCGGATGAAGGTGGGGATGTGTATTTGGCTTCTTCTTCAGATACACATGTAGATCATGAGTCATGGTTGATTGAATCAGGTGCATCCTTTCACTTCACTCCCCATAGGGAGTGGTTCTGCGAGTATGAGAAATATAATGGCGGTGATGTCTTCCTAGGGGATGATAGGAAGGCTAGAATCGTTGGAAATGGAAAATTCAAGTTGAAGCTACAAGGTGGAAGGATTAGAACACTTCCTGATGTTCTGCACATTCATGCATTGGCCAGAAATCTGATTTCTGTAAGCAAGATGGATGATGCAGGTGTAAAAAAAGTGTTTGAGAAAGATACCTGTAAGATGGTTCGGGTAGCACTGGTATTAATGCGGGGAGTTTGAATTGGAACTCTGTACAAGCTTCAGGGTAGCACTATTATTGATGGGTGCAACAGTTCGGTGGTTCCTAAAAGTGGAGCGGAAAGCCTAACGGTCTCTGGAGAAAATACCATGCTATGGCATCAAAGGCTTGGACATATTGGAGAGAAGGGCCTTCGGATACTACATGGAAATGGTATGGTGGAAGGTTTTTCCAATTTCTCTCTGGATTTCGATTTTTGTGAACATTGTGTATATGGGAAGCAGAATCGGGTGAGTTTCCTTCTCGTGCTAAGAGGGCGAACAAGATATTAGAACTTGTGCATAGTGATGTGTTTGGAACTGTGTCAGTTCCATCACTGGGTAAGTTTGTGTACTATGTTTCATTCATAGATGACTTCTCAAGGAATACATGGATATATTTCTTGAGAAATAAATCTAAAGTCTTTAACAAATTTAAAGAATTTAAGGCTCTAGTGGAAAACCAGACAGAAAAGAAGAGAAAGGTGCTGAGGACAGATAATGGTGGGGAGTTCTGCAAGAAAGAATTTGAAGAGTTCTGTAAGAAGTGTGGTATATCACGGTAGAAGACTACTCCATACACACCTCAGCAAAAAAAAGTTGCAGAAAGAATGAATAGAACGCTGATGGAAAAGGCAAGAAGCATGCTCAGTGGTATCGAGTTAGGACAAGAATTCTGGGCAGAGGCAGTGGAGACTACATGTTACTTAGTTAACAGATCACCTTCATCAGTGTTGGAGGATAAGACTCCGCATGAGGTATGGACTGGTAAGAAACCGTCTCTTTCACATCTGAGGGTATTTGGATGTGATGCATATGTACATGTTCCAAAGGAGAAAAGGACCAAGTTGGATAATAAATCTCAAAGGTGCACCCTTATTGGGTATAAAGATGGTTTAAAGGGTTACAAGCTTTGGAACCCATAAACAAGGAGGGTTGTGTGCAACTGAGATGTGGTGTTTAGAGAGGTGAAAGATGTTGTTAAACATGAAGTACTACAAAAGGAACCTGAGAAGATAGAGTTTGAGCTAAAGGAGTATGAATCAGACTCTATAGCAGAAGAAGACTCAGAAGAGGAAGAGCCACAAACTCCAGTCATGAGAAGATCAGTTCAGGAAAGACGACAACCAAAAAGGTATAGTCCATCTGCTTTCTGTTCAAGTTTTTCCTTAACTATAATTGATGATGATCCCAGAACTGTTAGGGAGGCAGTAGATTCAGAGGATGGAAAACTATGGAAGGAGGCCATGGTTGATGAAATGGCATCCTTGCATAAAAATGAGGCATGGGATTTGGTGGAGTTGTCGGCTGGAAGGAAGCTCGTCGGGAGAAAATGGGTGTTTAATAATAAGATGAATGTAGAAGGCAAGGTGGAGAAATACAAAGCTCGGTTGGTAGCAAAAAGTTATTCCCAGGTGCCAGGAATTGATTTTCGTGATAATTTTTCTCGTGTTGCCAAAGTTACTTCTATTAGATTACTTTTATCTGTTGCTGCTGCATTTTATTTTGATATAGAATAGATGGATGTGAAGACAAAATTTCTTCACAGGATATAGAAGAGGAGATCTACATGAAACAACCTGAAGGCTTTATGGTGAAGGGGAAGAAAGAACCAGTATGCAGGTTAAAGAAGTCTTTGTATGGGTTAAAATAGTCACCAAGGACGTGGTATCAGAAATTTGATACCTATATACGGGGACTTGGCTTCACCAGAAGCAGGGAGGATCACTGTGTCTATTTTAAATTAACTAGTGACCGTGTTATTTATTTGGTCTTATATGTGGATGATATGTTGTTGATTGGAAATGACAAAGAAATTATCCAAGATTTGAAGATCGAACTGTTCTCCAAATTCGACATGAAGGATATTGGTGCTGCAAACTATAGTTTGGGCATGGAAATTAAGAGAGATCAGGAAGAGAGGAAGCTCTGGTTAAACCAGAGGAATTATGTCGAGACTATATTGCAGAGGTTCAATATGCAGGATAGTAAACTGGTGAGTGTTCCTATTCCTGTAGGTGTAAATCTGTCTGCTGAATAGTGTCCCAAGACACAAGAAGAAGAGGAGGATATGTCCCGTGTTCCATATGCAAGTGCAGTGAGTAGCCTGATGTATGCAATCGTCTGTACTAGACTAGACATTGCACATGCAATGGGAGTATTGAGCAGTTTTATGTCAAACCCAAGGAAGGAGCATTAGACAGCAGTGAAGCGGGTGTTCAAATATTTGCGTGGCACTAGTGATTATGGATTGTGCTACCAGGGAAGACCAGGATTGGAAAGACTGTTGGACATTCGTGGTTTTGTTGATGCAGATTGGGATGGAGATTTGGATCAAAGAAGATCTACAAGTGGGTATGTGTTTAGCCTATTTGGAGGTGCAGTCAGTTGGATGAGTAAAAGACATTTTGTAGTGGCTCTTTCAACTACAGAGGAAAAATACATGGCAGCCACTCATGCAAGCAAGGAAGCAATTTGGTTGCAAAGATTGTGTTCAAGTATGGGGTTGGTGCAGCGAGCTATAAGGATAGACTGTGATAGCCAAAGTGAAAACTTCTTGGCTAAGAACCCTGCTTATAATTCAAAGACAAAGCACATTGATGTTCAATATCACTTTGTGAGAGATATGGTTGAGGATAAAAGGGTGTTGCTGGTAAAGGTGGACACTTTGAAGAATGTTTCAAATGCAATGACGAAGTCTGTGAGCACTCAGAATTTCTCTTGGTGTAGAGAAACAATGGGTGTTGCAGAGCTGACATTATGACTAAGCTCTCTTGTCGCCTCCCTTGTGGAAAGAAAAAAACAAGTGGGAGAATGTTGGGTATGTGTTATATTCTTTCCATGACTAGCCCCATGCGTTGTACGTTGCAGACCCACTCACAGGTGGACCCACCCATGGTTTTGTGCATGAGTTTGCACATGGTTTTGGGGGACGATGGTTTTCGGCCCCTGCTATTTTGTAGATCCGGTCAAGGGAGCTACGATTATGTTCTAATCTAGGGTTAATGGATTGGGGTTTATGTATGCTTCAGCATGTATATATATGTGTTGTAACACTAAAAGGAATATAATGAAAAATCAAGTTGGTCGTCCCGATTTGGGATCCAGGGGAAAATCTCTGTGTTTATCTGTTTTATGTTTTATGCTCTCGCTATTGTTTATTTTCTATTTTAAGATTCATTTATAGATAATTTCTGTATAGGGTTAAAACATAAAGAATGATGTTAAATTAATACAAAACGTGTTCCTTAATTGGTCACATAATGATACAATTATAGAGGATTAAATCACTACAGAACTTCAAAGTACTATGGTTTGGACTTCAAACTTATACAACACACCCCTTACTTCCTCTATTTTGTGTCTATTTCTTTGGTGATATTTTCTTGGTTATGAAAGTTGTGTCCCCTCATGAATTTGAGCCCCTCATCAATCTCCCCCCATGATTTTGAACCTCTCATTAATTTCTTCTCTCTCTCTATATATAGCTTCTTTGGAATTTCTTCATTCACGCCCAAGAATCCACCTAAATATCTAAGAAACTTGTACTCCATTGGTGTAACTCCTTGTTTGGTGTCATTTTCCACATGGTGTCTAATGTTCATGATAAGGGGAGGACATATCGTACAAAACTTGACTTGGTTTCCTTCTTATTCCTTTGTTCGATGGAGGTTTCAAAGCTCTTGCTTAGTGGTTATGGAGTTTGGTTATGAGAAAGCTTGTTGAGCATGAGTCCTTATCGAGCATAGGCTAATGAGAAAAGGATATAAATTTTTTCTTTTGGTGGATAATTTCTCTTTCTTGGATAATTATCTCCCATTATTTAGCTGTCCTACCAAATCCTTTTCTCAATGCTTGAATTTTTAGCTTTAATCTACTTCCGCATAACACAACACTTATTTTATTATTAAGGATAGGTTGTCGTGCAAGGAAACTAGTGTTTCTTGGCTATAGGGTTTTCTCCTGGTCATCAGATTTTTCCATCCAAGTTTTTCCAACTCTAGTATTTTTCTCTTTGTTAGGGTGCTCATAAACCACATCCATAGGTGAAGGTAGTAAATATCCAAAGCAAGCTTTGGAAGGTGACTTGTTTGAGGAAGTGTGAATTATCATATTGTACGAATTTAGTAAAGATGAATGTATATTAAGTTCTCATTCTGGGGTCTTAGATGGTTTTCATAAGATGTAAAGCAATTGTGTGAAGAGACAAGAAGTATTGAGTCTCCTACAACACTCTAAAGTGCTAGATATTCCTTGGAGAACAACTTGGGAGCTATTTTCAAAAAAATGAAAGGCCTCCACTACTTAATCAACCATACAAATGAAGTAAACAATAATATTTGGTATGGAAGATGTAGTGTTCATTATGAGGTCCTCTCCTTATAGTTATTGTGTTGTTAACCACTTTTCAGTTGGTAATCACACTTTAGGTGTGGTTGAGGATAAACCAAGGAAAAAGTAGTGATGGAACTGAGATAATTTATCCAATGAGAGATGAAAACCCCAAAAATGGAGAGAGTATGCTTGTGAGGGAAAACCTCTAGCTATTGGAGGAGATATATGGTCCAAGTAGCACAAGAGTTTGAGAAGTAGATTAGATTGCTTTGTGATACAAATTTGATAGAATCTCAATGCTCTAGAAATGTTTAAGAGAGGCCTAAAATGAACCTATAGGAATATCAATAAAATAAGACATCGCCTTCATCTCATGGCTTTATTCTCATGTCCTTTTTCCATTCTTGATCCAAAATGGGTAATTTAGATGGTTGCTAGTAAAAGTTTCTTTGTTTAATCTTTCAGTGTCATCCATTCTTTTGTATTCTTTCTCAATTACATGGATTGTAGGGTTAGATGCACATCTATTGGATTCCTTTGAGTTCTAAGATATCTCAAATGGATGGTAGTGATTGGTAGGGAATGCCCAACATGCATTGTCAGCAAATGGATGAACAGTTAAAATAATAGAAGTAGCTCAATATGAAAAGGACAAAAATCAGGATGTAACCCGATCTACTCAAGGAAGATGAGATATAACAATAAGTTATACATAACGATTAATACATGTGATGAAGGGGAAACCAAACATATCTATATTCATAAGAAGAGGAAAATACATGTCCCTAGTCCCTCGTATAACACTTCCTTGGCCCTCACACAACTTGAGAAGTATGATATCTAAAGGTTGAATAGTCTCTTTTAAAATGAACAACACATGTTTGCAAATGATTCTTCCTCCTTTCTTCCTTGAGAGACCCTCCTTAAATAGATTCATGGAGGAGGCTAGAGGATGGTTGTAGATCTCTCGAACTTAAGGAACTTGAGTCTAATAAGTTCAAAATCTCCTAGTGCAAGAGAACCGATTCATTTAGTGTTGATTTCCTCAACTCATTCAATTTTGGTCTATGCAATGGGTCCTTAGTGAGATTCAAGGGTGGAAAAAAGAGTTGTAACAACACCCCCTAATGTGTGAGGTAAGAAGAGGAACAAATGGTCGAAACACATTCTAATAAGCATAAGTTATGAGGAATTCCAAGGAAAGAGATAAAGGTCAAGGAACTAGTGAGTACTTGCAATCGATTGTCAACAAATAGATAGGCATACCGATGCTTAGAAGAGAAAAAAAGCATGGCTGCCAACATAATACACTGTGGATCCATGTAATAATATGCAAGACCATGGCCATGAAAAAAGTACACAGTGGGTCCATGTCATGAAAATGATCATAGCCATGAGCAAATGCAATGTAGATATGTCATAATATACATCAAGAAGACAAATAATACCAATGGGAAGACATAGTAATAATAATATAGTGTACTCCATCAAAACTTAGGAGGGGTAGCATGAGTGACGTGCCTCCAAAGCCCAAGGTCTTTGTTCCAACCCCAATGGTATCATTCTACATCATGTGAATGGATAAAAGATTGGCATACAACAATGTATCAAGTATCAACACTGAGTACTATTCTTGCCTCTCCAAAATGGGAACTAAACATTTGTTGATCCACACTTATAAGCTGAGAAAGCTCAGCTTGAGATCCCTAAATATTGGGGATAAAAAACATGAATGGAATCCCCATCAAAATATGCACCAAGTGGCCACCATATTAGAGGGTTAATAATCATTGTAGAGCCCAGATGTACGTATGATTATAATCCACGTAATGAATGTTTGTGGACACTTGGAGGACCATTAATAAAAAAAAAATCCTTATCATGCAAATCTGTTTAAGATAATCTCTAGGAAAATTTTTCCTCCCTTGAAACATTTGAAGCCCTAAGAAGGCATGTTGTTGAACCACTTTCTTAGCAGATCTTGCATTTCCACTATCATTTCCTAGCTCATTCATAAATATATTTCTTTGAGAATCACAACGAGCAAGAACCAAATCATCCAAACATGCACTAAAAGCATCTAAGGATTAAAATTCAATCAAAAATATTTCAACTGAATTCAAGCACTTCACTACCGCTCCTAAACCTTTGTACTTAACAATTACATTACAAATTTGAGTAAGAAAACTCAAAAATTGTGTTTTATCACCATTGAATAATATAATTTCATTATTTCTTATGAGAAGCCCATTCTCCTCACAGTTCAAATCAAGAGGTAAGTCCATCTGAAGAAGTTGCCTAGCTGTCCAAAATGGCCCTCCATCATGCACTTTAGTGACTGCTGGTTCATGCAAGTTTTGATAAGTCCACATTGATACCTGATTCAATGTAGTTTTATCCAACATAGATTTGATATATTATGATGTAATAAAATTTTGGAGGCCCAGGTGTAACCATATTTTTAAAAACACACAATCCAAGATCACCTTGAGCAGACTACTGACTGGGAAAGTTAATCGGTCCACAAGTAATGCGACCACTCGTTATAAGGATCTGGCAAGGGCATCATAGATAAGAAAGCGTTATCTTCATATATATTTCATAGTCCTTGTCTGCCATTTGATCATGAAACTTCAAAGCCTCTAAGATCTTGTTCTCTTTTATTAGCCCATAAATTATGGTATTGTATGTAATTATGTCAGGCATGCAATCATTCTCATTCATTTCTTCGAGGAGAAGGAAATATTCATCCAATTTCCCTCCCTTGCAATATCCATTTACCAATGCATTATAGATCAATACAATTAGCTTTATTCCGCTCATTAAAGCTTCACTAAAAATCTCTTTAGCCTCATCTAATATACATACTTTGCAGAAATTGTTTACTAGCAACGTGTAAGTATAAAAATTTGGCCTACAACCCTTACTTTTAATTATACTCAACCACTCCAGGGCCTCTTTAATGCAAAAATTTTATGTATTAGAAAGGTAAATTTAGAAAATATTTCAGTTTTCATTTTTTGTTTTCAAGTTTTCACATTTCTAATTTTATTGAAATGTGGAAGATTGATCGTGGCAGTACAGGAACAACCCTAGGACAGGATGATCACGGAAAGGGGCTAGCTGAAGAACATGTAAAGTGCCAGCCTTGCTCTATCTTCAAGTATTTTAGTTCTTTACATAATTGAAATAATGTTAATTTTGTTCAAATATGCAGATGCCTGGCCATGGAGCGCCTGATGATTCCCTCAATGAGGAAGAGTTTTCTTCATCCCCATGTCCATTGCTGTTGCTACAAAAAAAATTGCGAAAAAAACCATGGAACTTGAGCGTTTGATAGACGTTGTGCCTCAAACACCTGAATTAGGAAAAAGGATAAGACAACTTATGACCCCGGTAGAAACATATAAGGTAATAATAAAAAATCAAAAGGATATTTTTTTTGTTATACATGAGATCAACTGTGATAGTTTGATTTTTAATTTTTATATTAACTAAACTAACAAAAAAAATCTTTTGTATGTAGCATTTTCTGACACCTGATGCCCCCGGTGTTGGTGGTAGTGGGACACAAAGGTAAGAGATTACCGAGGAACCCTCTCATAAACCTTCTACGCCTTTAGGTGGCAGCCAAGAAATGCACCCTGCCCAAGAAGACACACAGCCAACCGCTGAACGTGTTGGCAGTGATGAGGCTGGTATGGCCAACTATATTATTGCATTTCCTGGAGCTACACGTGTCAGCTCCACGGGGACCATTCCAGGCACGTTTTTGGTGAACGATGAAGGTGTTCCTATAAAGAAAGTACAACTACCAAGTAAGTTTTAATACTTTAACTATTTCATGTACTCTATCTAAAACATATTTTATCATGATTTTTATTTTTAAATTAATGATAATATCTTTTTTCTGTGTAGGAAACAATGATTTCTACAGGGCCTTGGAGATCAAGGCGTTGGTAATTTTTGGCTCAACCATACACACAAGGTGGAATTCCCAGAATTCCAACCTAAAAAAAGAACTTCTAGATTATCTCGAAGGCCTTTTTGGAGTGGGCACATTTGATAGAGCAGCGGTCGCTCGAGCAGTTGGAAAATATCCGAAATATACAAGGGGCACCTATAGGACGCACTTTCAAATTAATTCTAGATACAAGCGTCCTCTCACAGTTCCAGAGAGGGAGTGGAGAGTACTCATCGATGACGGAAAAGAGAAAAAGGCCAAGAAAGAAGGAAAAATGCTAGCTGGACCCGCAAGGTAAATTACAACTTTAATTCAATAGCTTTAATTTTCTCTATGTTTAAAATAAAAGTGTGCTACATAACTGACTTCAAGCTTTTGATGATAGCTTGCCTGACACCTCAAAGGAAACCAAAGCTAGGATTGAAAAAAAATTCCATCACAAGCTAGGTTAGGGCGGCTACTTGAAATTAGCCACAAGAATTGTAAATAGCTAAACATCTTATAATTAATTGTATCGCCTTCCAACATTTTTGTAATCCAATCAAATAACATTAAAAATACACAATCATATGTAATGTAGGGTGATGAATTTGGAACGGAAACCACAGAGGAAGAAAGAGAGATCAATTTTTGTTCCAGCTATCAAGTGGTAGTTGAATGTCGTAGAAGCTTGGGACAGGTCCCAAGATCCACAATGCTTGATAAGGTAAAACGTTAACCTTTCAATATTTTTGTTTTTGTACATAAATTTAGTGTCTAACAATTTTTTTTAAATCAGGGAGCAACACTTTCAACGAGCCAAATAACCCAGTTGTAGAGCAGTGCATTGAGAGTGAAATATTGCCAAAAGTACATGGTCCTCACGTGAAACTTGATCATTCTAGTGGGGACCAGGCTGGCAATGCTACTATCAGTGAGAGCCATGACAGTAATTCATTTCCACTTATAATTTTTTTTAATTATACCTTGATGGTTGTGTCCTTATAACATTTTTTGTTTAAATGATAGAGAATGTTGTACTTGAGCATCCTACCACCAGAGAGGAACACAGGGCAACAGTGACAACTGATGCACTAGGTAAATAATCTCATTGCAATTTTTTTATTATTAATATTACCAAAATAGTTCAATGATATTTAAAAACTAACAATTAAAATTTAATATTTTTTTTTTTTTGTAGGCGATGCCCCGTCACTGCATGAGACCAGACATCATGAGTACGCAACTAGGTCAGCTATGCGGGAAAGGCACAAAACAGAAGTAGAGCACAATGATGTTGATGATGTAGTTAGGAGCTTTAGAAGTAGGAATAAGAAAAATAAAATTTGATAATGTAAAATATTGTATTATTATAAGACAAATGTTACTATACTTGGAACCTTTTTTGCGTTATATACAAACTCATTTATCATATTATTTTTATGTGAAGCACTTTCAATGTTTTCTTGCGTACTTTTTGTTGCACTGCTTTTTTATTATTTATTGAATATTTTTTTTTCTACTCATGAAATTAAAAAATGAAATATAGATTAGGTATTGGGGAATTGAGAGTGATGCGAGGGGGGGGGGGGTGGGGGGGCAGGGGCCATAAGAGCTTCCACCTTCACGTGGTTGTCCCTGTTTAGTAGAGAATAATTTATTGGAGCGATTTAATCTTGGAGAAAACCTCCCTCGATCCAACGTAGCAACAAAAAAGTCATTGTTGACTTAGTTGCTACTCTCTCAGATCGTGGGAGGCGTGTTTCAAGTTCATGTGACTCCAATAATTTTTTCTTGAAACGAAGAGGAGCATATTCAGGTATGTTTTGAAATTGTCAACATATGTTCTAACACTATCATAAGAATGCATCTTAGAGTAAAAAATACTACATCAATTACTTGTATTTATTGTATAGATAATTATGGATTTTGAATGACTTGGCAGCGCAAGTACAAATCCTCTTGCATCATGAGCAATACAACTTGTCAACCAGGGTCATGTCCAGGATATTTTTGCTCATGTGCTTGACTAGGTTCGTTGTGTCACATTTTATAAGTTCCTTTACAGTTCATAATTCAATATGAAGCTTGTTCATGATTATTATTTGGTTTTTTTTATGTGCTTTTTCCTCTATTTGATTGTAAGTTTGAACATGCTTTTAAACATTGAAACATTTTTTTTTTATATACTATTTTTATACGTACTTGTTCTAGTTATGGTGATATAACCACCATTGTGTCGTATCCATCTTATCGCATTCCCTTGGGTTGTAGTTAGGTACAAAGGAACTCCAACCAGTTCCAATTCCCTCACATTCCTCTTGGCCAACAACATAAATTTAATATATGTCGGTTCCCCAACCCAATGACCCCTTTTGTAGCAGAATGAGCGCCCTTGTTCTGGTAATTGTATATCTTCTATATTAGCCTAGGAGTGGACCTAGAGTATTTGCAGCCAATTTCTCGCTACCATCATTTTATGGAAGTCTATTATGTTAGGTCATAAACTCCCTTGGGTCATTTATTTCCAAAAAACAAGCCAGTTATTTGGAGTTGAAATCTTATATCTCATATGGAAAAAAAAGAAAGATTAAATATAAGTTTATTTAAAAATTCTTAAAATTGCAGCAAATTTACTTGGTCTGGTGGTGTTATAATATATGTCAAGTTTCCAAACTTCATTTGTAGGTCTAGGTGCAGGTTATAAAGTTGGACCTAGATCTAACAAATTACATTGATTACTTGAGTTTTTTCTAGGGGTTACTCCATGTACGTAAAATGATTTCCACCCAGGATTCAAATCTCCCCACTCAGCCTAGTCTTGCAAGGTTGAAGGGTTCACCCAACAAAAGGTTTATCGTACTAAGTGAACACAATGAGTCTACAGATAACCTCCTCCTCATTCAGATGATGATAAACTTCTTGATGATCACAATCTCAATTTTAGCTAGGTTGACCTAGTTTTGTGGTCACTTAAACACTAATAAAATTATCCTATTGCATCTTATATTATCCCCTCTTGCTCATCATCCTAGAAGGGGATAAGCCACCGACCAATAGAATGATGGATATGACACTTGTCACCCCCAACTAGGGGGGCTGATAATGAAGGCTAGGGGACAAACCCCAAAAATAAGGATGGCTTTATGATGGAAAATTGGCCTGTATTTTTCCTACAAACATCAATCTATCATTACTAACTATTTATTCTACGCAAGGTATCTAAAGCCGCTCTATCTATTCATTTTAATGCCAAGAATTCACTACACGAAACAAAATAATTGTTATTTTTTTTCGAGTTAGGACACAGTTTATAACGTTAAAAAGTTGGTATTGGTTATAGGTCCATAGTGTTGCATATTTTCTATTTTAATTAAATCAATATTTATAATAATTACGTTTATGTTTGTGTGTGTATGTGTGTTGGCTCACACACAGACACAACATTGAGCCGTCAGAGATGAATCTCAAAGGTGATTTTCAAAATATAAGTGCACATGGGCATTATTGAGCCAATGATGCCTGCATATTTCCTTCTCATGAACAAGTCTCAATGTGGAAAATCCATGAAATATAATTATGTCAAATTTTTCATGTAATTCTTCCACATTTTTCCAAAAAAACACATTGCCGCATGCTCTTGTTTTCTCATTTTTCTAAGAAAGGAAATGGGAGCATGTTATGCTATTGATGGCGAAGGTTGTTGTGTCTACTTGTAGGTGCCCTCCTATGGGTCAAGGCCTACTAATTCTATCTTGTCACCGAAAAACCTCAGAGATAGGTCACTGAAAAGCTCAGAGAAGATGTCCTAAAATCTCTGTTTGTAGACTGTTTGAAGATCAAAATCTCAATTTGTAGTGAAGAACAATAATATATTCATTGGTATGTGGAACACCCACATGGAAGATAACATGTCATTGTTATTTGGTTCATGATGTTGTGGCACTAAATTAGAATGATGTGGTACACCTATGTGGTAGATGGTGTATCATCATGACATGGCTCATTAGTGATGTGGTGATGACATGGTGAAAACATTGCACTAACGTGGCACTGACATGGAGAGGAAGTGGAAGGTGATGTGGAGCACATGTCGATGAATTGATTCCAAGAAATTTGGAATCCAATATTTTTCCTATCTCCCAATACTAATAGAACCTAAACTTTTTCAGTTATATTAATTGTAGCTACAAATCCAAAATAAACCTAAGACAATATGAAATACTTGTCGCTTCCTAATTATGTAGCCATCGTGTGATATTTTTATGCATTACATTGTTAGAAGCATTTATACAAATTGATAATAATTGAAAATAGGCTATCCCAGTTGGGCATGATGTCAAGGTGTTGCCATGGTGTATTCATGCTTGGGCATGATGTCAAGTACTAGTCTAAATTTAACATTAAAGAAGATGTATTTTTTAATGGACATAAATCTTTGGTAGATACCCTAGATTCTTCTTGAATAAGAGGAATTACAACCCAAAAACTTAATCTTGATCTCTTCTTCTTGATATGATGAAGGAGCGAGGTTCCCAAGAATGCTTCAAATGTAGCATGATTCAAGAGAGATTCTCAAGGTGACTAATTGTAGCTTGTTTTGAATACGAATTTAGATGCTGCTACAATGTTTCAAGCTATTAGCTTCAAAATTTCCTTCTTCTCAAATCAACAGGTCTGGAGCCTATTTCTTTAGATATTTGAAGCCCTCTTAGAGATGTCATACTTTGTAGTACTTCTTCTTCCATTTGTTAACTTTTGAAGTAGATCCCACTCAACCTTGAACCTTTGAATAGGGCTTAACGTAGTCACTAGAGATAAGGACTTGAAGGCTTCCAATATGAACTTCTAGAATAGGCATATTTGAGATATCTTCCCTCAAACTAGTCCTTCACATTATTCAAACTAGGATAGTATTTTTTTCCCTCCTTCTGTTCACCTTTCCATTCATCACAAATGACAGACATTTGGACGAAGAGACTAGCATGCAAATATATAGTTCACTAGGTTTTTCCCTTCTTTTCATTTGTTCTTTGTGTACATAATTCTCCCAATGGTTCCTTGTGCTCACAATCCCACAGGTGTACATCCAACAAAGGATAAATGGAAGAAAATTTCTTATCAATTTAAGGTATAGATGGGTGCCACTTTATTTGTTTTTCTTAGAACTGACCATATTCCACTTCTTTGGCTTTCTTATAAATGTATCTATGTTAAATGTGGACAAGTGAAAAATCACTATCCCTTATTTGACATGGCTTATCAAGGTTTTGCATGTGGTGGCACCGACCTTGGATTGATGTCCTTATAGCTTCACAGGTCCTTATGCAAAACTAATAGCTATAAGCATGTCATTGTTTCTTTCTAGCTTCAACATTTGATTGATGACTATATTGCTTTAGGTCTGTTTTCCTTGGATCTTTCAAAATTCGTGACAGTGATCAAATATATATGAGATTGGTGACTACCACATGTGCTCGGTCACCACAGGATTTTAACTTTGTAAGAAGAGTATAGTACCAGTGTCACAAGGACACATATTTGAAGAAGACATGTATTCTATCACAAATATAGAAATATCTATGCTTCAGAATTTTGAAAATTTTAGAATTCTTGACAGGGATCAACCATATGTACAGAAGAGGACCTTAATTAATTTGGATTGGTGCTTCTTTTTGGAGTTTCCCTTTATTTGGATTGGTTCTTCTTTTAGTCATGTTTTATTGTTGGGAAGTTTGTCTTGCTACAACATAAAGCAAATGTAGTCCTATTTTAATGACTGGGAATTTTGCCTTGCTACAACATCAAAGAAATGGGGTCGTGTTTTAATTATTGGGCAGTGTGTCTTGCTACAGTAGCAAGGAAATGGAGCCATGTTTTAATTACTGGGAAGTATATCTTGCTACAGTAACAAGGAAATGGCCATCGCTAAACTTCACATCTAGTGGCTCAACACTATTACCATCACTAAATTATTTCCCATTGACCACCAAACTAGTGGACTTATCCAACTTTGGTGTTTGTGTTAACCAATTGAAATTAGTTGTGCATTTTTCCTTTAAAATTTTGCAAAAGATAGTTGAGTCATGGAGTCTTTTACACTGTAATGGCAGCATAAGAATAATTGGTATAATTTTTGTGATTTTCATATATGGTTGGTATTTATATGAGATACTTCCATCACTTGAGTGTGTAACCATGCTAAGCACTAGTACAAAGACATTCCATTCTTGATATGGTAAGATTCTTGGACATGTTAATTTCTTTGTGACTTGGAATTTCCATGGTGCTTTTGATGTTTATTTCACAAGGAAAGCTTCATGGATGGTCTATCATAATAGTAATGTCAATTATGTATACACTCAGATATGAGATTATGATTTTCATGTTATTGGTTTTGTTCTATCATAAACCTATCCTTTATGTACTACAAGAGTAATCACCCTATTTAATGGTTTATAATTGGGTATACACTTGATGACCCTTCCCACATGCACCATGTATTAAATGAATGCAGGTATAGAAACGTATAGAGGCCTCCATTTGAGGCAAAATATAGGACTTCTTTAGAGGTAGTAGTATGAAATGATAGTTTTAGGTTTCATTTCCCTCTTTACAATCCTCTTTTGTTGACTGCCTTGGAGGAATTTCAAGCATAGCCTTCTAGTCTTGTAAATGCAACCAACGGGTTTCAAACCTATAGAAAAAATCTAATAGAACAATGTTGTGGTCCTTTTCATTGGGTTGAAAAATAAGTATAAGGATTAGTCTTATTCTTGCATGCATAAATCCTGGATCCTTATGTTACTGCTAAGTAGGGTGCCATTGTAGGTAGATCAAACTTGAGGTGATAAAATAAGTTCTTTGACATATGAAAAATTATCTAGCACCCATCAAGCACAACTAAATATCACAACCATCAAGTACTACCAAGTGACATATCATTGATGTCTGATACTCTGTTGAGTATCAATTATTACCCTGGAGCAATGCCACATCGGACTATAGAAGAATTGCATTTATCCAACATTCTTTAGTCTAATATCCTTTCCATAACCATCTATCAAATTTGTGAAGTCTTCTTTAGCACTATGATCTATATCAATAGATAAAGGTACATCACATCACTATGATTTAACTTATAGGCTCAACCTAACTGGTAAATAATTTCTTTGGCATAAATGATTCTCTGAAATTACTACTCTCGACCTTCTGGTGGAATATTAAATCAAACGAGAGATATTTTAGAATGATTTACATCTGTTTTGGCTCGTTAATATTTCTTTCGTTAATATTTCTTCTATCCAAAACACTCTTCAACCTATTTGGTGAATGATATTCCTTTATTTGCAAACTGTGTGGCAAGGTATGCCACCTTCTTTGGCATGCTTGCAGACTCTCATCTCCCCACAATCAAAAGGTATCTTCAAAATGAAGTTTTTCCTACTCCTATTTGTTTTTGTAGACAGTTGTCATTGGTCGATCTTCTACTATAATCATTTGGTTAATAGTGATAATGCGAGAGCCTTGTAGTTATTCCATGATCCAAAAAGGTTATTAATCTCTTTCTTCATGATTCTTTTGATTTATTTTGCCATGGTCTCTTCATGGGTCATCCAGGAGGCTAAATAAATAAATTTCACATCACCTAGCTGAGAGTTGGGGTCCCACACATTCATAGCAAGCAGTATTAAATTATCCATATAAAATTCTGCCATCTTATCCCTATCTTGAATGTTAAACCTAAGGAAAAAATCAATGAATGTGTTGTGAAACCAGCTCCAAAAATTGAAGAAAAGAGATATCAACACCTTAGAAATAAGCCACTTCGAGGGGGAAACCTCCAATACATTACATAAATGAACAATTCTTGGATGATACAATTTACAAAACCTCCTTTCTATATATAGGAGTCCACGGGGCCATAATGTAATCCTAGTGGGCCACAATGTAATCCTAGCCTACCTAACAATAGTAATTTAAGGGCACAATAATAACAAAATGGGGGTTACAAGGGTACAATAATAACAATAAGGGGGTTACACTAACAACAATAAGGGACTATACTAGTAATATAGGGACCTAACATGCCCCTCTCCTTCAAAAAGTGTTGTCCTCAATGCTTGATTAGCTCTGGGTGCTTATGTATAAAATTCTCATCCTCCCATGTAGAATCTTCAGTGGGTAAGTTCTTCCACTTGATGAGATACTCTGAAATTGATCGATTTCGTAGCTGTCGAGTTCTTGTTTCCGTGACTGCTTCAGGTTCCAATATGAATTTTCCTTCCTCATCAAGTTCGGGCAATATTGTTTGAACTGGAAGATTTTCACCTATAACCTTCTTTAAGCATAAAACATGGAAAATTGGATGCACTCGTGAAGAAGCAGGAAGCTCCAATTTGTATGCCATAGTACCAATCTTTTGCAACACCTTGTAAGGACCATAGTACTTTGGCGATAATTTATTATCCTTCTTAGCTTGCTTGAGGGACATTTGTTTGTATGGTTGTAGCCGTAAAAATGCCCAATCTCCTACATCAAAACTTCTCTCGCTGCGATGTTGATCTGCCTGTTGTTTCATTCGATTTTGTGCCAAATTCAGGTTATCCTTTAAGAGTTGGAGAACTTCTTTCTAATGCTCGATGTGATCTTCCACTGCTTGAACCTTCGAATTTTCTCTTAAATATGATGTGATGGATGGTGGACGATATCCATAAAGTGCCATAAATGGGGTCATTTTTGCTGCAGTATGGAAGGAAGTGTTATACCACCATTCAGCAAGAGGTAACCACTTGACCCATTGTGTTTGTTTATCAGATACAAAACAACGAAGATATCCTTCGAAACATTTATTTACTATCTCAGTTTGACCATCAGATTGAGGATGATAAGATGAGCTATGAGCTAATTGAGTACCCAAACAAGAAAATAACTCCGTCCAAAAATTTCCAGTAAAAATGGGATCTCTGTCGCTCACAATAACCCTTGCGTTTCCTTGTAGCTTTTGAATTGTGTACATAAATGTAGTAGCAACTGTACTTGCTTTAAATGGATGAGATAATGCACAAAAGTGTGCATAATTGGTAATTTTATCAACTACCACCATGATGACACTCTTTCCTTTGGAATTTGGTAAACCTATGATAAAATCCATTGAAATCTTCTCCCAACATTGACTTGGAATGGATAAAGGTTGTAGAAGTCCCAGGGTCTTAATTGTCTCAAATTTATTCTGCTGGCAAACCAAACATTCCGCCACAAACTTTTGAATATCAGATTTAAGGCCATCCCAAAAAAATTCTTTCTTCACCCTATGGTACGTTTTTAAAAATCTTGAGTGTCCTCTTAAAGGAGAAGTGTGCAATTCAAAAAGAATATTTTGTTTTAGTTGGCAATTCTTACAAAGATATAAGCGATCTTTGTACCATACAGAATCATTTTTCCTACTAAATGTATCAGATGTAATAGGATCTTGTTGCAAACTTTTAATGAGTGCCCATACTTCTTTGTCCTTCTTCCATTCATCTCTTGCTTCAGTTATCCAATCTAGTTGGATAACAGAAATGGCACAAAGCAATGCTTCCACCTCTTCATTATTTCTTGAGAGTGCATCTGCAACAACATTAAGCTTCCCCTTTTTGTAGATTATTTCAAAGTCATAACCCAACATCTTTGTGACCCATTTTTGCTGCTCTTCTGAAGATAGTCTTTGTTCCAAAAAGTGTTTAAGACTATCATGATTAGTTTTTACCTTGAAGTGTCTTCCCTTTAGGTAAGTTCGCCATTTCTTTAGTGCATGCAGTATTGCTAAAATTTCCTTCTCATAAATAGGTTTTTGTAAATACTTGCTTTTGATTAGACGACTTTCAAAAGCAATGGGTCTTCCTTCCTGCATTAAAACAACACCAATTCCATTTCCTGAGGCATCACATTCCACAATAAAGGTTTTTGTGAAGTCATGCATAGCTAAGACCGGTGCTAGGCACATTGCCTCTTTAAGATGTTCAAGTCCTTAGTTGCTTCAGGACTCCATGAAAATGCATCTTTCTTCAATAATGTTGTTAGAGGTGCTGCTATTCTCCCATAATTTTTAACAAAATTGCGATAATACCTTGTTAACCCGAGAAATCCTCGCAACTTCTTTATGGTTGTGGGGACTTTCCATTCCTTAATGGCTTTAATTTTGTTAGGGTCTACCTTAACACCCTCGTGAGATACAATATGACCCAGATATTCCACCTCTTGTACTCCGAAGAAATATTTGGATGTTTTTGCATATAATTGTTTCTCCTGCAATAGTTTGAGTACCCTATCAACATGTTCAACATGATCCCTCCAAGACCTGCTATAGATTAGTATATCATCAAAAAATTCTAGCACAAATTTTCTATGGAAGGGTTTGAGAATGGAATTCATCAACCCTTGAAATGTAGAAGGTGCATTGGTAAGGCCAAAAGGCATGACCAAAAATTCATAATGACCCTCATGAGTTCGAAATGTTGTTTTTGGAATATCTTCAGTCTTCATTCCAATTTGATGATATCCTGAATGAAGATCCAACTTGGTAAAATAATTTCTCCATGTAATTCATCCAATAATTCATCAATCACAGGAATGGGAAATTTATCTTTAATGGTGAGCTTATTGAGCTCCCTATAATCCGGACACATGCACCATGATCCATCCTTCTTGTGTACCAATACTACAAGAGTAGAGAAAGAACTTTGACTAGGTTGAATTATACCTGCCTCTAACATTTATGCAATCATATGTTCAATTTCACTCTTTTGGACATAAGGATATCTATAAGGCCTGATGTTTGGAGGAACACTTCCTGGAATCAAATGAATATAATGATCATGATGATGAATAGGTGGGAGTCCTTTGGGAGTTTAAAACACCTTGGAATGATTGTCCAAGACTTGTTGGATATCTGCAGAAATAGATGATTTTGATTTTGGAACTTCTAGTGAGCATAATTGTGCAATTACGCCTCATTGTTCTTTCTTTAGAATCTTTGTCATGAAATTAGAGCTTATAATCTTTCTTGGCTTCCCTGCAATACCCCGTAATTCGACTTCCTTTCCTTCTGAAAAAAATTTCAAGAAAAGTTCTTGAAAATTAAAAGCTACCATCCCCAAAGATTGTAACCATTGTACTCCTAGTACAACATCAACACCTCCCATAGGAATGGAAAGCATTGGACTATTTAATACATATTCCCCCATGGTTAGCTTGATATTATGGCATTTTCCAGAGCAATTTATAGTTCCTCCATTTGCAACCATCACTTGACATTCTGGTGTTGGGTATAGGAAAAAATTCAATTCCTTGGCTACCTTACAATGAATAAAATTATGGGTGCTACCTGAATCAATCAACACTATTACCTTTTCCTTCTTGATATGTCCTTCTATCTTGAGAGTTTGAGTGGTAATTCTTGCCAATGCATTACACGATATGGTCAAAATCATTTCTTCCTCTTCTAGGGCTGGTTCCTGGTGCATATCCTCTTCTTGTTCATTTTCTTCTTCCTCTTCACAATCTACGTAAAATAATTTCTTCTCAGCACACTTATGACCTTTAGTGTATTTGCTATCACAAATGTAGCAAAGCCCTTTTGCTCTTTTTTCTTCCAATTTTTGTGGTGTCAACCTTGTAGGTTGTGGAAATCTAGGTGTAGCAACACTTCCTTCTTTATAGAAGTGAGTCGTAGGCTTCCTTGTCACCAGAATTTTACATTCAATTTTTCTTGCCAACCTGAATGCCTTCTCCAATGAATCAAGTTCCAAAACATGAACTTCATGTTGGATGTTATCCTTTAAAGTACCTATGAAGAGACCAATCCTGTGTTCCTCTGGAATATCAGTTACCCGTATATTCAATTTTTGGAAGTCCTCAATGTGCTCCCCCACTAAACCCTTTTGTTTGAGGTTTATCAATTGGCTAAAGAAGGTGTTTCTCTTTGTATCGTCATAATGTGATATCATTTCCTCCATAAAAATTGACCAAGTGACAATTTTTTTACTGGAGCAAAGCCATCGATACCATACAAATGTATTTTGTTCTAAATGTAAAGTTGTAATGCGTACCTTTTGTGTGTTTTGCACATTATGGAGATCAAAATATTGCTCCATTTGTAGTATCCATGTTACAGGATCCTTTCCATCAAACTTCCTCATATCCATTTTTGGAATATGGTGGTTCTTCCCGCTAACATTAGAGTTTATGAAGTCACGATTAACATTTATTTTGTTCTCATCATGAGTTTCCTCTACTATCTTTTCACCATTAGGAAACATTTCTTGTATTAACTTTGTCAAACCTTCCATGTCTGCTTTTAGATCATTCTTCATGTTTTCCATGTTGTCTTTCATTTTTTCATCGATCTTAGCTTCCATGTCATCCATCTTAGATTCCATGCCATCTATCTTAGATTCCACACCTTTCCTCAAACCATCGTTCTTCACTTCCACGCCTTTCTTCAAAACATCCATTTCATTTTTTGTTGCTCTTTGCGAGAGCGAAATTTGGTGCACTTGCTCTTGTAATTTTGATAGATCATGTTGCAATTCTTCATCTTCATGAGTCATAGTAGAGCCTTCTGAAGGCTTAATGGGTGTTGAGTTATTTTTATGGGGAATTTTTTTTTAACCCAATACTAATATATCTTCTACAATATGCCCTTGGAATCAATTCAAATTGATTCTTCAAACAAGACTTATGCAATTCGTAAAAAAAAATTACACACCTTTTTCTTGCTTTTGAGGAGCTCGATATTAAAATTAGATTATCTTTGTGATTGTGGCTCTTCAATATTTGAAATTGAGCACTAAGGTAGCCTTCTGAATTATATTTAAAATGCCATAGTTCTGACTTGATTTGGATTCTCCAAGGCAAATTTATGTCCAATCTCCCACAATGACCTAATTATGGACTGGTTTAGTAGAGCGAACTTGTACGACTTACCACGTGTCACTATTTTGTCTTTTATCTCTGAAATTGATAGGAAAGAAACTAAAGTATGTGTAATTTCTACCACTTTTTACGGAATTCCAATACGATGCTCAGAGAGAGATTTATGAATATTTTCCCACGATCACCTCTTTGAGATGAAATTCAGGAGCCTGAAAAAGCACTACCTTCCACAGATCATATCTTCGAAAATTTTGCGAACCAAGATCTGAAATTTTTTGACGATATTCCTTAGGATTTTGGCTTCACACTCTAACAATTTTATATTCTGAAAATTTGTAGAAAAAATGTTATAGCAAAAATTCCATGATGACCTTTTTGGAGAAACGAAACCCTAGAATCCAAAGCTCTGATTCCAAATGTTGTGAAACCAGCTCCAAAAATAGAAGAAAAGAGATATCAACGCCTTAGAAATAAGCCAATTTGAGGGGGCAACCTCCAATACATTACATGAATGAACAATTCTTGGATGATACAAATTACAAAACCTCCTTTCTATATATAGGAGTCCATGGGGTCATAATGTAATCCTAGTGGGGCCACAATGTAATCCTAGCCGACCTAACAATAATAATTTAAGGGCACGATAATAACAATATGGGGGTTACAGGGGTACAATAATAACAATAAGGGGGTTACACTAACAACAATAAGGGACTATACTAGTAATATAGGGACCTAACATAATTTTTTGATGTTTTGGAAAGGAGGGGATCCATGTTGGGCTAATACTCTAGTCTAAAATTGGCACCATTAGTATTTGATGAATAGACAGTATGTTTTTAATGAATGTCTAGAGTGTGTCTACTAATTTTTCCAACCTTTCTTTTGATCATCAAAATGCATTTCTTGAAAATTTGTTAGCCACCTTATTGATGCCTGTGAAGTTTCCCCCAAAAAGCCAATTTGTGAAGAAGGTAATGATCCCATCTCTGTTGATCTAGAACTCAGAAACTTGATGGAAAATGTCCATCCTCACAAGATGAGCATTGATATGTAAATTCACTGGGTTACGTCATAGTCCGATTGTAGTAGATATATGGATCTCAGATTGTTGGGCTCCAAATATGTAGGGACAAATCTTTGTTTTTGCACTTTGAAGAGGTGTATTTTTCTTTCTTGTTCATATCTAAAGAATATTATGATTTAATATTTTGCTCAGGTCCTTATTTTACAGGATTCCAGGCACTACTGCATTGTATCTAAATCCTTGTTCTCTAAACTTGAATCCAATGGAGGAATTATCCTTGTTTTGTTATGGGTTTGCATCCCCTTTTTTTGTTGATATTTTGGGACAAGGCTATTCTAAAGGATATCGATGGTGACTTTGGGAAGTTACTTGAAGTGGAAGAACACAAGGGATGCCAATTTTTGTGTCTTGTATTTGTGTTGAAGTCGAGTTGGATAAAGGTCTCGTGGAGGCCATTCTTCTATAGCTGGATGAGAGGATCTTCCTCCAAGAATTGTATTACTATCAACTACCTTTCAAGTTTAATATTTGCCACAGATTTGGGAATTTTTTTAGGAATTGCTAGCAGGATGCTCATTTTGCTCCTGATCAATCTTAGGGGAATAAGGAACAAAGAAATGAAGAGGATAAATCTCAATTTAGGCTAGTGATGATTAAGAAGAAAATACAATTTGTACAATCAAAGAATCAAACGCTCCGATGATTGATACGTCTAGGTCCAGTTGATTTCATGTTCTAGGAGTCTCAAAGATGTAAGAAGAAAACCAATTTGTTCAATCAAAGAATCAAAAAGCTCCAAATATTGATCCATCTAGCTACACTTGATTTCGTGCTCAAGGAGTCTCAAAGACGTAAGAAGAAAAAGAATTTGTACAATCAAAAAATAAAAAAGATCCCAAGATTGACCTGTCTACCTCCAGCTAATTTCATGCTCTAGGAGTCCAAAGGTGTTCAGGAATGCTAAGGAAGGAGGGGAGTCATTTCCTTAAATGGGCACACCCCAAGCACAAAGGCACACTTATTCCAAATGTAGTGTAAACCTCCAAGCAGGATCCCCTATAGAAGAGGTGGAAAAATGCTATTTCAGTCACCTGATGACATCAAGATATTTAGACTACCCAATCCGAACAGTAATCTGAGCAACACCTCATTCATACAGTCACAAAAGAAGAGAGAAGAATGGAAAGAAAACGAGAAAGGGTTAGTCCTCAAAGTTATACTGAAAATAGTGATCCCTATAGTGCACTATACTGAAAATAGTGTGTTTTCCTTGTAGAATAGTACTTTGGAGTAGGTTAAAAAACTTGTTAGTGCTCTCAATGAAGAAGAAGTGCCATCTGAAGATGTTGTGGGTAAGTATGCAGTAGATAAGGGTCCCTAGAATCTGGACTGTAAATTCATGCTCAGAATTAGGTTGAAAAATTGGTTGGTACTTCCATTTGAAAATACATTTTGTCAAATAACATGAGCCATAATTGTAGAATGCTATAATTTGTGTCTATGTGACAATGATGAACCTATGCCAAGGAAAATTATTTCTGAAGATGTAGTACCTATGCTATAATTTTAGTACCTTCTTATTTCTTAAGATGTAAACCCTTCTCTATCCATGACAACTGACAGTGATGGAGATACAAATACACTGAATTTACGGAAGACCAAAGAATAGATTTATTTCACACCGAGACACTGAAAAATGCACCTACAATCATAATTTTAAAACTACTCAGACTTTGACTGAACCACCTATCAACTCAGGTTTTAACCCAGCCTCAGATCAACTCAGATACAATGACTCAGTTTTCAACTCAGATTGACTTGGGACAATTAGGATCAAATGAATCAGATTTTGACTCATTTTTTATTGTGGCTAAGGTTCATGCTTTATTTTTCTTCCCGGTGACTGGTTTTATTCCTGTGCGTGTGGATATATGTTTTTCACTTCTTTCTGGGATCACTTGCAATTCCCCTCACCAGTTAATCGTTACCAGTTACCCTTGGGTTAAAAATTTGTTTTTTGTGTCTTCTCTACATGCTTGGATCTAGAGGCAGGGGTAGAATTTTTTTTAGAAATGATTAATGTTTAAAAATTTCTAGGATCTATGTTTCCCTAGTTTCTACAAATCAAATGTCTGTAATGGCTCTTCCTGTAAAAGATACAGGGCCATAAATTTGTTCCATACACAGGTGGGGATTTTGGTATGTTGTCCATTAAGTTTAGATAAGGACAATATAATGGCAAATACCTTTCCAAAATCTCATTGCTACAGGTTCTATAGCAATGTAAGGGGTAGATACTTGCTCAAAGAGTACAAATAATTAGAGTAATTTTAGAGCTTAGCATGTAAATTTATGAAATCATTTTAAATTTATAGTCAAGGGAAAAATTGTCAATTCATCTTTGGGTCAACCTTTATACTAAATCTACTCTATTTAGATGATACTATTACTTGTGTGTATTTTTCTATTACTTTTGTGCATTGTTTTTTTCTTTTTGTATATTATATATTTCTTTCAAACTATTTGAGATTATTTGAATCGAAGCTACAGTTATGGAGATTGGGATCATAGTTTGTACCTTGCACATATTTAGAGTATTCTTAGGGATAACATTCATTGATTGGTTAACTTGTGGACCTCAAATCGGATATTTAAGTCAGCCAATAATTGAGAGTGTTATAACACTCTATAAATACTCTGTTAGGAGTTGCATTGTGCGTTTGTGTGTGTCAAAATATGAAATTAGAATATCATCACTAGTGAATGTATAAATGCTTGTAATGGATGTGTCTTTGATAATCTTGAATTACTTAGCATTTTATACTATGCTATTTTGTAATCTGTTATTGAAATATGGCAAACTGAATAAATGATTTTCCCTAAGAGTTGTTATAGATTTTTATGCATAAAGCCTTCACAAGGGTCATCACACTCTAACTTTGTCTGTAGAGAAGATTTTTGTCTTTGTAGGATGAGAAGTTACTTGTGTTGGGAATTATGATATGCACAACTATACAGATTTAATTGTGGAAATATTACATTTCTTTCTGATCTAGCACCTCAAATTATATGACATAGTTGTGCACTATGTTGTTATTTTTGTAGGCTAATGCCCCAAGAATTAAGTTCAACCTGCACTAGAAAGTGACCTCCTTATATAATGGCATTTTGTATTCAAACTACACCATGTGGTTAATGAAAATGTCCAGTGAGAGGTGGAGTGAAAATGTGTCAAGGAGGTTTTTTAAATGGTTGTCAAAAATGTATCATGGCGAGGCTTCTGCAATAGCAGGGCTGCTAAGTAGTGAACCCCCTGAGATTGAGCTTTCTGATTATCAAAAATCGCCAAGCGGTGACATTGAAAATCCTTCGGACCTTCTTAAGGGTACAAAAGCCTCGTAATTGATTTTCAGGTTAATTTATCCCTCATTGCAAATACTTTGATTGCATTTTAAATTCTTTCATATGCATGTCTATTCATTTAAGAATGCAAAAGGAAATTTTAAAAAGCTCCTAATAAATTCCAATTATTTTAGGTTGTTTCATTGCCATCTTGAAACACATACATATGTACATACATAGTGTCTGTGTGTGTGTTTAAAGAGGAGAGAGAGAGATTTATATTTAAAAGAACCCACATCTTCTCCCACTCAAGGGTCCTGACCTTGGGTCTTACCACTGATACAAGTGTGATTAATGTACTAGTTGTTATAAGTAAAAAATTTCTTTGTTTTTAAAGTTGCAATTCATGGGTTTTCTTATTATTTTGTTTGTTTTTACGTAGTATGGTGCAAAAAATATTTATTGACATTCTTTGATCCAGATTTATGCAGGAATGCAACATAATACATAAATAACCATAAACATAGAAATACAACGGAAATAAGGCTTCATTTCATTAATATCAAATCACATAAATATGCTTACAAAAATGATGAAAATAAAATATCTAGGGTGTTGGTAGTGAATCTATGAGAAGAGATGTGGCAGCTACAGACCTCTGAACTGTGTTACAAGGAGGCTCGAGGGCCTATTTATTATGGAGAAACAATGGAGAACTCTATACGTCCAAAAACCTAAACCTAGGAGATGAAGCGCCAAAACTATAGGCCCCGTTTGGGTAAATTGGTGTTTCAACTTCCCAGGGACGTAACTTCAGCATAATATATACGTTTGGGGCCTCAAAATGGCTTTGGAAGTTCAGGACTCGAAAAAATGCTAAAAATTGTAAGTTGTGAAAAAATGAAAGAGACAATGGTGGGGCTCCAAGTGGAATAGGCAGGTGGCCACCAATATCCACCTGGATCATTCCTCTCCCCTTAGGAAGCAATGGTCCCCATTGCATTAAGTTCCTCCATGAGATGAGTAACCTTCTGTTGAACTTGGTCCCTGGTGAACCACTTGCGTTGGTGTAGGAGTTGGCCAGCTTTGACAACCCGATACAGTTGGATCTTCTATCGGCGAGTGTTCTTGATTTGCATGTCCATGATACAGTTTATGGTGGTTTGTTCCATGTAGACTGGGTTTAACTCTTTTGGTGTGAGTTCTTCTACAATGTCAGAGGTGTCCAATAGAGGTGGGAAGTAGGGACGGAGGCGGTCTACATTGAATACTGGGTGCAGACCAAGGAATGGTGGAATACTGAGCTCAAAGGCATTGTTCCCTACAGCCTTGGTGATGGTGTATGGCCCATATCAGAGTGGGAGAAGCTTGCAGTTGTGTCCAGTGAGGCGCTCCTTCTGAAAATGTAGCCACACTGTTTCGCCCACCTGGAAGTTGTGTGGCACCCGATGTTGATCATGTCATTGCTTGTACTTAGCATTCACTCTATCCAATATGTCATGAACCTATTGGCAGATGTGCTGAATGCGCTCGATGAAGTTGTTTGCTTTGTCAGCTTCAGACTGGACATGAGCCGATTCAGCCTGAGTAGCCACAGATGGCATGGCTACATCAATGGGACATAGTGGCTAGAATCCCAAGCCCACCTGAAAGGGGCTGTGGCCAGTTGAGTTGTGGAGAGCCCAATTATAACTGTGGTGTACATAGGGAAGGCTCTCATCCCATGTGCATGGATGCTTTGAATTGTACATGCACAGAATGTGTACAATCATCTTGTTGATGACCTTTGTCTGGCCATCAGTTTGGGGATGGAAAGTTGTGGACTTGGTGAGCTTGGTTTCCAACATTGACTGGAGGTTGGACAAAAATTTGCCGAGGAAACTGCTATCACTATCTAATATGATATACTGTGGGATCCCAAAGTTCACCCACACTTGTTCAAAGAAGAGTTTAGAAGTGGCTTCTACTATGAAACTCTTCTTGCAGGCCGCCATAATGGCCATATTTGAGAATATGTCGACGACCATGAAAACACAGTCATTTCCATGCTTAGTAGAAGGAAGGTCGGACATGTAATCCATGGAGATGGATTCCCAAGGTTGACTAGGGGTAGGTAGTGGAGTATAGAGCCCTTGCATCTTAATGGTCGGTTTGGAAATGGCACAAGTAGTGCAGGATATGATGTACTTCCTGACATCATGTCGAAGGTTTGGCCAATAGAAATACTTCTGCAGTACTGCCACTGTTTTCTCAACCATAAAATGCCCAGCGACTCAACTGTAGTGCGCTTCCTATATCATCTTGGCACGCTCACTTGAAGGAACATAAAGGTGTCCCAGGTGACATAATAATGCATCTTGGAGGTGAAAATTTGGAACTTGCATACCCCCCAAGAGTGCCTTGTATGTGTAGCTGAATTTTGGATCGCTCTTGTAGAGAAGTGGCCAATAAGAAGTCTCATGCCCACAATAGTTGAGAACGGTGGTTATGGCCACGATCGGTGGTCGACTAAGGCAGTCTGCAACATTATTGGTGCTACCCTTCTTGTACATGATGTTCAAATGAAATTGTTGTAGATATGTGGACTTCTGATGGTGATCGTTATGCAACTTCCCTTGTGTCTGTATGAACTACAGGGGTCTGTGGTCTATGTGGATGATTGTCACCTTCCCCAAAATGTGATGCTTCCATTGTCTACAAGCCTGCACAATGAAATACATTTCTTTTTCATAAGTGGGATACTTTTGAACTGTGTCGGACAATGTCTCACTGTGATATGCCACTGGATGCCCCTGTTGAGTAAGAACTGCCCCAATAGCATAGTCAGAGGCATCTGTCTCTATCTCAAATGGTTGTTGCAAGTCTGGTAATGTGAGCACTGGGGCAGAAATGCCTTCTGTTGAGATTCCGACCAAAATAATTTTTCTTTCGCTCCTCCCTTAGTGACTTGACTCCAGGGCCAAGTGATATGAGAGAATCCCAACACAAACCCGCGGTAGAAATTCGCAAGACCCAGAAAGCTGCGAAGCTCTGTTAGGGTGGTGGGGGCTGGCCAATCTCGAATGAATTGGATCTTGGTTGGATCCACATGCACCCCCTTTTCATCAATAATGTATCCTAGATATTGAACCTAGGTCATGCCAAAAGTGTACTTCTACAAATTGGCACACAACTTGTGTTGCTGCAGTGTCTGGAGGACTTCTCGGAAGTGGTGGAGGTGCTCTTCCCAAGTCTGGCTGAAGATCAGAATGTCATCCAAGTATACCACTACAAATGAGTTGGTGAATGGACGCAAGATGTCATCCATCAACCTCATGAATGTTGTGGGAGAATTTTTCAATCTGAAAGGCATGACGAGCCATTCGAAAAGGCCCTCCTTGGCTATGAAGGCAGTCCTCCACACATTAGAGGGTTCGATTTGTACCTGGTAATACCCAGAATTCAAGTCGATCTTGCTGAAATATTTTTCCCCTTTGAGTTGGTCCAGAAGGTCATCAATCCGTGGGATCGGGTACCTATTACGAATAGTGATCTTGTTTAACGCCCGTGTTGTGAAACCAACTCCAAAAATAGAAGAAAAGAGATATCAACGCCTTAGAAATAAGCCACTTCGAGGGGGAAACCCCCAATACATTACATGAATGAAAAATTCTTGGATGGTACAAATGAAAAAACCTCCTTTCTATATATAGGAGTCTAAGGGGCCACAATGTAATCCTAGTGGGGCCACAATGTAACCCTAGCCAACCTAACAATAATAATGTAAGGGCACAATAATAACAATATGGGGGTTACAGGGGTACAAAAAAACAATAAGGGGGGCTACACTAACATAATAAGGGACTACACTATTAATATAATGACTTAACATGCCCCTCTCCTTCAATCAAGTGTTGTCCTCAATGCTTGATTAGTTCTTGGTGCTTCTGTATAAAATTCTCATCCTCCCATGTGGAATCTTCTACAGGAAAGTTCTTCCACTTGCTGAGATACTCTGAAATTGATCGTACTTGTTGAGTTCTTGTTTCTCTAACTACTTCATAGCTTCTTTCGATATGATGTTCATCTTCTTGTTGTTTCACTAGATTCTACGCCAAAGTTAGGTTATCCTTTAAGAGTTGGAGAACTTGTTGTTGATGCTTGATGTGATCTTCCACTAATTTATCATCCATATTAGCTATTATTTTACCCTTCAAACCATCCAACTTAGCCTCCATTTCTGCTTTTAAACGATTTATGTCATCTTCGGTTGCTCTTGGTAAGATCAAAATTTGTTGCACTTGGTACCTTAATTTTGATATCTCATACTGCAATTCTTCCTCTTCATGTGTCATAGTATAGCTTTTTGAGGGCTTAATGGGTATGGAATTATTTTTTGGAGGCATTATAGAACCCAATACTTTTTCTTGCTTTTGAGAAGCTCGATATTGAAACTAAATTATCTATCTTATTTCAGATCCTTAATAGCTGAAATTCGGCCCTGAAGTAGCCCTCTGAATCTTCTTTCGAATGCCACAGGTCTGACCTGATTTGGATTCTTGAAGACAAAGTTATGCCCAATCTCCTACGATGACCTAATTATGGACTGGTTCAATAGAGTGAACTTGTACGACTTGCCACATGTCACTGTTTTCTCCTTTGGCTCTTAAATTTATAGATAGGAAACTATAGTCCGTGTACTTCCAGGCATTTTTTAAATAATTCCAATCCAATGCACAGAGAGAGAGTTATGAAGCTTTTCCCACGATCACCTCTTTGAGATGAAATTCGGGAGCCTGAAGAAGACCTAATTTCCACAGATCATATCTCCGAAAATGTTGCAAACCAAGCTCTAAAATGTTGCAATGATGTTCCTTAGGATGTCGGCTTCACGCTCTAAAAATTTCAGCTTCTGAACCTTCACAAAAAAAAAATTATAGCAAAAATTCCGCGATGACCTGTTTAAGTGAAATTCAGGAGCCTGCAAAAAGCCATAAATTCCACAGATCATATCTCTGAAAATATTGCGAACCAAGATCTGAAATGTTGCAATGATTTTCCTCAGGATTTCGACTTCGCACTCTACAAATTTCAGCTTCTGAACCTTCGTAGAAAAAATTTATAGCGAAAATGCCACGATGACTTGTTTGGAGCAGCGAAACCCTAGAATCCAAAGCTCTGATACCAAATGTTGTGACACCAGCTCCAAAAATAGAAGAAAAGATATATCAATGCCTTAGAAATAAGCCACTTCAAGGGGGCAACCTCCAATACATTACATGAATGAACAATTCTTGGATGATACAAATGACAAAACCTCCTTTCTATATATAGGAGTCCAAGGGGCCACAATGTAATCGTAGTGGGGCCATAATGTAACCCTAGCCGACCTAACAGTAATAATGTAAGGGTACAATAATAAAAATATGGGGGTTACAAGGGTACAAAAATAACAATAAGGGGGGATACACTAACATAAGAAGGGAATACACTATTAATATAGGGACTTAACAGCCCAATAGTCAATATAGAGTCTCCAAGTCCCATCCTTCTTCTGTACCAACACGATCGGGCTCCCACAGGGTGACGAACTTGGCTGGATGTGACCTTTCTGCAGCAGCTCCTGAATCTGCATCTTTATTTCATAATTCTCCAGAACAAAGTGCCTATAGATTGGTCCATTGGGTAGCGGCGCACCTCGGGTCAGGTCAATGGGGTGCTTGACTTGACAGTGTAGAGGCACCCCTGTGGGTGAGGTGAAGATGTTCCCGTACTCCTCCACAAACTTGTCCATTTGTTGTTGTTGTACATAGGAGTCATGTTTGGAGGTCGTGGCCATAGTCTTCTTCTTTCCCTGGGGGCGGATCATAAGGAAAACAAATTTCCTAGTTTGGGAAATGAGCTTACTGCATTATTTTTCAGTAACCAAAGAGATAAACACTGTTACCAATGAAATAGGTAACTGCACTGGTACCTACTTTTTGGTGTAGCAAGAAAAACACCCGATTTTGAGAAGTGGTGATGTAGAATCATTTTTTTTTAAGCATGTTTTTGGCACTTTAATTTTTTTATTTTTTTTCTGTGATGCTTTTTATGTCGATTTTGAATAGTGGTGGCATATCATCACCAACGTTTTTTTAGAGGATTGATTTTGACACTATATATTTTCTAATGTCTTCTTCTTCCATGAGATGTTTATTTTTAAGTGCATTTATGTACTTGTGTTTTAAAAAGAAAAAAAATTAAAAATAAAAATTTGTAATGATATCTTCACTTTTTCACATAGATAAAAAATGAAAAAAGGGTCAACATTATAAACTTTATATTTTCTACAAGTTTATGTATTACTAATTAATTTTTCAATGCAAATCAAATAATTGTTGCGAAAAAACCATTATTTTGAACGATATGACAAAAAATATAAATTTTCAATACAAATAGAATGAAAAAAATACACTTTTAGAGATTTTTTGTTAAAAAAAACATGTTAAATAAACAAATTTTTGGGAAAATCTTAACAAAAGAACTTAAGAAAATAGCATTTTTATTGAATTTTGTGTCAAAAAAAATAGTAATCACATGTTTCATGCAAAAAATAAGGATTCTTCTCATAATATATCAAAGTCTAAACATTACAAGTAAAGTTGATTAATAGATCTCAAAAATGAGCTTTGTTTGCAAGCATAACTTAAAGATCCTCAAAAATATCAACTAATACATGTTTAACATCATCTAGAATGTCATTGGTGGCTTCTTCCGCAACATTTTCTACTTCATTTTGGTCATTTTCATCTTCTAATGGATCTTTCATGTCTGCAAATCTTCCAAAGTGTCCATTTCCAATCATTCCATATAATGGTGGTTGAGGTTCCTTTGCTTTTTTTGCCACACGTGATTCATTAAAATCCCCTTTCCTCAAACCAAGTTCTTGCTTTGCATCTGGAAGGAATTCAAGAGCGTTAAGTTTTTGGTGAATAAATTTGCATTGCAATGGGTCTTTCTCAATGGCATTGCAATTTATTCCTTTTGGTAGGCAACATGCTAGTGTTGTACTTAATCAACAAGTACAAAAGAAATAAGTAAGAAAATTAGTCTAAAGACATAAAAAGTAAAAAATAAAATATTTAAATTTAAATTTGTATAATAAAACCTACCTAAACCTGAAAATAGATCCAAAACAAAATTTTCTTCATTTGATGGCGTCACCAAGCCTGCCTCTGGCCCCTAGCTGGGCGAAGGGAAATTCCGAGAATCGCCCTCTGCCCAGTCAGGGGACGGAGGCAGGCTGGGCAACCCTCGATGATGCCACATGGACAACCTCTACCCAGCCAGGGATGATTCTCAGAATTTCCCTCTGCCCAGCCGGTGGTGATTCTCGGAATCGCCCTCCGCCCAGCCGGGAGCGATTCTAGGAATCACCCTCTACCCAGCAGAGGGTGATTCTCGAAATCACCCTCCTCCCAGCCGTGGGCCGGAGGTAGGCCGGGCGGCACCCTCGAGGGCTGCCCAACCTGCTTCCAGCCCCCAGCTGGGCGGAGGCAAGCTGGGCAGCCCTCGAAGGCACCACCTGACTGGCCTCCAGCCCCCGGCTAGGCAGAGAGAGATTCTCGTAATCACCCTCCGCTCGACCGAGCAGCACTGTCGAGGGTTGCCCAACCTACCTCTGGCCCCTGGCTGGGCGCAGGACGATTCCAAGAATTTCCCTCCACCCAGCCATGGGTCAGAGGTAGGCTGGGTAGCCCTCGACGGTGCCTCTCGGCCTGCCTCCGGCCCCCGGTTGGGCAGAGGGAGATTCCGAGAATCACCCCCCGTTGGGCGGAGGGTGATATTGAGAATAACCCTTGGCTGGGCAGAGGGAGATTCCGAGAATCACCCCCGGCTGGGTGGAGGGCGATTCCAAGAATCACCCCTGGCTAGGAGGAGGGTGATTTCGAGAATCGCCCCCGGCCATCCGGGGTGATTCTCGGAATCTCCCTCCACCCAGCCGGGGGTAATTCTCAGAATCGACCTCAGCCCAGCCAAGGGCTGGAGGCAAGCCGGGCAGCACCGTCTAGGGTTTCCCAGTCGGAGGCCAGAGGCAGGCTGGGTAGCACCGTCGAGCGCTGCCCAGCCTACCTCCGGGCCCCGGCGGGGCGAAGGGCGATTCCGAGAATCACCCCAGCTAGGCAGAGGGTGATTCCAAAATCGTCCTCCACCCAGCTGGGGGTGATTCTTGAAATCGCCCTCTGCCCAACCAGGGGTGATTCTCGGAATCGCCCTCCACCCACTCGGGGGTGATTCTCGGAACCGCCTTCTGCCTAGCCGGGGGTGATTCTTGGAATCGCCCTCCGCCCAGCCGGGGGTGATTCTCAGAATTTCCCTTCGCCCAATTGAGGGTGATTCTCGAAATTGCCCTCCACCCAACCGAGGGTGATTCTAGAAATCGCCCTCCGCTCAGCCGAGGGTGATTCTAGGAATCACCCTCTGCCCAGCCAGGGGTGATTCTCGAAATCGCCCTCCGCCCAATAGGGGGGGATTCTCAGGGGGCCAGCAAGCCCAACCGCTTCAAAACATCTTCTGAAATGAGATTCTTTCAGCTCCCATTCTCGACAATGAACCATAGCGTGGAACCCTTTACCCACATCTGGGAGTGGAAGAGATGCTCTGCCTCCTCTGGATCTTCTGGTTCCTCCTTCTGGATCTTCGTAGTGGAAACAGTGGCGTTGGGCTCCGCATCAATAATATTCTTCCCTTTGTCATTCCTATTGTCAGGTTCTGATTCAAAGTCAGAGCATGCATCTGATTCATAAGCCCTCATCTTGGCCACCAGCGACTGCCTGGCCCGACACTCACTTGTGTTGTGAGTGGAGCTCTTATGGAACTCACACCACTTTCCCGTGTCCCCTTTGGATTTGCGGTGTTGTTCTTTGCTTATGGCTTTGGCAGGTTGTCTTGGGCCGCCATGCCTTGGCTTTTTCATTTGTTCTGCAGTTTGGGGGCACCTTTCCCTTGCTTTTGATTTGTAGATCTAAATTCTCGCTTCTTCTGTTTGAATTTTTGCTCAATCTTGGCAACATACTGGTATGCCATACCAAGCGAGGAGATGTCGAGGAACTCCATTTCCTCCTGAATGTATCTGTGCAGACAACCGCGATACTTTAGCACCAAATTTTTCCCTGAATCTTTGATACCCAACTTTGTGCATAGGCTATGGAACAGATTCGTTAGCTCATGCACATCTTGATCCCTTTGTTGCCGCAGCGTGGTCCATTGTATGTACTTATCATCATAGCTCCCCACGAGATAGTATTGTTCCTTGATGGCATCTCAGAAAGAATTCCAAGTGGGTATGGCTAAGAACAGAGAGGTTTTTGTCTCATATTTTTTCTCACAGTAGGTTTCCCAACAGTCCTTGACATGGGGGGTACCTTTGAGGAGTGCAAAAATAATAATCTCCCGGTCAGAAAATTCATGAACCAAGAAATATCCTTCTAATAGATTCAACCATTTATCTATGGAATCTGCATCTATGTGACCCTCAAATATGGGAATGTCAAAGTTTACTTGTACCTTAAAGGGAGTCATGCCTCCAAAGTGGATGTTTGATGCAGATGCGCCGCCGGTGGGCAGTCGTTGAAGGATCTGGGAAAAGTTATCCATCATCGCGTTCCTTTGTTTTTCAAAGGCCTCCTCAAGAAATATTTTGATAGGATCTCCTGCTCCCTCATCTTTCTTTTATTCCCCCATGGGTGTCCGTCGGGGTTTGTGAGGCTAATCTTGCAAATGTTACACCAGATCGAGCCCTAACTCCTTATATCCTAACCTCATTGGAGACATGCAAAGAAGGATCGAGAAAAAGCAGACCGCTCTGGTACCACTGATTCGGATTTATGCAGGAACACAACAAAATACATAAATAACCATAAAAATAGAAATACAGCGGAAATAAGGCTTCATTTCATTAATATCAAATCACAGAAATATGCTTACAAACATGATGGAAATAAAATAGCTAGGGTGTTGGTAGAAAATCTCTGAGAAGAGATGTGGCGGCTATAGACCTCTGAACTATGTTACAATGAGGCTTGAGGGCCTATTTATTATGGAGAAACAATGGAAAACTCTAAACGTCTAAAAACCTAACCCTAGGAAATGAAGCGCCAAAACTATGGGCCCCGTTTGGGTAAATTGGTGTTTCAACTTCCCAGGGACGTAAATTCAGCATACTATCTCCGTTTGGGGCCTCAAAATGGCTCCAGAAGTTCAGGACCCAATAAATTGCTAAAAATAGTAAGTTGTGAAAAACTGAAAGAGACAATGGTGGGGCCCCAAGTGGAATAGGCAGGTGGCCACCAATATCCACCTGGATCATTCTTGAGTGCACGTTACTACATAAATTGATTATATATTGATGAAATCTAACTTGTGATCACAATGAAAGGATATTAGGTGTTTTTATTGTTATTTCTAGCATGCTAAAAGTTCTTATGAGTTATAGATGTGGGGTTGCAAGAAATTTTCTTTCTTTCATCCAATTTGTATTATATGGGATTTGGAATGTAGTATTTTGCAAGAATTTAGCCTGAAATGTGTAGCTCTTGAAATTGTCCTTATGTTCGCATCCAGATTGGGCAAATATGACAAATAAATTGTGTACTTGTCCGTTAAATAAAGAACAAATTCAAGAAAATATAAAAATTATGTTGATGGATTCTTCTCTGTTTGAGATGTTTGGATATCTATCAGATCTTGTTAATGATGCAATATTTGATATAATCAATTTTTCATTGTTGGTGCAATCTCATGGCATCCATAGACAAAAATATCAATCTGATTGTGAGTGCCATGCATGCAAAATTTCAAAAAATAGCCAAAAATATAAAAAATGTCTGTAAGTGATGAGCATTTAGAAGGGGATTCTACATTTTGTTGGAAATCTCTAAATTTTCCATGCAAGTGCATGTCAATAATGGAGTTAAAAAATAAAATGTACAAATCAAGCTGCAGGTATGGAAAAATTGTCTCATCCAAATAAAGGTCTTACTATCATGCAATATGACAACGTTACTGGATATTAACAGTGATTTTTTGCAATGTATGGACTTCTGTAGAGTTGAAAGAAATTGATGGGTTCACCCATGTGTCTATTGTGGCTACTTCAGTGTTTGAAAGGTTTTTAGTTCCATTAAGCCATTTATTTGGCAACATGCATTGTGAACTAGCTTAGTGTGTTGACATGGGCTTTTTAAAACCAATGAATTTTCATTCTTCCCTGTAGGTAATTTCTTTGAAATTGGCCTTCCGTCTTTAATTTTGATCTCTAGATTTACTAGTTATGGAAATATGGTTATTTTATAATGACATACATTGGATTTTGTGTATGCAGACTTTTCATTTAAAAAATAACATCTTGCAGTTTTCAGGTTATGTATGGGGTGACAATGAGGTATTCCCTTTCAGCTTCTGCATAGTTAGTGAATTCCAGTACATTTCTCTGTGTTCTGATTTTAAGTTTTATTTGTTAGCATGGAAGTTTGAGTACATGTTTTTATATTGCCTCCCTAGATAGAATGTTTGTGTAGAATGGGTTTTTTTCGAACTTGTGAATTGTAACTGACGTAGATGCTAGTTTTGTACCATTACATACTATTTGTTGCACCATTTGAGGACATTGCTTGCATAATGTGCAAGATTATACATCTCAGTATCAGTGTGGAGAGTGTTATTTAGTGGCATGTGGGGTTCTTTCATTGTGCCTAAATTTATATTACCTGGGCTCAACAGTGACTTTAGTCCTGCTACATTTGAACTACACGTATTTAATCCACTTTTAACAATATTGTTCCCTAAATCAGGATCAGTTGGTCACAATATTTCCAACAAGTTTTTATCTCAAAACATAAGCACAATGTTTTAGAAGATTTGCAAGAAACACTCTCAGTTTACCCATATAATTTATTTTTCTAAGACAGAAAAAAGGAGCTGGTATGTCATAACTAATAATACTGAATAAGTTGGAACCAAAAACAAAGTAAATGTTTTGAGTAGCTGCTAAAAGGCATCAAGCAAAGGGTACAGAAGTTTGAATGCTCAGTTTGAAATATTGCCATGAAGAATCCAACTAAATCCTGCCTTTACCGTAAGGTGATAGAAATCACTTAAGGTTGGAATATTGTCAAGATGGATTGGGTGGAAATCTACATGCAAAATGAGGAAGATCCAGATTTGGGGATGAATATAAGCCAAGATACAATGCATAACCAGGTTAACATCCTAGAGAAACAACAAGCATTGCAGCTGTGTTGAGGACTCAGAAATCCGTGGCAACAAAAAAGGGGGATAACCACCTAGTATGGACCTTAAAGCAGTTCCTTTTCCATTTGGGGTAGTGGCTCCAACTGGGTGTGATGGGACCAGTTTCCCAGATTTGGGTTTTTTAAGATAATTTGTGGGATTTCTTTTCAAAACATTTTGCAATGATGAATTACTACAAAATAAGATGAATTTAAATCTAAATGCAAAACTTTGAATTAAATTTAATCTAACTTGGGGATAATAATTTAATGCGATCTAAAGAGATATCTAGTCAATCTGTGATGATGAAATCATTGCAGATTTAATAGAATTATTACTGTGTAAGACGATTCTCTTGAAAAAATAGTTAATCAAAAGAAAATGAAAGATATATCACATTTATCTGATGAACATATATGAAATAAATAATTTGTATCTTTATACCATACATTAGTGCAATGGATATTTCAGACATAAATAATTAATTTCATCTATGATTCATGAAAGCTGAATTCATCACTAACATTCAGAAACAGAAATTACATACATGATAATAGTACCAAATGTGTATTACTCTGTTTATCAGATCAGTGATAATATGTCGTATTCAATTCTTCAATCAAAGAGTCATTCAAATAATACAGAAGTGCACCAACAGTGATTCAACAAAATGATATTTATAACTGAAAAAGGTCGTGTTCCATTACTTCATCAAGGCATTGACAAACTTACTTAGAAATAAGAATTCTTTGTAAATGTTCTTAATAAAAGCTTGGACCCTTCTCTAAATGCATGAGAAGGGTTTAAATACTAAAACTAACTACAAACTAATTAAATGATTTACAAAAATATAGAGGAGGTTTCAAATAACCTTTCTCTAAAACTTAACTTTAACAATAATCTAGGAATTTATAACTGATAATCTTGACTTTATGGATCATGCATTTCTGTGTGATCATGAAGTTGGTAGATATCTAGCATTGTCTTGAGATGAGTTGGCTGAGATATTCGTGATTGAATTTGGTCCTTGAAGATAGCATTTTAGATTGTCGACTGAAACTTTTGGGCTAATTCTGTGAGAAATAGAAGAGTTTACTGCTGATGATAAGGTTTGATCAGAAAATTCCAATAATTTTCCCGATCAAACTTATTGACTTTCTTGATTATTTCTTCTTGTTGTTATGCTCTCTATGTCCATTTTAATTCTACTTCTTTTGTTATTTAAAACACATCAGACGTGCTTTCTTCAAGAAGTCCTATTTTAAACAATTGGTCACATAAGAGTTGTATAAATTCAGTTGATTTGTTGGATGTCTTGGTCGCTGCTCTTTCTGTTCGGATGATCTGTGCTTCCCATTCTGTAAATAATAATTATTTTTGAAGCCTGTCTATTTTTGGTAGATTAGCTTGCTTTCCCATATCTGAGTCTTGCCATTGAATGTGTTCTTCAATTTCCTTTTGAAGTTTCTCACATTCTTGTTTTTGGATTGCAATTTGTTGAATCATTATTTTATTGGAATCAAAATAGGAATCAATCGTAGCAGCTTTATGACAAAATATTTTTTGTTGTTTCTTTATCAAAGCATTTATCTCAAGTGCTTCTTTAATAAAATTTTCTGATTGTGATTGATTCTGTAACTCTGCCATGGCTTTTTCCAGCTGTGTTTGTTTCTCTTTAAGCTCTGCGTGATGTTCTAACTTAATATTTTCAATATCTTTATGAAACTGTGCTGAACTTTCTTTGATTTGTTCAGTAGTCTTGACTTTCTCTGCATTTAACATTTGTTCTAATTCCTGTATTCTGGATTCTTTCTGTTTCAACAAGGTTCTAACTTCAGTTTCCTTATCTACAGTGGTTGTGGCATAAGCTCTTGCATATTGTGACAATTTAGTCAGATGCTCAGTGGGATCTTCTAATGAATCCTTCCAAAGGACATCAACTGATTCATATGTCATTTTAGGAGTTGTCTCATCATTTCTTCTTCTCTTATTCCTTTTAACCACAACTCTATGGCTGGGACTGTAGAAAATATCCAATGATGGAATTTCTTCAATCTATAGGATGATTTGATCTGTAGAGTAAGCTGGAATGATTTCTTTGCTCTGTGTTGCTGGGATTATCTGTAGAGGGTTGACAGTTTCAACTATTTTATGAGAAAGCTCTGGCGTTTGAAAACTTGTTGCTTGGTCAGTATTGACCTTTTATTTAGGAGTTTTTATTTCTTGGGAAAATTGTTCCCATTCATTCACCAGGTCTTTTCCTTGAGATGATTTAGACTGATTTATCGTGCTCTGATCTTTTTGAACTGTCTCTAAATTTGATTTAGTGACATTATTCTTTGTTTTCTCTTGCAACTCTATTTCTTGAAGAATTTGGTCAATTTCTGAATTTGCTTTTGTAGATTCAGATTCATCCTCAGATTGATCTGACTTATCTGAGTGCTGTTGAGATTGACCATATTCAATTTCAGAGCCATCTTTCATTTCTTCGTCGAGACTGACACTTGGAGTATGCTTTTCTTCTTCAATAACAAACAAATTAAAAGGGACATTTTTCAATCTCTCATTTCTATATACCTGAAAGGTTTCAGCCTCTTCTTGACTTATTGACTAGAAATCCTTTTAATAATATCAGAAAAATCTTCGACTCCTTGGAAGAAGTCATGAAATTTGTCTTCTTCTTTTATGAAAGGCTTTGTTTTGAGTTTTTCCATGTAATATTTAATTGCATCATTGGGGTCATATAATCTTCCTGGCATGAATGCTAGATTTAACATCTAAATATTAGGAAGCTCTTTGTATGTATGGCCGATATTAGCCAAAGCAAAGGTGTCGCACTATAGAGGGAAAGAAGGCCAAATAGCCCTTTTATCATATTTTAACTATTTTGTGACACCATTGATGAGATGATAAGCTATCTCTCTCCCAAACAATCTATATGTAACATAGTATGGTAAAACATGTGGAAGAGTAGAACTTCCAAATACTTGAACATATGTGAATTTCACTTCAGAAAACCATCTAGCTATAGGAAGAATATCTTTACTGACTTCTTTGGAAACCCTAGGGATCTTTTCATTAAAAATCATTTGATACATAGGCAACATGACTCCATAACAGACTTTGTAGAAATGTAGGTGGAATTTAGAGTCCCAGAGTTCTTCATGGTATATGTGAATTGGGGTAGGGTTTTTAATGGTCCATTTACAACTCATTATTGGAAATGTAGAAGTGAAACAGATGGAATCCATAACATAAGCAGGAATGTAAAGGGGTGAATTTTCTTTGGATGAAGCACTTATTTTATTCCTATATTCAGCAATATATTTGGCTAAATAATTGGATAAAAGGTTTGCCCAATTAAAAATGGATGAATTGACGATTGTGTCAATTAAGGGAACCCAATCTCTAGCAAACCTAGTGCTATCAGGTTTGAAAAATAGCCTACACAACATACCAGTAGCATAGAAATAAGGATAAGGGATTTGTGTAATGGGGTACGTACCAAATTTGTCCTAATTCAATTTCCCTTCATTGTCTTTCCATACATGGATGACTTTGATAAGATCTAGATCTTTAGCTCTGAACATTTGCACATATCTATTATCATACTTGTGTTGTGGAGCTGGTAGATGATACATGGCTATCAAATCTTCAGCTTTGAAAGATCCCATAATCTCTCCTCTGGAATTCTTGAAAAATATATCTTCAATATTTAAGTTCTCAACTGCCCACTTAATCATATCCGTGTAAGGCATAATCTTCGGTCTCACAGCTATTCTCTGAATAGAAGAGCATGCAACGTCGAAAATGGTTGCATCAGAGGTGGAATCAGTACCTGTCGCAGATGTTTTTGTTATCACCTTTGCTCCTTCATCCTCAAAAAGTTTGTACATAGCTTCCCATGAAGAAATTCCACAATCCCTGTTACAGACAGTGCGTGAAAATAAAGAAGGCATATATGTATCCTCTGAAGATGATGCTTGAGACACCTCTTTACCCTTTTTACTCATCTCTTACTTTCTTAACTCGATAATTTATTTCATCAGAGCAAAGTAAAATGTATCATATAACGAGCATTACAAAGATATAACAGGGATTTATTTTCAACTCACGCGAAAAACTGTCAATCTTATCAATTATCTCTTCATAATTCCGTATGATTTCAAAATTTAATGCTTGACATGGCTTCACATGACTTTTCACATAACACTTATAAATCGTTTAAAGCCGTTAAGATCTAAAATTCAATTTGATATGACATAAGTTTCTTTTCACACGTTGGTATCATTAAATGCGCAAATCACAATGATTTATTATAATATTTTGTGATTGTCTTATAAATGTTGCGAAATGCGATCTGCACAAATTGCAAATCACTAGATTTAAAAGATACTTTTTAAGTCTATATTATAATTCGCGCGCGATGCGATTTGTGAAAGTGTAAAATGGATGAGATAGCGAAAAAGGATTTATATTTTTGAGTTTATTCGATTTGTTAGGTCCGCGGTTGTCGCAACTTATATTACTTTGTTTCTTTAAGTTTTAACTAAATCAAATGCAATGCGAAAAAAGGAAAGTAAATAGTTTTATTCTTTGGAAAGGCTTTTTAAAGAGCGCATTTCGCAATTCGCAAATTTTATGATTTAGGATTCTTTTTGAAGGATAAAATATGTGATAAGCGGTGCACTTTAGAATTTTTATTTATTTTTTAAGTGTTTTTAAAAGGAATTTTAAAACAAATTTTCCTATTTATTTCTAAAGGGTCCCTATTTCTGAAAAATAAATGGGGGTTATTGTATAGCACAACAAGTTGTCAGAGCGCCTTCGGGGATAGTGCTAGATCAGTATGTGATCTTTAAATTTGGTATTACTTATCTGTAAAACTATCGAGTTGTAACATTTAAACTTTTGCATTGGTTAGGGGTGGGGGGGGGATCTGATTAATTATTTGTGTTAGGAGGGTTTACTGGAGTGTATTAACACTTGAACTTCATTTATAAGTGATAAAAGTTAGTATCCTAGTTACTATATTAGTTCCATGTGACCAACATACCATTTAGATATCGTTAGGCCACAGGTGTTAGGTGGTTATAACACCTTAACCATTCATGGATGCTATATATATAGGTAATTAGACACAAAGTAAGGGTGTGCAGGAGATGTATAGATGTTGTGGTATTAACAATATAATAAATTATTGATATTATCTCTCCACCATCTCTATCTCCAAATCCTTACACAGGAGATATTAACACATTGTAAGCACACAATATGGAAATGATGGGTTTGGAATCATAATACCTACTCCATTTGAACTACAAGTATTTAGTCCTGTTTTAATAATATTTTTCCCGAAATCAGGATCAGTTGGTTGAAATATTTAAAACAAAGATTTAATCTCAAAACATAAGCACAACGTTTTAGAAGATCTGCAAGAAACACTCGTAGTTTACCCCCATATCTCCTTCTTATCTAAAGTAAGACATAAAAACAGGAGTTGGTATGTCATGATACTGATATATTGGAACCAAAAACAGAGTAAATGCTTTGAGTAGCTGCTAAAAGGCATCAAGCAAAGGGTACAAAAGCTAGAATGCCCATTTTGAAATATTATCATGGAGAATCCAATTGAATCCTGATTTCGTCATAGGGTGATAGAAATCACATAAAGCTGGAAGATTGTCAAGATGGATTTGGTGGAAATAATTTTTTTTTAAATATTTTTTTGTTGCCCTCGATATATCAACATGGAGGGAAGCGAAGCTACGGTTGTTGCGAAGGTCGGCGTTAGGGTTCATGGCTCTGGATTTGGGGTTTTTGAGGCAGCGGTTCTTTGTGGCAGGGCCTCGCATTGCTCCTGCGGGCCTGTTTTCATTTACCCTATGGTGGCTCAATCCTTATCACCCACACTTGCAGGCCACAGATTCATTTGTGTGGCGAATATCTTCTTCATTCGTTGGATGCGTGAACAGAGCACCAGATTTGAACCGTTTCGAGGTAGACATGGTTTCCCAAATCACCATGGATCTGCAGCGATATTGGAAGTAAATCATGGGGGGCAATCATTACTTGAACTAGTGGACGACCTGCGGGCTATTAACCCATCTGGATACGATTTCTATGGTGCTCTGTGCTGGGGACCCCGACTGCTCGTGCCAATTGGCACTCCATACATGCCTGCTAAACCAAAGAACAAAAGGGGTTGTTGTTTCACCTCTGAAAACGCATATCGAAGCCGCGATTTCCCCATAACTAAGGATTCTAGGGTAAGATCTGTGTCTTTTCAAATCTTTATTAAGCTTCCTACAGGCAAGAGTATTATCATATGGATTCAAGGAACAGACTCCATAATATATTTGAAGAACAAAATCTAATCTTCTGCTGGTTACCTAGCTCACTATCAGTCCTTGATATATGGGGGGAAAGCATTAGCAGATTCTTGCTTTCTAAATAACTATGCCATAGCTTCAGGATTCTTTGTTTGCCTTAATTTACAGCTGAGGGGATGAAAGTTGGGATAGAACAGAGCTTATGGAAACACCCCGGGTGCTAGTGCGTCCAACACTGCCCACTCAAAAGGACCCACATACAGAAACGTCCTACAAGGGGAAAAAAATAAAGCTGTTGCAACAACTATGGCCTAGGCAGAAAACTCCCCTAAGCCATATATTTTGGAACAAAAAAACTATGTGCCTGAAATAAATATTGACATTCCTGACATAGACCTGCATAGAACAGTTTTCGAATCACAAGCTATAATATGCAAATTCAACTGCTTCTGGCCCAAACCTATGGAGCTCTTCCAATGGATTTTTTCCAACTGGACCATGGATTGTGAAATCCACCTATGCTCAAAAGGTTTTTTCATTGTCAAGTTTTCATCAGCTGAGGACAGAGATACGATTATTAAGGAGGGGCCATGGTTCGGGGATCTACTAGACTCTTCATCACACCATGGTTCCCGGAATTTGATGCCAATACCATGGAGGTGACCAGAATGCCGGTTTGGGTCCGGCTCCACAACCTCCCGCTTCACTTCTGGCAGGAAAGTGTTCTTGAAGGCATTGGTATCATCCTTGGCAGATATATCAAAATTGATATACAACGAATGGAGGAGCACATCTACACTTTCGCACGAATCTGTGTGGAAGTGGATTTGAGCAAAGGACTACTAGAGTGCATTATGTTGAATCACAAACAACAGAAATGGACACAACACTTAGATTATGAGAACACCGCTTTTCGCTGCCGAATCTGCAAGAACACGAGTCATCTACAAAACACTTGCCCGACAGCCACAAGAGATAACAGGAGAAAGAAGAAAACAAGAAAAGTTGCCAAAGGATGGCAATTTCCATCAGAAGAGCCCGAAAATCAAAATGAAGAGGAAGAACCCAACCCACAAGATAGTAAACAGACAAATATTGATTTGAGTGCACAAGAACAGGAAATGCAAGAACCCATTGATGCCACTACCATGACACAACCGGCTATGTATCCCGGGGCACCAGAAAACGAAGGAAATAAATGACTACATACCTCAGACACATCGGACTCTGATAAAGACGTTGGAGCACAAGCGGTAGAGAACCAAATCGTCCTTATATCGACCACGCCAACACAAGGTGGTTGGCAGAAGGTTGAAAAGAAAAAAGGGAGGAAAGCCTAATTTCCTCTTCATTGTATTCTTATCTTGCGGCATACTTGCTTGTCTTTGACACTACCAGCTAATGTAACATTTAATTTTGTTATTATTAATAAAATTACGAACTTTTCCTTTGTGAAAAAAAAAAATATTTTTTTTGTCGTCGGTATTTCGACGTTTTGACCCATCACTATAGCGACACTTAGTATTTTTTTCAACTTTCTTTCCGTCGGTAATCCATCGTTTCTACCCGTCGCTATAGTGACACTTAGTATTTTTTTAAATTTCTTTCCGTCGGTAATCCGACGTTTCTACACGTCGTTATAGCAACACTTAGTTTTTTTTTTAATTTATTTTTGTCGGTCATCTGACGTTTCTACTCGTTTCTATAGTGACACCTAATTTTTTTTTTTAATTTCTTTTCATCAGTCTTTCGACGTTTCTACCCATCTCTATAGCAACACCTAGTTTTTTTTTAAATCTCTTTTCGTCGGTCTTACTAAGTTTACTATTTTATTATTAAATTTATTTACGTTGGTATTCCAACATTCTACAGAAGTTTTGTGGAATTTCTTCTACCGTCGACCTTCATGATCGTCGTTCTAGTGACATTTCGAGGGCATCGACTAGCAACGAAATCAAGAGTGAAGTTTTTCCGGTGCGCCAACCCCGGTTTCTCCTCACATCGCATTTCGACACTTCGTTAGGGCATCTGATTAGCGACGCTTATGACCACTGTTAGCCACCTATAAAATTTGTCATACCAAATGGTGGCTAAAATTTTTTTGAGCCTTCAAGGAACAAATTTCATTGCTTAAAAATTGTTGGCTCTTGAAGACTCTAGAAGGCCTCATGCCTCTGTCCAAAATCTTCATTGTTGTTCCCATTTTATACTTAGAAGTTCTGCTGGAATCATGAGAATAAACTACTATCAAACCATCATTTGTTCCCTCCCCCTCTTCCAAACTTACCTTCATTTGTTTCCCTCTTTTTCCATAAAAACCCCTTTGTTTTCATGATTCTTCTTTTTCCTCTCATGAAACCCCCTTCCACAAGTTAAAAATTCATTTTTAGCTATTTCCTAACCCATCAAATTCCATTGGAAACTATGAAGAATTCATGAAAATAAATTTTTTTCTTTGGAATTAAGCCCTTTGCCCCATTTCTAAACCACTTCCCCATCATATGCCCATCGCATTAAAACCAAATGCCAAGGACCCCGAGTGCTAATCGCATCGGAAAGAATCAAATGTGCAAGTCTTTGCCATACTCCAAAGACTCCGATGGCGATTAGCCTTGATGTTTACGACTCCCGATCATATTATTTTCATATATAACCTTGGGCCCACCCTCGGCGCTTAAACCTTGTGAATATTTCATTCCCAAACCCAATTTTTCTTTATAAAGACCCAAAACCCGCCAATCCAAAGTTTTAACTTAAAACTTTAAGTCACATGTTGAAATAATCTAATGGGTTGATCAAAAAGACCGATCGCGCAAATCGCATCGGAACAAATCAATGGGTTGATTGAAAGACCGGGCCCGAATGTTCCGATTGCGATTTGGCCCTTGATCTATATAAAGCTCCTAGCCTAGTTTCATACACCCAAAGGCCCCACAATTGGGCGCCTATTCCCTTTACATGTAAATATTCCGCCCTAATCCATATAAACCTTTGTTTTATATTAAAAACTTTGATTTTTCGTATATTATAAGGGTTTTCGCCACTCCACTCCAAAACCAATCTCCACCGTTGATCATCTATAGCCGATCAAATGGCCAGTGCTCAATCGCATCGCAAAGTCTTAATCGCATGCGTTTTGTTTGCCTCCCGATTGGGCTCCCCCGATACACCTGACCATGATTTGGAATTTAGATCGATGGACCACACATAATTGGCGTCGTACGATTCAATCGCTCCATTCACTCTCCACCCCCGATTGCGACTTCGATTGCACCGCCGATTGGAACCGAACTCCGTCCACGTGTCCGGACGGAATGGCCCAAAATCACCCCCTTATTTCTTCTTCCGCTATCCTTTTGCCATTTTGCACAAATCTCCACCGTTGCATGCTTTCATCCAACGCTATGCTCCTCTCCCCCACCTTCTAAAGTAGTTTATCCAAACAAATGCAAAAGATTTCTTTATAATTTTATGTTTTGTGCAGTTTTAAAAGGTCCCCATTATATCAAGAAAGGCCAGAGTTGAAATGACGATTCCTGCAATGATTGGTCCATAAAAGAGAACTCTTTCACAAGGCTCCATTCAAACGCCCATCAACGTTCCATGGGCGCCGATACTATAAAGGCCCTGCGTGGCTCTGCACATTGACAAGAAACTGCGTTTTGAACGCGATTTTAAAAGAGTATGAGCTTTGAAGAACAGAGCGCAACAAAAAGAAGATTAAAGACAGATTTGGGGAATTACGGCTAAAAATGCTTATCAAAAGCCTAATTCCCTGGATTAAAACACAGTCAAAGGAAATTCATGAGTGTTTAACTGGCAGAAAAGACCTCCATTGTTGTATATTGAGGCGAATTGATTCCTCAGCTACCACAGAGCCATCTGTTGCCTCAAACCTTTCAAAACAGAGGCTGAAGTTATTGAAGAAGATCAGATGTTCACCTCTAGCGCAGCCAGGGAGTTACTTATGCACGGAAATAAATGAAGAAATATCTGCAGAGTTACTCCAGACATAACACAGAGCCTCAAAGTCAAATAAAGCTCCCACCGAGCTTAAATCATAATTGTAAAATTTAATACAGCGCATCCACCTGTAACTTCTCCATCGAGCCTCTCAAAGGGCCGAGAAGTCTTCACTCTGTATTAATTGTCCTTGAGATATTTTGTTAGATCTCACCTCCTCATCTTCCTATAAATACTTCTGTAGGAGATGAGGAACTGTTGGTTGGTTGTTAGTTGTTATTGATCACAAGCTGTAATATTGAAACTCTCTGAAATCAATACATAGTCCTTTGAAGTTGAAGAAAAAATTGAAGTCTTGGAGATCTTGATGATGTTTTTGCATGTTTGTTCCTGAGAAGGCTCTATCTTTGGATTCATGAGCTTGGCTTTTGGTGAAGTATTCTGAACTGTTTCATGTTTTTTCCCTGTTTCCATTATGTTCCATAAAGTTCTTACTACAATAGGATAGAAAATAATAGGCTAAGAAATGACTCCTGGAAGCACCTTAGACTTTTTCATCCTTCACTGTTTTATGTTTTCTTCTGCTGAAGTATTTTAGAGGCTTTAATCTTTCCCTTTAGTCTTCATGCTTGTTTATTTCCTTAATATTTTGAACAATTAGTTTCAACATGATTTATGGTTCTCCCTTCTTGTCTGTTGCCACTTAAAAACTGTTATTGAAGTCTCCCTTTGAAGTCCTTTGCTTACAGTGAATCAGAGAGGTCTGTTTTGATCTTGCCCTTTGTCCTCACTTAAACAGTTGGCTTAAAGGTCGTTATAATTGTGATCATAGATGTATTAGGTGTTCCCTCTTCTATGACTGTAATTATCAGTAAATCTTATATGTTTTCTAAATTCCTTTAGAATAAAATCTTTGAGGAAATAGGGAGTTCCTTGAATCTTAGATTTTACTTTGAAAGTTGTTTTGAAATCACTGTTTGCTTAAAGGTGTGATTTGTAGAATTTATGGTTAGCCCTGTCTATCAAAGAACTCTTTATTGTTTCAAATTATGCTTTCAAATTCCCTTTGTTGAGAATTAAAACTCTCTTTCCAAATTATTAATGTTCATTCCATTCCAAAAACAAAAGGATCCTGTGGCCAAGTTAGATTTGCCCTTTGATATCCCATATCCTTTAATAAGTATGTTATGACCTCTTTTTGGCTCCATTGCCCAATGAAACAGATATTTTACTATCCTATATATCTTTCCTAGACCTTTTATGTTATGTTGTCTCAATTCAACCCAACCAAACAAACAAAATACCTGCACTTAATAACTAGTCTAAAACCAATGCTCTAAGCACACAAGATAAACCTTTGCAAAAAAACATTTGAGAGATCCCTCTCTGAGAACAGGAGGACTAGATCCTGTAACTCTAAAGATTGGTTCTGATGTTGCCTTGTCTTTTGATTTGCCAAACTATCAAAACATGGGACACCAACATAATGGCGATCATGGTGGGACCATTCTAAGTTAGCAACAATCTAAGTACCCCTTAGGACTCCAGAAAACCCTTATAAGTAACCTTCTTCAAGCACTACCAAGTAATGGTAATCATGATAGGACCTTTTGAATCAGTGACAAACTAAGTAACCCTTAGGATTCTTATAAAGCCTATCAAACCTTGAAGGATTCAGTTACCAAGCCATAAGAGTGAACTCTATAATTTTTGACACCCTAGCTAAGTGCTAAAACAGATTTAGGACACTCTCATAACCTATAAGACCAAATTAACTCAGAAAAACCCAAAACATTTCAGTTTGGCTTCATAATAAACTTGGTGGTGGACCATAAAACCTTTTACCTCCAAAAGAGCTAAATAGTTTCCACCTGGCGACTCCACAATCCTAAAAAACAGACCTTAAGACTCCACTGGGAAGACCCCAAGTCTTGAACAACATCATACAAACTCAGCTAGAAGGCTTTAAAATTAGCATTTTCCTTCTTCTGAAAATATCAGTTGGCCTCTTAAAGATTGTCATATTTGGTTAAAACTTTTCTTTTTCAAACAAGGTCTAAAAACATAGCATAATGGCTCCTAGAAAGATTCACACTAGAGCCTACCCTGACCCAAACCCACTGGAAGAAGCTGAAAACCCTGAAAGTATACTTAGGAAATCTTCCAAGATGAAATTTTCAACTGTTTTCAGATCACCCTTGAGATTTAATTCAGTCCCTGAAAATATCGCAACCCTACACCAATCACAAGTCGACTTAAGAAATCCTTTTAGAACTAGGTCACTTAATGATATAATTCAGATAGATTCTGAGTCCTCACTTTCATCCCCAGAACAAAGTGAACAACCTGGTAGTATAGAAAACACACCACCCGATTTACATCTCCTTCTCAATTTAGGTGTCTCTCATCCAAGATCAGCTCAACAATCTATCCTCGGTACATCCACATCTGTCCACCCAACATCCACTGTCCAAACCACCCCACTTCAACCAGCTTTCCCTTTTGTAAATCCACCCCCACCACCTATCATGGCAGCATGGTATGCTCCCCTGGTCCTTCCTATACCATTAGTCAATCTCCCACAGGACTACCAATCCAAAATTCCATTATATGATGCTAACAATGCTACAACCGCATCACAACATGTAGACAAAATGAATGACTACTTTGACAGAAATGAAATTGATGATGATTTCGTCAAGCTTAGGTTATTTTCTCAGAGTTTGGGGGGAGATGTAAGAAAATGGTTTAAAATTTTAGCCCCTCATAGGATTAACGATCTCCAAGGCTTCCATCAGACTTTCTTAAACAAATGGGAAGTGAAGAAGAATCCTCTCCAAGTCCTTTCTGATTACAATAACCTCCATAGAAACCCTGGGGAAAGTGTCCAAGCTTATTGCACTAGGTTTAATAGTGTGTATAATGCACTTTCCCCAGAACTAAAACCTCCACAAGGCTCAGCTTTAAACAAGTTCCCTGAAGGGTTTGACTCTGACATGACCTATTCGCTAAGAGAGAGAGATTTTGCAACTCTTGAAGATATGCAAAGAGGTGCTCTTTCTGTGGAAGTCAACCTAATAGAGAAGAGAGCAAGAATGAAAACCGAGAAGAGAGTGTCTTTTAAAGAAGAGTCCACTCCCTCTACTTCAAGCTCAAAAATGGAGAGGATGTTGGAAGAAATGATGAAAGAGATGAGTATAATTAAGAAAGCACAAGCAAATCAAAACCAAGCTGCTCCTCGAAATAGAAATCAGAATTATAGAAGAGAAAACAATCAAGACAAACAGAATGAAAATGACCAACAGATTAGACCTCCCTTCCAACAAAACTATGTAGATCAATATGAGGAAGATAGAGAGTTGGAAAGGTTGGAAGAATCCCATGTAAACTTGATTGGATCAGACAGTGGGGATGATGTTTTCCTCATAGAGGAAGAACAAGGTTTCTTCTCTGATCAAAGTACAAACACCCATGAAGATTCTGATGACTATAGATTGGGGTTTGAAAATGCAATCATGGAAGTGCATAAACAGTATGATCTTAGGAGCAAGGGAAGCATAAATAATTCAAAAGATAAGAATATTAGCATTGCTGTCAAGAAAAACGCAGAAGACCAACCCAAAAGGACAGCAGAAAAAACCAACATTTTAGCCAAAAAACCAGACTTAAACAAAGGCAAAGGTGTCCATCCAAATGTTGAACAGAGTACCCCTAGCACTTCAGCTAATGGTCCTAATAAAACTATCCCCATCACCAGTCCAAATAAGGTTCAGCAAATCAAAGTTGCTGAAAATAATTCAATTGAAAAGACAGATGTAAATACGAATAAGTCAATTATCCCTTTCAGCCTTGAGGGAGAGATTGCCAAGAAAAAAGTCACCATCCTCCTAGTTGAACTAGTAACCCAAGAAGTGTACAAAAACCAAGTTTTAAAAGCTTTGAACTTAGGAAGGGATACAGACACTTTAAACTTGACAGATGACAAACCTGAGTTTTTGTTTGGTCCAAAAGTTGAAGGAAAATATCAAGAAGGGGCTGTCCCTCCCTTCTATGTTAGCTTGAACATACATGAGAAAATCTTACACAATGCCATGTTAGATTCGGGAGCTTCGCACAATCTGATGCCCAAGGTGGTAATGGAGAGCTTAGGCTTAGAGATTACTAAACCATACAAATATTTTTATTCTTTCGACTCAAGCCGAGTCAAATGTTTGGGTTTAATCAAAGATTTGTGTGTTACTTTAGCTCAAATTCCTGCTAAGAGTCTAGTTATGGATATAGTTGTAGCTGACATTCCCCCTAAGTATGGCATGCTCTTATCAAGATCTTGGGGATCCAAACTTCAGGGAAGCCTTCAAATGGACATGTCTTATGCCACCATTCCCATTTTTAACCAAAATAGAAGACTATACAGGGAATCTCATATGAAGTACATGGTGAGCAACATGGATAGACCAAACAATTCTCCCATCTATTCTATTCAATCGAGTTTAGATTCCTTTATCTTATATAATGAAGATAACATTACTCAACAAGATAAAGAGAACATAGACCCAATTAGTTCACCACAAAAATTTAATCTCCCCTTGGATCAAATTCAAAACATTGAGAATCAACAGCAACAAGAAAATGAAAATAAGGATGACATACTTTGGAAAATAAATTTTGATGGATCTTGTAATAAAACAAGTGCAGGAGCAGGTGTGTGGATTCAAAATACAAATCAGAGTTTTTCATATAAATTGGATTTCCCATGCACTAATAATATCGCCGAGTATGAAGCACTTCTCCTAGGCTTACAATTACTTAAACAGCTACAAGCCCAGAAGATATCAATCTTAGGAGATTCTGAACTTATCATAAAACAAATCAAAGGAGAATACTCAGCCAGAAATCCGAGGCTTAGGGAATATCGGAACACTGCCCTCGATTTATTGAAAACCTTTGAAAAATACGAACTTATTTTCATTCCTAGAGCGTTTAATCATTTGGAAAATGAACTCGCTTTCAATGCCAGTAACTGTCAAAAACCTAAAATAAATGAACAGCTTACCGTAAAAGTAAAACACAGGCCTGCTGTACCTGATAACGAAGATCACTAGCAGGTTTTTGACTCTAACAAACACATAGATGATTTCTTGAAATCAGAAAATGATTTTAGTATACCAATATCAGAAACTAGCCATAAGGAAAACTGTTTATATATCGAAGAAATCCCAGAAGCTGAAATAACACACCCTGCTAATATAAATCATTACGAGAGTCCGTTTGAAGCAGAGTTAATTGACGACGTGGACCAAAAATACCTGGAAGTTCTAGAATGTAAGAACGGTTCAATTCCAAGAGGTCTCTCACCTTTAGAACACCTTTTCGACTTTAATGATGTAGCCAAAGAACCAAAAATGGAGCCTGTAGAAACAAACGTAGAAGAACACAACATAGGTTCCCTAACAGAACCCAAAATGATTAAATTGTCCAACACTCTTTCAACTCATATGAAATCTCGATACATTGACCTGTTTAAGGAGTTTAAAGATGTTTTTGCCTGGGCATACACAGATCTGAGATCTTATGATACCAGCATCATTCAGCACAAGATTCCCCTGAAGGAAAATCAAAAGCCCTTCAAACAAAAACTAAGGAGAATAAACCCACTTTTATTACCATTAGTTAAAGCTGAAATTGAAAAGATGCATGATGTTGGCATTATAGTACCTGTTAGGTTTTTAGAATGGGTATCAAACTTAGTTTCTGTTAGGAAAAAGACAGGGGAGATTAGGCTCTGTATTGACTTCAGAAACTTAAACAAAGCATCCCTAAAAGACAACTACCCTTTGCCTAAGATGGACCATATACTTTAGAAGGTAGTTGGGTCTAAAAGGATATTGCTCTTAGATGGGTTCTCAGGTTACAACCAGGTGTTAGTGCTCCCAAGTGATCAAATCAAAACTGCTTTTACCACACCTTGGGGCACCTTTATGTATGTCAAAATGCCTTTCAGGTTAATGAATGCAGGGGCCACTTTTCAAAGGGCCATGGACATAGCCTTTTCTGAAGATATTGGCTATTTCATAATTATTTACCTTGATGACATAACCATTTATTCAAAAACTGATGAAGAACATCTCATTCACTTAAGAATTTTTTTTGAGAAATGTAGGAAATTTGGCTTGTCCTTGAATCCCAAGAAAACACTCTTTGGTCTCCAAGAAGGTAAACTTCTTGGCCACATAATTTCGAAAGAGGGAATCAAAATAGACCCTACAAGGATAGATGGCATATTGCAGATCAGTCATCCAAGAAACCTCAAAGAATTACAATCTTTCATTGGAAAGATTAATTTTCTAAGGAGATTCATCCCCAACCTTGCCGAGCTATTAAAAAATATTACAAACATGCTTAAAAAATATGTGGGTGTAAAATGGACTTTACCCGCTAAACAATCGTTCGAACTGGTCAAACAAGCTCTTACCCAAACACCAGTCCTGATTAGTTCGGATTTTACCAAAGATTTTTACATCTTTTCCTTTGCATCTGAACATACAATAGCTGCAATTTTACTTCAAAAGAATGATTTGGGGCAAGAACAACCAATATCTTTCTTTAGTAGGGCCTTAAGAGATGCTCCTCTCAAATACAACATCATGGATAAGCAAGCTTTAGCATTAGTGAAAGCATTGAAAGACTTTAGGGTCTATATTTTACACTCTCACATAATTTCTTTTGTTCCACATACTGTTGTCAAGGACATTCTAATTCAAGACCCTGATGGTAAAAGGAGAAAATGGATTGCAAATACTCTTGAATATGACTTAGAAATTAGGCCCACCAAACTAGTTAAAGGGCAAGGATTAGCAAAACTTATGGCTGAATCTAACTTCCAAGCACTAGAAATGAATATGGTAGATGTGTTGGAAGAAATAGAAGAATCTGATGCTCCTTTTATTGAAGAAACATTTCTAAATTCTCCTTGGTATGCTGAAATTATTTATGTGCTTTTGTATTTAAATGCCCCTCCTTCTTTGTCTAAAACTGAAGCTAGATTTCTAAAACAAAAAGCTTTGAGTTTTTTCATATTAGATGAAGTACTATATTGGAAAAATGATGTTGGAATTTTGCTTAAATTTTTACTTGAAGATGATGTAGGAAAAATCATGCATGAAATGCATGATGGAGAATGTGGAGGACACCTCTACTGGAAAGCCACAGCAAACAAAATTCTTAGATCTGGTTACTATTGGCCTACCCTTTTCCCAGACACTCAAAAGCTCGTCATATCTTGCCATAAATGTCAAATCTTTGATGGCAAGAGAAAACTACTTCCCTTACCTTTACATCCTATCAGAGTTGAGGCACCTTTTCAAAAATGGGGTTTAGACTTCATTGGGGAAATTCACCCATCCTCCTCAGCTCAGCATAAATGGATCCTCACAGCTACTGACTTATTTACCAAATGGATAGAAGCTATACCATCCAGGAATGCTAATGACTCTATCATTATCAAGTTTCTTGAAACAAACATCCTATCCAGATTTGGTTGTCCCAGAAAAATCATAACAGACAATGTTGTTGCTTTTAAATCTAAGAAGATGGTTGATTTCTGTCACAAATACCACATAACCTTGGGTCATTCCACTGCTTACTATCCCCAAGGGAACGGATTAGCTGAATCCTCCAACAAAAGCCTCATCAATATCATTAAAAAGCTGTTGGAGCAAAATCAGAAATCATGGCACATTAAACTGGTTCATGCCTTATGGGCTGATAGGTTGACCACAAAGAAATCCATAAACATGTCCCCCTATCAGTTAGTTTATGGCATGGATGCAGTCTTTCCAACCTCATTGGGAGTGCCAGTCATGAAACTCCTTCAAGAAGTGCAGATTGAAGACAATGATATGCAGAGAAGAATCAACCAGACAATCCATTTACAGCAAACCAGGGAGGAAGTCTATGAAAGAACACAGTTAGTCCAAGAGAATATGAAGAAGTAATTTGATAAAAGGACTAAGGCAAAAAATTTACAATTTGGAAATGTTATTCTCAAATGGGATTCAAGAAGAGAAGAGAAGGGAAAACATGGAAAGTTTTAGAACTTGTGGAAAGGGCCGTATATTATTCATGCTGAGAGGGGTCACAATACATTTTTCTTGAAAGAATTGAATGGAGAAGATCTGTATGGAGGTCCTGTCAATGGCAGGATGCTCAAGCATTACTTCTGCCAAGAATCTTAAGTTTCAAAGCATTTTATTTTTTTCATTGTAAATATCATAGTCTAACCATTGCATTTAAAAGAAAAACCAAAAATACAAAAACATACAAAAGAAAGAAAAGAGGGCGGATTGTGAAAACAAGAAAGGCACAGCCCCATGCCAAAAAAGAAAATAAATTCTGAAAGTGTGCAAGCTTAAAATGCCACTCCTCAAAACACACTTCTAGTTAGTCAAATTGTTCAATCTTGACTAATTAGCTTTAAATTTTCTGGCCGATAGTAGTGAATTTGATTTCACAAACTATTTAATTCAATATCAAGAGATAGTTTAGGATAGAAATTAAAGGTTCAAAAATGCTCAAAATATGAACCTAAGTTTCAAAGAGAAAATGACTCAAATCTGTTTCAAATTCTGATTCAAAGGATGTAAAATCTGGTTCTGAATAGCTTACAATATGAACCAGCTAGCAAAGGAAAGACAACTCAAGTAAGAGTCAAAACGGAGCTGTTGGAAAGAGGAAGGAAATGCTTTCAAATTTCAGATCTCAAGCCTTTCATATTTGTTTTAGAAGTTTTGTGTTAAAATAATGTTTGTGTGCAGCCTGTTTTTATGCCACAGATCAAAATCAAGTTAGATTGTTCAATCCTAACTTGAATGCTTTTTAAATTTCTATTGTAGAATTTAGAGAATAAAGTATGATGGACAGTTAAATCCCAACAGACAGTAGATTAGGTAGAAACATATGGGCTCAACTTTTTAATCTGAGTCCATGGAGAAATAAGGAGTAGAAATAGATTAGATTTCCTATTTTCAAAAGAATAAAATGTTGTGAAAGAGTTTGCCAATCCAAGTGCACTCTAATGAAGAAAAAATGTTAGATCAGTAGGATTGGGTAGGAAGAAAGCTTGTTTATGAAAGATCCATTTTTTCCCTAGCTGCTAACCTGATTTCAAAACAAAAGAAGATCATCCAAGTAAAGAAAGACATCCCAATGGATGAGGCAAATCGATCGGCTAACCTGAATTCAAGTCCGAAAATTCTTGGATGCCTTCGACAGAAGGCATCATCCCCTGCGGGAGCCAATCACAGCGACCTACAATATTTTCATGCCAAATGCAGTGGCTAAGAATTATTTGAGCCTTCAAAGAAGAAATTTTATGGCTAAAAATTGTTGGCTTTTAAAGACTCTTGAAGGCCTCATGCCTCTGTCCAAAATCTTCATTGTTGTTCCCATTTTTATACTTAGGAATTCTGTTGATTCCAAGAGACATTGCTGTAAGAACCATCATTTTTCCCCTCCACCCTTTTCCAAACTTACCCTCATTTTCTCCCCTTTTTCTCCATAAAAACCCCTTTGTTTTCATGATTCCTCTTCTCCCCTTCATGACAACTCTCTTCCATAAGTTAAAAACTCATTTTTTAACTATTTCCGAACCCATCAAATTCCATTGAAAACTATGAAGAATTCATGAAAATACAAGTTGTTCATGAATTTCAGTTTTTCCTGGGCTAAGCCCTAAACCACTTCCCCACCATATGCTTTGGGTCTGGAACCACTTGCTAATACGTTAAGGTGCTAATCGCATCGGAAAGAATCAAAGACGCAAGTCTTTGCCATACTCCAAAAGTTCCGATTGCGATTAGCCTTGCTGCTTAAGACCCCGATCATATTATTTTCATATAACCCTGAGCCCGCCCTCGGCGCTTAAACCTTGTGAATATTTCATTTCCGACCCATTTTTCCTTTGTAAATTGCAAAAACCCTCTTTTCTAAAGTTTTTATTTAATGAGCCAAAGTCACATGTTTTCTAAAACAATTCAGCGAACTCATCAAAGACCTATCGTTGCAATGTACTCCTGAACAAATCAATGGGTTTATCGAAAGACCTAAACCAATGTTCCGATTGCGATTGGCCCTTGATATATATAAAGCCCCGGGCCTATCATGTTTCATACACCCAAAGGCCCCGCAATCGGGCACCTATTCCCTCATATATAAATATTCTGCCCCGATCTATGTAAACCTTTGTTTTATATTAAAAACTTTGGTTTTTTGTATATTATAAAGGTTTTCACTGTTCCACTCCAAACCTAATCCCTACCGTTGATCATATGCCGATCAAATGGCCATCGCTCCATCGCATCAGCGATTTCAATCGCATCGCAAATGTTTAATCGCATGCATTTTGTTCGCTTTCCGATTGCGGCTCTTGATTCAATTCCCCACCGCGATCCGACTTTAGATCGACAGACCGCACATAATCGCATCGCATGATTCAATCGCCCATTCACTTTCCACTCGATTGCGACTCCCCGATTTCAACCGTTTTAATCGGGAACGATCGTCCACATGTCCAGACGGAGTCTCATTCAAAATCACCCCTTATTTCTTCTCGTTATCCTTTGCTGCGACACACATCTCAACTATCGCATGTTTTCATCCAATGGCTATGCTCCTTTCCCCGCCATCTGAAGCAGTTTAAACCTAAAAAACGCAGGATTTCTTTATGATTTTATGTTTTATGCAGGTTTTAAAGAGTCTTCGTCGTTATATTGAAGAAAAGCCAGGAGTTGGGAATGACGATTCCCGTGCCTTCGGCCTATGAAAAGAACCATTCGCAGGGCTTCATTTGAACGTTTGATCGACGTTCCATGGGCGCCGATACCATAAAAGGCCCTATGCGGCTCTGCACATTGACAAGACACTACGTTTTAATGCGATTTTAAAAGAGTATAAGTTTAAAAGACAACAAAGCACAACAAAGATGAAGATTAAAGACATTTGTGAATTACAATAAGAACAAGCTATCAAAAGCTTCAATTCTGATTTAAAACATGTCAAAGGAAATTCATGAGTGTTTAATCGGGCATGGCCTCCATCGACACATATTGAGGCGACTGATTCCTTCACCTACCACAGAGCCACATGTTGCCTCAAACCTTCAAACAGAGTGGCCAAAGTTATTAAAGAAGATCGTATGTCCACCAAAGACAAATTAGGGAGTTACTCTCCCGTACCTGATGACATAAAGAAATATCCGCAGTTACCCCGCACAACACAAGAGGCTCATGCTGTAAGTCAAAATAAAGCCCTCACCAAGCTAAACTATACTCCAGGTGTTAATACGTCGCATCCACCTGTAACTTCTCCATCGAGCCTCTCAAAGGGCCGAGAAGTCTTCACTCTGTATTAATTGTCCTTGAGATATTTTGTTAGATCTCACCTCCTCATCTTCCTATAAATACTTCTGTAGAAGATGAGGAATTGTTGGTTGTTGTTTGATCACAAGCTGTAATATTGAAACTCTCTGAAAGCAATACATAGTCCTTTGAAGTTGAAGAACAAATTGAAGTCTTGGAGGTTTTGATGATGTTGTTGCATGTTTGTTCCTGAGAAGGCTCTATCATTGGATTCATGAGCTTGGTTGTTGGTGAAGTATTCTGAACTATTTCATGTTTTTCCCTGTTTACATTATGTTCCATAATTTCTCACTACAGTAGGATAGAAAGTATTAGGCTAAGAAATGACTCCTGGAAGGGCCTTAGACCTGTTCATCCTTCACTGTTTTATGTTTTCTTCTACTGAAGTATTTTAGAGGCTTTAACCTTTCTCTTTAGTCTTCATGCTTGTTTATTTCCTTAATAGTTTGAAAAGTTGGTTTCAGCATGATTTATGGTTCTCCCTGCTTGTCTGTTGCCACTTAAAAATTGTTATTGAAGTCTCCCTTGGAATTTCTTTGCTTATAGTGAATCAGAGAGGTCTGTTTTGATCTTGCCCTTTGTTCTCACTTAAACAGTTGGCTTAAAGGTCGTTATAATTATGATCATAGATGTTTTTAGGTGTTCCCTCTTCTATGACTGTGATTATCAATAAATCTTATATGTTTTCTAAAGTCCTTTAGAATAAAATCTTTGAGGAAATAGGGTGTTCCCCGAATCTTATATTTTACTTTGAAAGTTGTTTTGAAATCATTGTTTGCTTAAAGGTGTGATTTGTAGAATTTATGGTTAGCCCTGTCTATCAAAGAACTCTTTATTGTTTCAAATTATGCTTTCAAATTCCCTTTGTCGAGAATTAAAACTTCTCTTTCCAAATCATTAATGTTCATTCCATTCCAAAAACAAAAGGATCTTGTGGCCAAGTTAGATTTTCCCTTTGATATCCCATATCCTTTGATAAGTGTGTTATGACCTCTTTTTGACTCCATTGCCCAATGAAACAGATATTTTACTGTCCTATATATCTTTCCTAGACCTTTTATGTTCTGCTGTATCAATTCAATCCAACCAACCAAACAAACACCTATACTTAATAACTAGTCTAAAACCAATACTCTAAGCACACAAGATAAATATTTGCAAACAAACTTTGAGAGATCCCTCTCTGAGAACAGGAGGACTAGATCCTGTAACTCTAAATATTGGTTCTGATGTTGCCTTGTCTTTTGATTTGCCAAAATATCAAAACACGGGACACCAACAACCGTCATAAATGACTTGTAATCAACGCTAAGTGAGACAAAAATAAAAACGTCAGAACTATCGTCTCTATATCGACGTGTAAGTCAAGTGTTGGAAGTCGCTATACCATGTTTTGGCACATAGAAAAACGTCGCTCTTAGGCCGCTTATATGTCACAAGAGCAACATTTTGGCCGTTGGAATTTGGGGCAAATGTGCTAGTGTGTTATGCACCCAACTCACAAAATAGGAGAAAACATAGATTACAACTTATAAATCAGCCTCTTCAAGGGGGAAACCTCATTTACATTACATAAATGAGCAATTCTTGGATGATACAAATGAAAAAACATACCTTTTATATATAGGAGTCTAAGGGGTAACAATATAACAATATGGGGACCATATGGGCACAACAAAAATAATAATAATGGGGCCCACACTAACAATAATAAGGGGCTACAATATTATTATGGGGACCTAACAAAAAATATCTCATTTGAAACAAATATATGAGGAATACAACTCTTGGTTGGGGCTAAGGTGTGTTATGGCAGCTCCTAGTCCCTTGAATGGAAAAAAGACATTGTTAGGGGCTCCAAATGGCCCCATAAGTTTCAGACCCAAAAAAATATAGAAAACCTACCAAGAAGGTAGAGAATTGTTGAGTCAATCAAAGATAAGGGTAGCCACGAATATCCTCCTAGATTATTCCACCCCTATTGGGAATCAACGGTTTCCATTTCATCAAGTTTTGTGATCGTATGGGGAAACTTTGAGTAGATGCACACTAAGAGAAATTGAAAATACATGAAAAATGTCAAGAAACACATTTTTTTTGTATTTTTAATTTTCATATTTGTGGGTCTAATGATAATTATGTTGTGTGTACTCATTAAATGCAAAATCTAATTTCTCATCCAATGAGTGCCCAAACTTGATATTTGAGTAAATGTATAAGGAGATAAGTCAAAAATATGGTTAGAGAGAAAATGTTCTTCTTTTACCTCCAATATTTTTAACTTATAGGGATGATATTATCATATTCAATCCCATTGGTTCTTTTAAATTTTATTTTGTTAGTACATTTTGTTATATGAGACCCATTTTTACCTCAAATTTTCCATAATGTCCTCCAAAACTAGTGGATGCGACCAAGGTCTACTTTATATCGAGATATTAGAAAATCATGAGTTACTAACAATGCTTTAACAAAAATACAATATGCCATTATGCCAAGTGGTTGTGCTCTAGTAGTGCACTCAATCACCTCTGCGATGAGGGGACACTTATACTGGGATATCGATGAATCTATAAAATAGGATTTTTATAAAAGTCCTAATATTTTAAGAGTTTGGTAGATATATCTTCTATTGTAGAAATTTTTTTCATGTTAGCTAATAGAGTAGCCTTGGAAAAACTTGAAAATTTTAGGTTTCCATGTTATAATTAATTTTGAGTTTCTTTGGCTATTTTCATTATATTCAAACATATTTCCTCATCCATTATTAAAGCCTCATTTCATGCTTCATATATCTTCCTCGAACCACAAATCTACCTATAAATTCCTTGCTTCAACTACACAATACTTAGATTGTCTTGCCACCACTTCTCTAACCTCAAGCCTTCACATGTTGAACCTTAAACCTATGTATTATTTTTTCCTATATTTTTTCTCCTCAGGTCATATTTATTTAATTAATTTATCCATACTATTATATTGTGTTCATCACTTTAATATTTATAGAGAATAAAATTTTCCAAGTTGACAAGTAACCATGATAGGGCCAACATGAAAATGGTATTTGAAAAACATTTCCACATTAATATATCACCCTAAATTTGACATATATCCAATCTTATATCCCCCTAAATGTTTCATGTATCCATCTTGGGTCCCATGTACCCATATAAGTTATTCCTCTAGATTTTACATCAAAGACAACATGTTATTCAACAAATTGGTTATGGGTTTCTATTCATGACAAAGGATGAGATTTTTGGAAATACTATTGGCATTGATTTCAAAGACAAGGCGACGCTGTGTATGTCCAAGTTAAATATTTCAAGATGAAAATTGCTGGATATATTTTTTGAATACCCAAATTTTTTATTCCTATTTTGGATACCCCGTATTTGAAGGGAATTTTACTCTAAATACCTAGCTCAAATGGGAGCATAATATAAATGGTTAAAAATATTATTATAATATATTTCCAATGCTATTCGACACTCTCTCTAACTCCATAGGGATGAGGGGATATGAAAAACTCTATCAACATGGCTCAAGCATAAAGTATAGGTTAGTCTACCAATTTTTACAAGGCAGCCCCATAAGTGAATGTAAAAATACAATAAGTAAAGAATAAATGAGTGAATTTTAGTTGATCCAACCAAGAAGAGATCTTATTTGCACATGAGAAGTTGGGGAATAATTTTGGGGTTTTAAAGGTGGAGTAAAAATGTACTTTGTGGAGTGAATGAGTCATCCTATAATTTTTGCTATAAGATTTCTTCAAAGATTTTTTTACATTGTAATATTTTTATGAGATATAGATGACATATTTGATTACATCTGGTAAAAAATTCAGGTATTAGTTCAATGTAATTTTAGATATGTGCTCTAAGGATGTTAGTGTTCTTGAATGCTCCTGAAATATGCTTCAAATAGATTAGCTTGGAATTTCACTATAATATTTCTTGTGAGATGTTTTAGACTATGAAATTTTTAGGGAATGGAAATTGGATATTCATGTACATGTATTAAAAATTTCAGGTATTGGTTCACTATACTCTATGCGATATTTGCCATAGAAATTAGGGATTCTGATTGATCCTAAAATCTTCTTCAAATGGATTCTTCTTGGGATTTTTCTTATAACTTAACTTCTATGACATTTTAGACCATGAAACTTTGTTGAAATAGAGATAGGTAAATGTGATTAAAATTTTAGACTTTGGTTTGTTATAATTTCGAAGATATGTTGTATGGAAGTTTGTGTTTTTGAATAGTCTTGAAATAAATTTAAAAGATTTTAGTTTGGCATTTTTACTATAACTTATTTTCTGGGGTGTTTTAGACTATGAAATTTCCAAAGACCCATGGATACATATAGTAGAAACCTAGGTAAAAATTTTAGACATTGGTTCACTATACTTTGGGTGATATGTCTTGTGGAAGTTCAGTTTTTTGAATGATCCTAAAATTAATTTCAAATAGACCGGCTTGGAATTTTGGCTATGAATTTTTTTTTTGGACCTTTTAGGCTACGAAATTTTCAAAAACTTGGGATATATACAAAATTTTGTTTGGTAAAATACTTAGAATAAAATTTACAAATTTAGATATGTGGAATTTTGTACGAGTTGATTCTTGTGAAGAGATAACAAATTTGCGAGAAGAAGACAAGGTGAAGGAAAAAGTAGCAAGTAGACCTAGTAAAGGCATAACCAACAAGTAGAATTGATGAAGAAAAAAGTAGCAAGTAGACACAATGGAGGAGGTTGGTGCCTATGAACAATTTCATTAGTGAGGATTGGTGTCTCCATTATGTTGGTACCTATAATTATTTGCGACGGTGGAGATAGGTGTCTTTAGTAGGTTGGTTCTTACAAATATTGTAATAGTAGGTTTGTGGCTATGAAGAATTATAATTTTTTTTTTTGGTTTTCTCCGAAAAGGGTTTCCATAATATTATGTTCCATATTTTCTAATTGTTAGGTCTTAGATGTGATTTTTTATTACTATTCATGAATTTTTGAATATGTAAATATTGTCTTATATTGATTCATCTCCCTCTTAGTATAAGTTGGTGTTTAACATGCATCACACATTCAAAGAATTAGGACTTTGAAACATCATTTTCATGTACAATGGAATGGATCCAATGGTTTACTAAAAGTGCAATATCCAAATTCAAATTTTATTTCACTAGGATCTCTTTGCTTGTGTCATAAATGGGTATCTATGGATAAACAACATTCTACATTCCAACTATGTATCTCAATCACAAAAGAGTGCTCACATGATCAACCTTGTTTTTCTTCATGGTTAATTCATATGGTTGATTATTCTAGCTAGCATAGTGTTGAAGCAACCTAATTCTTGCAAGCACGGTTGTAACTACTCAATGCAAATGCAAAAAGGGTAGGGGATAATGGAAAAACTTGTTTAAATACTATATTGCAATTTCTTTATTCTAACAAAACCCAAGTGTTATGAAATTTAGCAATAATATTATTATACAACCTTATTTCAAGAGCTTCCAAATCAAAAGAAACCCTTATCTCTTGTAATCTATTCCATATATTTTATCTAGCCACCAAGTCAATGAAGTGGCATAGATGACTTTTTTAGGTGATGATCATAAGTATAACTAGGTAGTCTATGGTTGAATGTTAGCCTCTAGAATCAACCCATCCTTTAACCCTTTTTTTCAAATAATTCTAGAACGACATATCTAAAATGTAACTAATCATAATGGTCCTATAATTTGATGGTTTGTTTTCATCTCCTTTTTTAAAACTTTAAAAATTAAGCTTTGAGTTCATGGTTTGGGAAAAACCTAAATGACTACCAAATTTAAAAAATTCATGATTGTGAAAGATCATGATAGACATTGCAATTATTAAAATTTATAAGTAAAAAGCTTTAATATTCTTAGTTTTCTCTTTTAAAAATATTCTAACATAATATTTAATATCTTCCAAAATAAACCCAGTTTGTTTTGTATTAAAAGTATAAATGTTATTCATAAAAAAACCTATGACATTCACCGTAATTATTAAAGAATAATTTCCAATACTCAAAGCAACCATATCGGTCTTTTTTTTTAATTTTTAGGGTTAAAATTTGATTCCAAATTCTTAATCAAATATAAACTACAGGTATTTTACTTTTTATAATATATTTTTGGTAATAAATAACTTTGTCACTATTTAACTTATGAACTTTTATTGAAAAATAAAATGATATTTTATAATTTTTTAAATCTCTTTCCACCTTTTTACTAAAACAATAAATTTTCCATTTTCCTTTTATATAAATACCCAATAATACTTATTTATAAAAATTTATAAGCCATGAGAGATCTTCACTCTTATTATCATTTAATTTTTTTAAAAATGTTGGAATCTCTGAAGGATTCCTTAACACACAGAGGAAATAAAATTTCTCAACTCAACACAGAGATTTAATTAAAAATGTGGACATAGATGTGCAGAACATATATTTCATTAATAAAAACTGGACTATTACAAAATGAGATCTTCAGAGCTGCAGCGTTTTGGATTTACAAAAAATGACTTTTCTGACTGCTACACACACAGTGCTATTCAAATTCTACTCTCTGCCTTTTTCACTGCTACACACACAGTTTTCAGCTATCTGTCTTTTCTGCCTTCGGGCTTTTTCACAATACACTGTTGTACTGTGCTCTATTTCTTTTAATACATAGCCACACTTTTTTTTTTTAATTCACACAGCATATTACATTACAATAATTATACATATTGTAAATATAAAATATTTACAATATATATTATAAAACATCTATGTTCTGAGTTCAAACCAAAGTTACGCGGAAAATAAAAATTACCCAAAGTTAAAAACTTTAATAAACTTAATGCAGTAAATAAAAAAAAAGTTAAATCAAAACATTAAAAAAAAATCTCCTTTATGCTTTCCTTCCGTGGGTGCTTTTGCAAATGCTTCACTCCACCTCTTTTACCCCCCCCCCCGAAATGACTTTTAGTTGATTCGAAGAAGTGATTACATCACCATCTCTGATGGGTCATCTTCCCCTTTGGCTCCTCATACCTTCTTCCCCCTGGAATGTGTTGCTGGCTGCAAACTCAATCCAATTCAGAAAAAATGTTGGTGCCGAATTTATTGTTGGTGGGTGAAGGGTTAAGGCGAGAGGTGACTATTGTTGCGTGAAGATCAGAACTGGGGATTTGTTGCTCCCATAGTCCTTCACATTTCCCATCAGACTTTAATTTTTCCATCTCTGCTCTACGTGAAGTTGGAATTAAATTCCAACACTTCCCCTTAATTTCAACTGATGGATTTTCTTCCATACTCAGACATTTTCTTAAGTAATTAAAACTTTTCTTCCCCAATGGTTTTGTCAATATATTTGAAAATTACTCCTCTATTCTACAATGTTGTAAAACAATTTCCCCATTACTCACTAATTCTCTGATGTAGTGATACTTGGCATCAATTTGTTTCGTTCTCTTATGAAACACCGAATTCTTTGACAATGCTATTGCTGAGCTATTATCACAATAAATTGTTTTGCCTTTTACCTGTTCATGACACAAACTCCCTAACATTCTTCTCATCCAAATTGCTTGACACGCTGCTGCTGTAGCTGCCACATACTCTACCTCTGTTGTAAATAAAGCCACAATTGGTTGTTTCTTAGAAGCCCATGAAATGGCTCCTGAACCCATATGAAAAACATAACCAGAGGTGCTTTTCCGGTCATCTATACTTCCAGCCTAATCACTGTCAGTATATCCAATTAACTCAAAATTTTCTGAAGTTGTATATAAAATTCCATACCTCTTTGTTCCTTTCACATACCTCAAAATTCTTTTTGCTGCTTGCCAATGTGCCTCCTTTGGCCTTTCCATAAATCTGGAAATTAAACTCACAACATGCATAATATCCGGCCTAGTTGCATTCAAATACATGAGGCTGCCAACTATGCTCTTGTACAAACTTGGATCAAAATCCTTGTTGTTGTCCTCTTTTCTTAATTTCAATCCCATCACTATAGGGGTAATTGTTGCCTTGCAATCCTGCATTTTAAATCTTTCCAGAACTTCATTTACATATTTAGCTTGAGAGATAAAAATCTTATTTTCATTTTTCTCTACTTCTATTCCTAAGAATTATCTCAGCAATCCCATATCATTCATCTCAAATTCATCCTTCATGACTGTTTTAAAATTCTCAATGAGGTAAGCATCATTACCTGTGAATTTAACATCATAAACATAGAAAACAACAATGAGCATCTTATCATCTTTCTCCTTGATGTATAATGTGGGTTCTCCTTCACATTTTTCAAACCCATTTTCCAGTAGACAAGCATCTATCCTATTGTACCATGCTCTTGGTGCTTGTTTCAGCCCATAAAGAGCTTTCTTCAATCTGAAAACTTTGTGCTCTTGGCCTGCTTTCTCATAGCCCAGAGGTTTTTCAACATAAACCTCTTCCATCAATACTCCATTTAGGAATGGTGATTTCACATCCATTTGGTAAAATTTCCACTTGTGTTGTGCTGTTATGGATAGCACTACTCTTACTGTTTCCATTCTTGCAACCAGTGTGAAAGTTTCCTCATAATCTCTCACTTGTTGCTTCTTGTAGCCTTTGACAATAAGTCTGGCCTTCTGTCGTTCAATCTTACCTTCAACATTACTTTTGGTTTTATAAACCCATTTCACTCCAATCACTTCTTTACCTTTTGGGAGATCAACCAATTCCCATGTCTTATTTTTCTCTATGGCTTTCATTTCTTCATCCATAGCATCTATCCATTTCTTAACTTTTACGGCTTCTTCAAAATGAATAGGATCCTCTACATGACAATACAATGAAAATAAAGAGTTCGTACATTCATTTTTTGCCTCTTTCTCATAAATATCAGTCAAATTTCTGAAATTGGTTCCTCTTTCACTTGGTGAACCTGTGCTTGTAGAAGCACTCAAATCTTCTCCTTGTGATGTGCTTGGAGAAGCACTGTTATCACTTCTCAAAGGTGTTCTCATACCTGCTTTTGGTGTCCCTTGTTGTCCTTGTGTTGGTGGAGGTTGTGTTGCTAATTAGGGATGCCTTTCAGCCATTTCTTCCTCATATTTATCATGAGAAAAAAAACTTTTAACATTCACTGTTTTCTCAATGCTTCCATCCCAAGCTTATTCCTCAATAAATTGTACATCTCTGCTTATAATGAACTTCTTGGTGGATGGGTTATACAATCTATATGCATTGGATTCTTCACTGTATCCAATAAATATGCACTCCTCCCCCTTACTGTCCAACTTCTTCTTTAGCTGATCCGCAATGTGTGCATAAGCCACACAATCGAATACTCTCATGTGGTTGACATGCTGCTTTATGTCGTTCCATGCTTCTTCAGGAAATCTGTTCATTACATATTTGGTTGGGCATCTATTTAAAATATACATTGCACAATGTACAGCTTCAACCCAATATTCATTTGGCAAATGTTCTGCCTTCAACATACTTCTTACCATATCCATGATGGTTCAGTTTTTGCTTTCAGCAACTCCATTTTGCTGCGGTGTATACCTTGTAAATTATTTATTTATCCCATTTTCTGAAAAAATGCAGGAAATATTTGCTGATATATTCTTTTCCTCTGTCTATTATGAGGACTTTAATACGCTGCCCACTTTGATTCTCTACAAGAGCTTTAAAGTGGCAGAACTTCTCAAACACTTCACTTTTAAATTTCAAAAAATAAACCCATGTTTTTCTTGTGAAATCATCAATAAAAGTCAGCATATAGTGGCTGCTTGCTGGTGATGGTGTTTTCATTTATCCACAAAAATCTGAATGGAGAATTTCTAAGGGTGCCTTTGCCCTTATGTTCTTTCATGATGGAAATATTTCTCTATGTGTTTACCCAAGATGCAGCCTCCACATAGGCTATCCAGTTTCTCAATCAGTGGTAATCCTTTTACCATTCCTTTCCTATGCAACAAATTCAGACCTCCAAATTTGAGATGTCCAAATTTCAAGTACCATAACCAATTTTCATCTTTTGCTTCTCTTTGGAATGTCTCTTGTGTCACTGCTGCCATTTCAGTTCCTTTCTTCAAATCCGTTCTCATCTTGAGAGGGAACATTTTTTTCCTTGTCATCTTCACTTGTGCAATGCATTTCTTGCTTGGTGGTTTATCCATGATGGTGCATACATCATCTTCAAAGAAAACATTTTACCCCTTTTGAATGAGCTGTCCAATGCTCAAGAGGTTACACTTCATACCAGGCACATAGTATACATCTGATATGGATCTTCCTTCTCATTTCTTTGTCAAAACACTTACTCTACCTTTTCCCATGATAGAGACCTTACTGTCTATCTCCAATGTAACTTGAGACTTTACATTTTCTTCTAACATGGAAAACATGGAAATGTTTCCAGTAATATGGTTGCTACATCATGAATCTAGAAACCATATATCTTCACTCTTTTCTTCAGCCAAATTACATGCTAAAGATAATTTTTCTTGACTGATATTTTCCTTAGTAAAATTAGCACTGGTTCTATTACCCATGTCACTCTGTTTCTTTCTACATTCATTGGCATAATGGCCATATTTTTTACAGTAATGACAATGGACTTGGGATTTGTCATACCTTTGTTCATTTACTTGATTTTGTCCACCTTGTTGGCTATTGCCTTGGCCTTGGTTCTAATTTTGATTGCTACCCCTTCCATTTGTATTTGCAGTGATGTTTCTTCCTCCTCGGTTCTAGCTTCCATCTCTACCTTTTCGTCTGTATTTTCCTCTACCTTAACCTCTTCCTCTTCCAAAAGATATTTGGGTCTTGAAGGCATGCTCCAAAGATGAGTCTCTTGTTCTGATCAATCTTTGTTCATGTGTCATCAGTGATGCATGAAGCTCATCTACTAAAAATTTTGATAGATCCTTGGTCTCTTCTATTGCCATTACTATGGCATCAAATCTTGAGGGTAGACTTCTCAAGATTTTCTCCACTATTCTTCTTTCTTCAAGTGTCTCTCCATGAGACCTTATCTGAGTAACCAACCCAATCACATGTGTGAATAATGAGTCTATGTTATCAGACTCTTTCATACAGAGAGTTTTAAAGTCTCTCCTCAGCAATTGTAGCTTTGTTGTCTTCACCTTCTCCATACCTTGATAGGTTGTCTGGAGGGTATCCCATGCATCCTTGGACCTCTTAGCTTCTGCTATCCTTGTGAATACACTTTCATGCACTGCTTGATAGAGATAGAAGAGAGATTTTGAGTCTTCCTTCCTATTTCTCTTCAACAATGAAAGAGCGTATGTCTCGTACACACAACTTTATTGATCAAGCAAGAAGATGGCATAGTAAATTACAGGAGTTTACACACGTAAACTCACACTCTCACATTCTCTCATTACACATTACAATGAAAATAGGAAACTAACCTATTTATAAGCTCTATGCTCTAACTTAATCTAGTTATGGATCACTTGAAAAATAAACAAGTGTCCATTTACAATAAATGAGCTTCTAACCAAACTACTAACTTTGCTCCTAACTTAGAGCCTAGGAAACGACTCTTTTCTAGAGTCCTAATTTTTAATAACAAATTTCTAATTCTAAATATCTCACAAATATATTAAATATTCTAGAATAATAATTATTAATTTAATATCTTAAATTAATAATTATTTTATTCAAATACTATAACCTATGATAAAATTATTTTTGGATCATCTAACATTCCCCCCTATGATCCAAAGATACATTACAACAGATACCAAGTTCATCCCTGAACTTAGTAACTTTATTCTACCAAGGGGTTTTGTGATAATGTCGGAGGTCTAATCTTCTGAAGGGAAAAACACTGGCTTGATGACATCCTTTGCAATGAGAGATCTGATATGATGATACTTGGTGTCCACATGCTTTGTCTTTGAATGAAAAACTGGATTCTTGGCAAGCTTTATTGCTGATTGATTGTCGATGAATAATGAAGTAGCTTCTGCTGGAGGAATCCCCAAGTCCTGTAAAACTTGACGTAACCAAACAATCTCACATGCTGCTTCCCATGCTGAAATGTACTATGCTTCTGTTGAAGAAGTGGCCACTGTAGTTTGCTTCTTGCAACTCCAGGAAACTGTAGCTGACCCCATGTTCATTAAGTAACCTGAGGTTGATGCCCTGTCATCAATACTGCCAGCAAAGTCGGCATCTGAAAATCCACCAAGTACAAAAATTTTAGTCTTTTTGTAAAGAAGACCAAAATCTTTTGTTCCTTGGATATATCGAAGAACTCTTTTGGCTGCATTCCAGTGGATGTCTAGTGGTTCCTGCATAAAACGTGAAAGAATACTGACTGCATAAGATAGATCAGGACGAGTGGTTGTCAAATAAATCAAGCTGCCAATCAACTGTCTGTAAGTCGTGCTGTCCACCTTTTCCCCCCCTTCAAATTTTGAAAGTTTTAAGTTTTGTTCCATAGGGGTAAGGACAGGCTTACAATCCTGCATTCCAAATCGCTGAAGAATTTCTACTGCATATTTACTCTGGGAAATGAAGATCTGATGTGGACATTGGAATACTTCAACCCCAAGATAGTAGTGAAGTAGTCCCAAATCTGTCATCTTAAAACCTGCATGCAACTCCTTTTTCACCTGTTCAATGTGATCATCATTGTTACATGTAATGATCAAATCATCAACATACATAATGATAATGACCAGATATTTTCCTTGTTGGTGCACATACAAAGTATCATCAGATTCACTGCGATGAAAACCAACTTTGCGAAGGTATTCATCCATTTTGGCATACCAAGCGCGGGGAGCTTGTTTTAATCCATATAAAGCCTTGATTAATTTGCATACTTTATGTTCTTGCCCTTTAACTTCAAACCCTGGTGGTTGTGTCATGTATACATCTTCATGTAAGTCCCCGTTGAGAAAAGCGCTTTTGACATCCATTTGATGAACTTTCCACCCTTTCTGAGCTGCTAAGGCAAGTGTGAGGCGGATGGTGTTCCATTTAGCTGTGGGAGCAAAGGTCTCCTCATAATCGATCCCTTCCTGCTGCACAAAACCTTTAGCAACAAGTCGTGCTTTATACTTGTCAATATCACCATTTTGCTTGTACTTAATTCGATAAACCTATTTGCATCCAATAGGTTTAACATGCTGAGGACAATCAACAAGTTGCCAAGTGTTGTTGTCTTGAACTACTTGATATTCATCAACCATTGCTTGTTGCCATGCTTTATGTTTTATTGCCTCTTGAAAAGAAGAAGGTTCAGTAAAATCATTTGCTATCAAAGAAAAATTGCCTTCATTTCGTTTTGATGCCCTTGTTCCCGTTTTGTTTTGTTCATTAGGCCTTACATCTTTCAATAGTTGAACTGCCCATTTTGGAAGTTGTTTCTCACTTGTTTGAGGTGCTGAGAAGTCCCCATCATTGCAAAGGGGATTAATGTAAACTGATGTTCATTGTTCAGGTGGTGAATCTGGAGAATCACTGTCAAGAATCACATCGGGTTGGAGACGTCGATGAACTCGCTGTATGACCCGCATGATTTATAGAAGTAGATGGACCTGATGACGATCTCCTTCTCCTTCGTGTTAAGGCATTAAACGCTTGTTCATCTGTTGGTTTTTCTAAAACATCTTCAACAAGCTCCCATAAATCTTGTGAAGCAAAGAGGGCTCTCATCGTGATTGCCCAATAGTCATAGTTCTTCCCATTAAACTGTGGGATTTGAGTATTTCCGATACTCGTGCTTGTACTGGCTCCTGCCATAGCTAGCCATTTGAACTATGTAATAAAACTTGACTGTGTTTTTAAAAAAACTGTCTCTCTGCTAAGAAATAAACTCTGTTTCTAAAAAATTCCTTCTTACAGTTCTCTGGACTGCATTTTAAAGCAAACACAAAACAAACTATGTTTCTGTAAAATACCTAGACTTTGCTGAGCCTTCACACTGCTGGAGAACTACTTCAACAAATCCTTCCTTCAGCTTCTTTGACAAACTTCAAAGAGCCTGGACTAACTTTGATACCATGTTGGAATTTCTGAACAATTCCTTAACACAAAGAGGATATAAAATTCCTCAACTCAACACAGAAATTTAATTAAAAATAAGGACAATGATGTGCAGAACATATATTTCATTAATAAAAACTGGACTATTACAAAATGAGATCTTCAGAATTGTAGTGTTCTGTATTTACAAAAAAAAAAAACTTTTCTAACTGCTACAAATGCAGTGCTATTCAAACTGCTCTCTGTCTTTTTCACAATACACTGTTGTACTGCTCTCTATTTCTTTTAATACAAAGCCATACTCCTTTTTTTAATGCACACAACATATTAAATTACAATAATTATATATATTGTAAATATAAAATATTTACAATATATATTATAAAACATCTATGTTATGAGTTCAAACCAAAGTTACACGGTAAATAAAATTTTACAGAAAGTTAAAAACTTTAATAAACTTAATTCCGTAAATAAAAAAAAAGTTAAATCAAAACATTAAAACAAATGCTCCTTTATGCTTTCCATGGGGTGCTTGGTAAACGTTCACTCCAGCTCTCTCACCCTTGAATGACTTTTAGTTGATTCGGAGAAGTGATGACATCACCATATCCGGTGGGTCACCTTCCCCTTTGGCTCCTCATACCTTCTGCCCCCCAAAATGTGTTAGTGAAGGGTTAAAGCGAGAGGTGAATATGGTTGCATGAAGATCAGAACTGGGGATTTTCTGCTCCCGTAGTCCTTCAGATTTCCAATCAGACTTTAATTTTTCTTTCCCATCAAACTTTAATTTTGCCATCTCTCCTCTACGTGCAATTGAAATTAAATTCCAACAAAAAAATATTTAAAAAAAAAATCCTATTTTGTGAAAAATAAAGTAACTTCCGCTACAAAGTAAAGTAGCTTTCACTATTAATTATTTTCTCATATTCTTACATACCTTGCATGTAGCATTAACTGTGAGAAACTTGAGTCATTATACATAGCTAATGCAATCATATATGCGTAAGTTGAAAAGATACTTTTAATGAAAATTTTGGAATTAGATTGGTATAATATTGTGAAGAATATATGTAAATGTGTTTTAGTGCAGTTAATTTGGTAAATTGTGTTATACATAGTTATATTAGTGATAACAATCACTAAACTATCAAACCAGTATGCAGTTATGTCGTTTCAGAGGTAAGACAACTCATTATCAATTCCTTTTTACCAAAACAATTCCATGTTATGAAAAATTGTGTTAGTGATAATAATCACTAAACGATCTAACCAGTTTGTAGTTATGTCATTTAAGAAGTAAGCCAATCCAATTATCAATTCTTTTATTACCAAATAATGTTACTACTATATGCTCCGGTAAACATGGCATAAGCTTTTGGGTCACTTTGACTATGTAAAGCTAATGTTGGAATTTATGATGATTCTAGAACACACAGGGAGAATAATGAGTCTCCTCTACAACACAGAGATTAAAAAAAAATTATTGCTGCTAATGGACAAAGATGGCACAAAACCCATTTGCCCATTAACAAAAACACATAAATTTTCTTCCATCATAGATTTCAAAAGGTGGTTCACTTACTAATAATAAATACATAAGACTGTCTTTAATAAAAAATGGCATATATGCAGTTTTAGAAAAATACTCTGCTTCTTGTTTTTTTGCGTGCTTCCGTGGGCTTTCCACTACACAACAATACAATACTATTCTAACTTCTCACTTTATATGGTGCAGCATAAAAGGAAAAACAATTAAAATAAAACTTATTTAATATATATATTATAAACTTAATAATTTTATAATATATATTACATTCCGTGTATTAAGTTATATCTTATGCCGAAACTTTTTGGTCGCGCGGCATTAAACATATATCATAAAAAAACTAATGCAATAAGTTTTTAAAACCTTAATACTCTGCTGCATAAAACTTAAACCAAAAGTCTTTAAAACCATTAGACTCGGACTTTAAACTTCATAAGCCAAATTTCATTCCAAATTTGCGTTACAAATTCATATGACGTCACCAAGCTTGAAACCAACGCGAACGCAATCTGATTGGCTATTGCTGGGCCCTATCGGATTTTAAACCAAAATTGAACTGTCTTTTATAAAAATTCCGCATAACAAAAGGTGGTGCTGACGTCACAATAAATTGGAACGCAAAGAAATTATGAACTGTAGTTGAGAAAAGGCTTTGGGTCTGGTTTTGGGGTCATGCTGACTCGGCTTCACATCGGCGCATCGATGTATCGCATCGGCGGCCCGACGTGGTGCAAAAAATTCAAACCTTTGATGCTTGCGACATGTGATGTTGCGATATTGGCGCATCGCATCGCAATTGAAATAACGAACCTTACAGTGGTGCGGAGGCACATGCAAAGTGCGATGAAGCGATGATTGCTGATTGGTCCACATTGCGCTGCACTGGCAAATGGGACCCACACAATTCAAATAACTTGGCGCGTTTAAACTAAAAACCTTAGTTGGTGAGGGTGTTAAAGCCCGATAAGACTGTTCTTTTAAAACTTTTGTTGTTGTGTGGTTGAACGACGAAAAACTTCAATTCTTCTTCTCTGCAAAGGTGGTTGTGCCCATAACAAAATTTACTTTGCAGGCTTCATTAAATCCACTGTTAAATGCACGAAGGTGTGCACTCAACCTTCTGCCCCTGTTGTACTCCGTTTCTACCTGCACGGGGTTTTTGCAGGTGACTTTAACATTTTCAACACTCCCCCTTAAAGTCAGTTGTTGGGTTATCTGTCATACCCATGCATTTTCTCAAATATTCAAAACTCTTTTGACCCAATGGCTTTGTCAGTATGCCTACAAACTGCTCCTCTGTTATGCAATGTTTTAAAATTATTTCTCCATTGTTCACTAGCTCCCTGATGTAATGAAACTTGGCATATATATTTTTAGTTCTTTTGTGAAACAAAAAATTCTTTGAGAATGCCATAGCTGAGCTATTGTCACAATAAATTACTGTGCCCTTTACCTGTTCCTGACATAAACTTCTCAACATTCTCCTCATCCACACTGCTTGACATGCTGCTGCTGTAGCTGCCACATACTCTGCTTCTGCTGTAGATGATGCCACAATTGGTTGTTTTTTAGAAGCCCATGAAATGACTCCTGAACCCATATGAAAAACATAACCAGATGTACTTTTCCGGTCATCTATACTTCCAGCCCAATCACTGTCAGTATATCCAATCAATTCAGAATTTTCTGAAGTAGTATATAAAATTCCATACCTCTTTTTTCCTTTCACATACCTCAGAATTATGTGTGCTGCTTGCCAATGTGCTTCTTTTGGCCTCTCCATAAATCTGGAAATTAAACTAACATCATGCATAATATCAGGCCCAGTTGCAGTCAAGTACATAAGGCTGCCAACTATGCTCTTGTACAAACTAGGATCAAAATCCCTGTTGTTGTCCTCTTTGCTAAGTTTCAATCCCATCATTGTAGGAGTAATTGCTGCCTTGCAATCCTGCATGTTAAATCTCTCCAAAACTTTGTTCACATATTTAGCTTGAGAAATAAAAATTATATTTTCATTTTGCTCTACTTCTATTCCTAAGAATTATTTCAGCAATCCCATATCAGTCATCTCAAATTAATCCTTCATGAATGATTTAAAATTCTCAATGAGGTAAGCATCATTACCTGTAAAGATAACATCAACAACATATAAAACAACAATCAACATCCTACCATCTTTCTCCTTGATGTATAATGTGGGTTCTCCTTCACATTTTTCAAACCCATTTTCTAGTAGATAGGAATCTATCCTACTGTACCATGCTCTTGGTTCTTGTTTCAGCCCATAAAGAGCTTTCTTCAATCTGCAACCTTTGTGTTCTTGGCCCTTTTTCTCATAGCCTAGAGGTTGTTCAACATAAACCTCTTCCATCAATACTCCATTTAGGAATGTTGATTTTACATCCATTTGGTAAACCTTCCACCTTTGTTGTGCTGCTATAGACAACACTACTCTCATTGTTTCCATTCTTGCAACTGGTGCAAAATTTTCCTCATAATCTCTTCCATGTTGCTGCTTATAGCCTTTGACAACAAATCTAGCCTTATGCCTTTCAATCTTACCTTCAGCATTGCTTTTGGTATTGTAAACCCATTTAACTCCAATAATTTCTTTGCCTTTTGGGAGATCAACCAATTCCCATGTTTTATTTTTCTCCATTGCATTCATTTCTTCATCCATAGCATCTATCCATTTCTTATCTTTTATAGCTTCTTCAAAATGAATAGGATCATCAACATGAAAACATAATGCAAATAAAGAGTTCATACCTTCATTTGTTGCCTCTTGCTCATAAATCTCATTTAGATTTCTGAATCTTGTTCCTCTTTCATTTGGTGTACATGTGCTTGAAGAAGCACTTGAATCTTCTCCTTGTGGTGTGCCTAAAGAAGCACTATCATTACTTCTTAAGGGTGTTCTTACTCCAGCTTGTGGTGTCCCTTGTTGTCCTTGTGTTGGTGGAGGTAGTGGTGCTAATGATGGATGTATTTCAGCCATCTCATCCTCATTTTCATCATGAGACAACAGCTCTTTACATTGAATGTTTTCTCAATGCTTCCATCCCAAGCTTCTTCTTCAATAAACTGAACATCTCTGCCCACAATAAATTTCTTGGTGGATGGATTATACAACCTATAAGCTTTGGATTCCTCACTGTACCCAATAAAAATACACTTCTCCCCCTTACTGTCCAACTTATTCCTTAGCTGATCTAGAATGTGTGCATAAGCCACACAACCAAAAACTCTCATGTGGGTGACACCTTGTTTTGTGTCACTCCATGCTTCTTCCGGAGCTCTATTCATTACTGCTTTGGTTGGGCATATATTCAAGATGTATACTGCACAATGTACAGCTTCAGCCCAATACTCATTTGACAAATGTTTTGCCTTCAACATACTTCTTACCATATCCATGATTGTTATATTTTTCCTTTCAACAACTCCATTTTGCTGGGGTGTGTACCTTGCTGTAAATTTCTTGTGTATGCCATTTTCTTTGCAAAAATGCAGAAATTCTTTAGATATATACTCACCTCCTCTATCAGTTCTTAAAACTTTTATGTGCTGCCCACTTTGGTTCTCAAAAAGTGCCTTAAAGTGACAGAAATTTTCAAACACTTCACTTTTATATTTCAAGAAATAAACCCAAGTTTTCCTTGTGTAATCATCAATAAAAGTCAACATATAGTGACTGCTTGCTAGTGATGGTGTTTGCATTGGTCCACACAAATCTGAATGGACAATTTATAAGGGTGCCTTTGCCCTTATTCTCTTTCCTGATGGAAATTTTTGTCTGTGTTGTTTTCCCAAGATGCAGCCTTCATATAGGATGTACAGTTTCTCAATTAATGGTAATCCCTTTACCATTCCTTTCCTATGTAACAAATTAAGACCTCCAAAGTTGAGATGTCCAAATCTCAAATGCCATAACCAGTTTTCATCCTTTGCTTCTGTTTGGAATGTCTCTTGTGTCACTGCTGCTATTTCTTCTCCTTTCTTCAAATCTGCTCTCATCTTGAGAGGGAACATTCTGTTCCTTGTCATTTGCACTTCAACAATACATTGTTTGCTTGGTGGTTTATCCATGATGGTGCATATATCATCTTCAAAGAAAACATTGTAGCCCTTTTGAATGAGCTGTCCAATGCTTAACAAATTACATTTCATACCTAGTACATAATATACATCAGATATGCTCTTATTTTCTACTTTCTTTGTCAAGACACCTACTCTGCCTTTTCCCATGACAGAGACCTTACTGTCTGTCCCCAATGTAACTTGAGACTTTACATTTTCATCTAACATGGAGAACATGGCAATGTTTCCAGTCATATTGTTACTACATCCTGAAACTAGAAACCATATATCCTCATTCTTTTCTTCAGCCATATTACATGCTAAAAACAACTTATCTTGGCTGATATTTTCTTTTGTAAAATTAGCACTGGGTCTATTACCCATGTCATTCTGTTTCTTCCTACATTCATTTGCATAATGACCATACTTCTTACAGTAATGACATTAGACTTGGGATTTATCATACCTTTGTCTATGTGCTTGATTTTGTCCACCTTGCTGGCTGTTGTCTTGGCCTTGGCTCTGATTTTGATTGTTTCCCCTTCCACTTGCAGGGTTGTTTCTTCCTCCTCTGTTTTGGTTTCCTCCTCTTCCTTTTCCTCTGTAGCTTCCTCTGCCTTGACCTATTCCTCTTCCAAAGGAAATTTGGGTCTTGAAGGCATGCTCCAAATATGAGTGTTCATTTCTACCCAATCTTTGTTCATGTGTCATCAGTGATGCATGAAGTTCATCAACTGAAAAATTTGAGAGATCCTTTGTCTCTTCAAGGGTTATGTCTATCACATCAAACCTTGAGGGTAAGCTCCTCAACACTTTCTCCACAATCCTTCTTTGTTCAAGTGTCTCTCCATGAGACCTTATCTGAGTAACCAACCCAATCACATGTGTGAAGAGTGAGTCTATGTTATCAGACTCTTTCATACAGAGAGTTTCAAAATATCTCCTCAGCAATTGTAGCTTTGTTGTCTTCACCTTCTCCATACCTTGATAGGCAATCTGGAGGGTATCCCATGCATCCTTGGACTTCTTAGCTACTGCTACCCTTGGAAACACACTCTCATGCACTGCTTGATAGAGATAGAAGAGGGATTTTGAGTCCTTCTTCCTATTGCTCTTCAATAAATCCTTCTCTACATGTGTCAAGGCATTAAAGGCATTTTCATCTGCTAGCTCTTCAAAACCATCTTCAACAAGCTCCCATAAGTGTTGAGATGCAAACAGGGCTCTCATGGTGATTGCCCAATAATCATAGTTCTCCCCATTGAACTGTGGGAGCTGAGTATTTCCAATACTCATACTTGTGTTGGCTCCTGCCATGGCTAGCACTCTGAACTTATGCAATAAACTTGACTATGTTTTTTGTTAAAAAAACTGTCTTTCCTTCTTTAAAAGACAAACTCTATTTTTTTGAGAAATACCTGAACTGTTGTTGAGCCTTCACTCTGCTAGAGAAATGCTGCAACAAACCCTTCCTTCAGCTTCTTTTACTATCCTTAAAAGAGCCTCGACTAGCTCTGATACCATGTTGGAATTTCTGATGATTCCAGAACACACAGGGAGAATAATGAGTCTCCTCTACAACACAGAGATTAAAAAAAAATTATTGCTACTGATGGACAGAGATGGCATAAACTATTTCTATTTCATTAACAAAAAAAACTATTACAAATTTTCTTCCACTAAAGTGGGATTACAAAATGTGTCTGACTACTTCACACACAGTGCTTACAAGACTCTCTGTCTCTTACAAAAAAAAACGCACATACAGTGCTCTTTTAGAAAATACTTTGTTTCTGTGTTTTTTTTGTGTTTTCCTCTGCCTGCGGGCTTTTCCACTACACAAAAATACAATACTATTCTAACTTTTCACTTTATATGGCGCAACATAAAAGGAAAAACATTTAAAATAAAACTTATATATATATATATATATATATATATTATAAAATTAATAAGTTTATAATATATATTACATTCCGTGTATTAAGTTATATCTTATGCCAAAACTTGTTGGCCGTGCGGCGTTAAACATATATCATAACAAAACTAATGCAATAAGGTTTTAAAACCTTAATACTCCACCACATAAAACTTAAACCAAAAGTATTTAAAACCAATAGACTCAGACTTCAAACTTCATAAGCCAAAATTCATTCCAAATTTGTGTTACAAATTCATATGACATCACCAAGCCTGAAACCAACGCGAATGCAATCTGATTGGCTATTGCTGGGCCCTACCGGATTTTAAACCAAAATTGAACTGTCTTTTATAAAATTTTTGCATAAAAAAAGGTTGTGTTGACGTCACAAGAAATTGGAACGCGAAGAAATTATGAACTGTAGTTGATAAAAGGTTTTGGGTCCGGTTTTGGGGTCTTTTTGACTCGACTTCACATTGGCGCATCGGCGTTTCGCATCAGCGGCCTGCCGCGGTGCAAAAAATTCAAACCTTTGGTGCTTGCGACATGTGATGTTGCGATATGCGATATTGCGATATTGGCGCATTGCATCGCAATTGAAACGACGAACCTTGCGGTGGTGCGGAGGAACATGGGAAGTGCGATGAAGCGATGATTGTTGATTGGTCCACGTTGCGCTGCATTGGCAAATGGGACCCACTCAATTCAAATAACTTGATGCGTTTAAACTCAAAACTTTAGTTGGTGAAGGCGTTAAAGCCCGATAAGATTGTTCTTTTAAAACTTCTGCTGTTGCGTGGTTGAACCACGAAAAACTTCAATTCTTCTTCTTTGCAAAGGTGGCTGCACCCATAACAAAATTTACTTTGCAGGCTTCATTAAACTCGATGTTAAATGCACGAAGGTGTGCACTCAACCTTGTGCCCCTGTTGTACTCCGTTTCCACCTGCATAGGGTTTTTGTAGGTGACTTTAACATTTTCAACAGCTAATTCTCTTGCACATTGAAAAAAAAGTTTTTAATTGATTTTAAGTTAATTTGTATTGTTTATACTGATTTTTTGATTTTATGTATAAATTCAACACTCTTAAATTTTTTAAGGTTTTTCTATTATAAATTATTTACTTTTTAAACTTGTAATTTTACTAGATCTCTATTAAATTTTAAACAAATTAAATCTAAAATAAACTTGAAAACTTTTCAAAAAATCACACTTAAAACTACTCAACAATAACTCCTATATAAATTTATATACCTTCTGATCTTCTTAGCAAGTACCTTCTGATCTTATTAGCTACAGCTGTCTGAAACCCAATGATGATTCATAATGATGACTTATTATAATACTCCCATGCACATCCAATTATGAGGACATCGATTATCAGAGCGAAAGTAAATGTTTGTATCCACTCGATATATGTGTCAATAGTTTGAGACATATTATATTAGTGGATGATAATTGCCCCTGGCCTGCAGACTTGGGATATGATAAACGGTGGGTTTTCGTATAAAGTGAAGCATATATTATTCTGTAATAATTCCTTAACAGAGGATGATTATACATGATTACGAGAAAGAGAATCTCTCGAATAATGCAATTACTTTAAACGTACAAACCGTTAATCAGGACTATGCAAGAAGATTAAGGGACGAGACCCTAAATATTGAGATGGGGATACATATTCTTTTGGGCTATAATATTACTTATAGTTAGTTTTAAACAAATTTAAATTTAATAATTAACAATATATATTATTCATAATTATATAAAATATCAAAAAAATAATTTAATATATATCATAAGCATAAAATACCAAAAAAAATAATATAATAATTATATAACGAGAAATAAAAGACACTATAGCAATTAAGGAACTAGACAATAAATATTTAGACAATCTATAAAAGATAGAGACACCAATAAGACTACGGACATACAAAAGAAAGCAATATAGGGATTGTGGAAAGGGGGCAGCATTTTCACTGGTAATGATTTTCAGAAAATCTGACAAAGATTTGCCCAGAATCTTGTTTATAGTTGTTAAAATTTAATATTTTGAGTGCATTAAGGACTTTTGATAATGCTGAATCCATTTTCAGCATAAAAAATGGATTCTAAACACTCCAAGCACCTGATTTTTTGAGTTTTAATTGACTAGATTGGGGTAGTTTTCTGCCATCCCAACTATTTCACGAACTCGATAGACAACTTCTCTCCAAAACCAACGATTTGAGCTGTTGGAGTCATGTAGTCTTCCTATTCTCGTTCAAACGTTGATATCCTCCCTTTCCTTAAAAGACGAGTAAGCAGTAACTCGGATGAATATCCATGAACAAAGAATGCCATCCTCCATTCAAAAGTGATACTTTTGACAATGTGCAGGAGAAGAGCGGTGATGGTTTTATCGATACACAAATTGACAATATCAACAAGAAGATTTACAAGCCATCTATATATGTATGGGCATCTTTATATGGTCATTTTTACGTAGAATCTAATGGTGAGTAGAGAGTTCAAAATAATTGCACTATCTTTTTATCATTAAATTTGGAAATATTTTTGAAATTTATCATCGCTTTCAAACATGTTGGAGGAATCATTGTACTTTTATGAAATTCATCATTTCCACTAGCCAATGGAAAGTTTACCAACACTTGTAAATTTTAATGTAATGATAAAAACAAAAATCATAAAAAAAAACAACCAAACGTCAAGAGGTCGTTCAATTCAATGATTATGTATAGCTATTTCACCTTGATGTGTTGCAGAGTTAATCGGTAAAGGACAAGTGTAACATTTAAACCTTGATTAAAGAACCAATTCAAAACTTTTTGTTTAAAAACAATTTAAATATCCTCCCGAGTCCTAACGACACGTTTCAACCCTATCTTCCGACACCCCTATTAAAAAATAAAACCGCCCGTCAGCACCAAAATTCATAAATTTGTATCTATCTATCATATATAATACACTTATACACTTTCCAATTGATTTTTTTCATAACTTTGAAATATTAAATTTTGAATATAAAATAGTGAATGTGAAAATGAAATCCTTTTCTTAAAATGATATTGTATATGTTCAAATTTAATGTGTAAATAAAGAATTTGTAATTACTTTAGTCTAGATTTTGTGAAAAGTAATAATTATTTCTTTACAAACTATGAGCTTGCTATACTAATTGTGTTGCCACTACTAAAAGTCAATTATTTTAGTGCAAATCCATGAGAGCAACTATAATGACTTTATATTTTTATGCTTTCTATTTCTATGTAAAAATAGGAGTTGTTTAAAATTTGTCGGAATCTAGGCAAATTTTTTTAAAGAAATCTTGCAATAGCAGTGTTTGAATCATGCTTTTGATGGTGGAAATGGATTCAACACCGTCAAAAACCTCTCCGGCACCCAAAATATTGAAGTTTGATAGCTATAACCTAGATTTACATGTTGGAATTTTCTGAGCAATTCCTTAACATACAGAGAGGAAAATAATTCCTCTTCCACAACACAGAGATAAAAGCTAAAATTAAATTGCAAACACAGATATGAAATATGAAACTCTATTTCAATTAAAACAAACTCTGTTACAATTCTTCAGAAATATGTTATGGATTCACAAATAAAACTTTTAACTCGCTACTACAAACACAACGCTTCACAAATGCTCTCTCTCTCTGTTTTTCTATTTTCAGCCTTCGGGCAAAAATAACAATACACAGTGTGACATTTCATAATGCACTCACGGCATATTTATAACACATTACAGTATAATATATATATTATAAATATAAGATATTTATAATATATATAATATGTATAACCAAAGTAAAACTTAAAGTACTGTGGTAATAAAACATTAACACATGTTAAAAATAAAACATGCATTGCCATGAATAACATTAAATAAAAAACTATATCATAAGGTTAAAACCTTATTTCCCTTCTATGCTTTCCTGTTATGCTTTCCGGGGGCTTCTTGGAGGCCCTTCCCATGACCTCTTGTATCCACCCCAGAATTGCTTTGGATGGTGAAGATGGTGGGACCAGGGAGGAGTGGCATCATCACTTCCAGCGGATGCTTTCTCCCTTGCTACTTGAGCTTGCTGCCCCCTCCAGAATGTTGCCGCCTTTGCGTTAAATGCAGTTGGTGAAGTTTTCAATATGGTGGTTGTTGCTGATAAGAACAGCTCTTGCACCACCCCTGCATTCATTCCGCCACTTAGACTCCCAACAATCATAATTGCGTTGTCCTTCTGATTTATGCGGGTAGTTGGAATTAAATTCCAACATTACAAAAATTCCTGCCAGATTTTTTAAAAATTTTACCTGAATTTCAATGATTTTTAGGGCAAAAAAGCAATCTAGTTAGACTACTGTGTAAAAATATACTTGTTTTGGTGTCATAGTTGCGACATTTTTCATAGAAATTTAATCATTTCACATATGGAGGGGTTATAATGATTAAGAGTTGGTAAAGTGACATTTCTCATAGAAATACAACAATATTGCATTATGAAGGGGTTAATGGTAGGGAAAGTGCTACTAGAAGAGGAAGAGTTGAATTAGAATTTAACATAGTTCTGAATGTGACATTTCAATTAACTAAGAACTATAATTACGGGATGCTTAAAAATTTACTTAAGTGGTGTCAAACTGGCAACATTTTAATTAAACTCTAGCTCTTATCAAATAAAAATTTGTTGTGGGGATTGTTAACAACTTCTACAAACAACAACGAGATTAATAAAATGATTTTATTATTGTGGTGATTGGGAATAAATTGGTGAAGTTTAACATAGCATTTAAGTAACCAAATAGATTAGACATGTGACAACAATTAGATTCCTTATAGTCAATCAAGATATTTTCTTCTCACCCAAGGAAATTAGATCTAGTGGAGATCTATTATGCTAAGGAAATTCACTACAATGGATGAGCTTTACATGCTCAAAACCTTATACATTGTTACTCACTAGCAAAAAAAAAATTGTAGATGGCAATGGGTTATAAAACCCTTTACTCATTATGGGCATGCTCCTTGACTCCATTCGTTGATCTCATCTATGATACTACTACGCAAGCTTCTCAATTTATCTTTGAATCTCTCTCATTGATGTCCTTCTTCATGTGAAATTTCATCTTTAACGGGCTACCTTGGAAGGTCAACCATCATAATGGTTCATTTCAACTTCCAATTCAGTTAAAACATTTTTCAATCTTTCCAAAAAATAGTTAAATTATTATTACAAAGTTTTAAAAAATGTTTGAAAAGGATCAAATTTCAAATCGTCCCTCACACTATATGTTCTTTTGGTCCTAGAAACATCAACTTCCTTGGATTTTATTCTTCTCTAGTGATCAAGAAGACTTTGAAAAATGTCCAAGAAGGGTGCCTCCACTACATGGTGGAGGGTAACAGATGAATAGGGTTTACTTTGGCATAAAATTGATATACTTATCATGGATAGATATAACATCTACTATTGTAACAGGTTGTTCGAAAACCATTGCTTCTAGGGATGCAACAACAAGTATTTCCTCTTCCCCTTTGACCTTGATTCTCCAAGCCTTTTTCTTGGTTGTTCAATTCATGGGATAGAGTTTCAAGTAAAGACTCCAACATTTGGCTTTCAAATGTCAATTAATGTACAAAGATAGAAATATTTCTTACATGGAATGATTGGTCTTCTAGAGTGCTAACCATATGGATCTTGATCCTGTAATAGAAATAAACCCATGATATCATGCCATACCTTAAGGTTTTGTGATAATGTTTGCATAATTAGCTTCTTGGTCCCCAAAGAGTTGGATTTGATCTAAATTTTGTAGCTATATTTTTACAAATCTCTTCTAATACTATACTAGAAAATCTGAGTGGCTTGCTACACACTTCTTTTCTAGTTTCCTTTTCCTCCATGGGAATATATTATTTTTTGTTTCTCTTACCTTAACAAAGGTGATGTGAGATTAAATTATGCTGTGTTATTTTCCATTGAATCCTAAGCCTTTGTGTGATCCATATTGGATCACTATATAAATTTCCATCCATATTTATGCATTTCGAGTGGAAAATTTGAAAGAATCAACCTACATGATTAGTTTTATTGATAGGGCCCATTTTGGAAAATTGGGATCTAAAAATTTTTAGGGTTACTTTGAGGCCTTAAATGATTTTTTTTGGGGTAAAAAATTTCCTCTTAATCATCAAACATTGTCACACTAATCTACAGTCATAGACCTTTCCAATGGTGCAATAAAGATAACAATTGTCCTCTTGGAAGTTTATCTATTGTGATTGACCACCATAATTCGAGAGGATATCATGTGTTATAGCATATTCAACCATAGTTATATTGAGATATAGTTTTAGCCAGGTCATCATATCCATTTCCATATGACACACTTGTTTTCTCCCAAATTTTTCATAAAAAAATAAATTGAGTTTCTAGACACTCTTGTTGTTATTGCATATGCATATGAATGTGACTCTCCCAAAATCAAGTAAGATATCTCCATGACTCTCTTAAAAAAAACTCATGTATGCATACAAAATGCACCAAAAATAACTAAATGTGTTAGGTCCCTATATCACTAGTATAGTCCCTTATTATTGTTAGTGTAACCCCCTTATTGTTATTATTGTACCCTTGTAACCCCCATTTTGTTATTATTATTCCCTTAAATTATTATTGTTAGGTCGGCTAGGATTACATTGTGGCCCACTAGGATTACATTATGGCCCCATGGACTCCTATATATAGAAAGGAGGCTTTGTAAATTGTATCATCCAAGAATTGTTCATTTATGTAATGTATTGGAGATTGCCCATCGAAGTGGCTTATTTATAAGGCGTTGATATCTCTTTTATTCTATTTTTGGAGCTGGTTACACAACATTTGGTATCAGAGCCTTGGATTCTAGGGTTTTGCTGCTCCAAACAGGTCATCGTGGAACTTTGGCTATAAATTTTTTTCTACAAAGTTTCAGAAGCTGAAATTTTTAGGGTGCGAAGCCAAAATCCGAAGGAAGATTGTCTAAAAATTCAGATCTTGGTTCGCAATATTTTCGGAGATATGATATGTGGAAGTTAGGTATTTTTTCAGGCTCCTAAATAGTTCATCGTGGCATTTGCACTATAAATTTTTTTCTATGAAGGTTCAGAATCTGAAATTCCTATGGTGTGAAGCTGAAATCCTGAGAAAATTTTTCAAAAAATTTCAGAGCTTGGTTCGCAATATTTTTGGAGATATGATCTGTGGAAGGTAGTGCTTTTTCAGGCTCCTGAGTTGCATCTCAAAGAGGTGATCTTGGGAAAAGTTCAATAACTCTCTCTCTGGGCATCAGATTGGAGTGCCGTAAAAAGTGGTCGCAAGTAAACAGACTATAGTTTCTTGGCTATCAATTTTAGAGACAAAGGACGAAACAGTGACATGTGGCAATTCGTACAAGTTCGCTCTACTGAACCAGTCCATAATTAGGTCATTATGGGAGATTGGACACAACTTTGTCTTGAAGAATCCAAATCAGGTCAGACTTGTGGCATTCAAAAGAGAATTCAGAGGGCTACTTCAGTGCCGAATTTCAGATATTGAAGATCCACAATCACAGAGATAATACAATTTCAATATTGACCTCCTCAAAGCAAGTAAAAGGTGTGTATTTTTTTTTCCGAATTGCATAAGTCTTGTTTGAAGAATCAAGTTGAATTGATTGCAAGGGTATATTGTAGAATAGATATCAATATTGGATTCTAAAATGGCCCCTAAAAAGAATTCAACACCCATTAAGCCTTTAGAAGGCTCTACTATGACTCATGAAGACGAAGAATGGCAACATGACATATCAAAATTACAAGAGCAAGTGCAACAAATTTCGCTCTCGCAAAGAAGAACAAAAAATGAAATGGAAGTTTTGAAGAAAGGCATGGAAACTAATATGGATGGTTTGAAGAAATGCGTGGAAGCTAAGATGAATGGTTTGGAAGCTAAGATGGATGGCATGGAAGTGGGCATGGAAGCTAAGATGGATGACATGGAAGCTAAGATCGATGAAAAAATGAAAGACAACATGGAAAACATGAAGAAGGATCTAAAAGTAGACATCGAAGGTTTGGGAAAGTTGATACAAGAAATGTTTTCTAATGGTGAAAAGATAGTAGAGGAAACTCATGATGAGAACAAAATAAATGTTAATCGTGATTTCATAAACTCTAATGTTGGCGGGAAGAACCACCATATTCCAAAAATGGATATGAGGAAGTTTGGTGGAAAGGATCCTGTAACATGGATACTACAGATGGAGCAATATTTTGATCTCCATAATGTGCAAAACACACAAAAGGTACGCATTGCAACTTTACATTTAGAAAAAATACATTTGTATGGTATCGATGGCTTTGCTCCCGTAAAAAAATTGTCACTTGGTCAATTTTTACGGAAGAAATGATAGCACATTATGAGGATACAAAGAGAAACACCTTCTTTAGCTAATTGATAAATCTCAAACAAAAGGGTTTAGTGGGGCAGCACATTGAGGACTTCCAAAAATTGAATATAAGGGTAACTGATATTCCAGAGGAACACAGGATCGATCTCTTCATAGGCACTTTAAAGGATAACATCCAACATGAAGTTCGTGTTTTGGAATCGGATTCATTGGAGAAGGCATTCAGGTTGGCAAGAAAAGTTGAATGTAAAATAATGGTGACAAGGAAGCCTACCACTCAATTCTATAAAGAAGGAAGTGTTTCTACGCCTAGATTTCCACAACCTACAAGGTTGACACCACAACAATTGGAAGAGAAAAGAGCAAAAGGGCTTTGCTACAGTTGTGATAGCAAATACACTAAAGGTCATAAGTGTGCTGAGAAGAAATTATTTTACATATATTGTGAAGAGGAAGAAGAAAATGAACAAGAAGAGGATATACACCGGGAACCAGCCATAGAAGGGGAAGAAATGAATCTGACCATATCGTGTAATGCACTGGCAGGAATTACCACTCCTCAAACTCTCAAGATAGAAGGACATATCAAGAAGAAAAAGGTAATAGTGTTGATTGATTCGAGTAGCACCCATAATTTTATTCATTGTAAGGTAGCCAAGGAATTGAATTGTTTCCTATACCCAGCACCAAAATGTCAAGTGATGGTTGCAAATGGAGAAACTATAAATTGCTCTGGAAAATGCCATAATATCAAGCTAACCATGGGGGAATATGTATTGAATAGTCCAATGCTTTCCATTCCTATGGGAGGTGTTGATATTGTACTAGGAGTACAATGGTTACAATCTTTGGGGACGGTAGCTTTTAATTTTCAAGAACTTTTCTTGAAATTTTTTTCAGAAGGAAAGGAAGTCGAATTAAGGGGTATTGAAGGGAAGCCGAGAAGGATAATAAGCTGTAATGTCATGATAAAGCTTCTAAAGAAAGAACAACGAGGCATAATTGCACAATTATGCTCACTAGAAGTTCCGACATCAAAATCAACTATTTCTGCAGATCTCCAACAAGTCTTGGACAATCATTCCAAGGTGTTTGAAACTCCCAAAGGACTCCCACCTATTCGTGATCATGATCATGCTATTCATTTGATTCCAGGAAGTGTTCCTCCAAACATTAGGCCTGATAGATATCCTTCCTTCCAAAAGAGCGAAATTGAACGTATGATTGCAGAAATGTTAGAGGTGGGTATAATTCAACCTAGTCAAAGTTATTTCTCTGCTCTTGTAGTATTGGTACACAAGAAGGATGGATCATGGCAAATGTGTCTGGATTATAGGGAGCTCAATAAGCTCACCATTAAAGACAAATTTCCCATTCCTGTGATTGATGAATTATTGGATGAATTACATGGAGCAATTTATTTTACCAAGTTGGATCTTTGTTCAGGATATGTTCATGCCTTTTGGCCTTACGAATGCACCTTCTACATTTCAAGGGTTGATGAATTCCATTTTCAAACCCTTCCTTAGAAAATTTGTGCTAGTATTTTTTGATGATATACTAATCTACAGTAGGTCTTGGAAGGATCATGTTGAACATGTTGACAGGGTGCTCAAACTATTGTAGGAGAAACAATTATATGCAAAAAAATCCAAATGTTTCTTTGGAGTACAAGAAGTGGAATATCTAGGTGATATTGTATCTCATGAGGGTGTTAAAGTAGACCCTAACAAAATTAAAGCCATTAAGGAATGGAAATTCCCCACGACCATAAAGAAGTTGCGAGGATTTCTCGGGTTAACAGGGTATTATCGCAAGTTTGTTAAGAATTATGGGAGAATAGCAGCACCTCTAACAACATTATTGAAGAAAGATGCATTTTCATGGACTCCTGAAGCAACTAAGGCCTTTGAATGTCTTAAGGAGGCAATGTGCCTAGCACCGGTCTTAGCTACGCCAGACTTCACAAAAACCTTTATTGTTGAATGTGATGCCTCAGGAAATGGAATTGGTGCAGTTTTAATGCAGGAAGGAAGACCCATTGCTTTTGAAAGTCGTCCAATCAAAGGAAAGTATTTACAAAAACCTATTTATGAGAAGGAAATGTTAGCAATACGGCATGCACTAAATAAATGGCGAACTTACCTAATGGGAAGACACTTCAAGGTAAAAACTAATCATGATAGTCTTAAACACTTTTTGGAACAAAGACTATCTTCAGAAGAGCAGCAAAAATGGGTCACAAAGATGTTGGGTTATGACTTTGAAATAATCTACAAAAAAGAAAAGCTTAATGTTGTTGCAGATGCACTCTCAAGAAAGAATGAAGAGGTGGAAGCATTGCTTTGTGCCATTTCTATTATCCAACCAGATTGGATAATTGAAGCAAGAGATGAATGGAAGAAGGACAAAGATGTATGGACACTCATTCAAAAGTTGCAGCAAGATCCTAGTACATCTGATACATTTAGTTGGAAAAATGATTCCCTATGGTACAAAGATCGCTTATATCTTTGTAAGAATTCCCAGCTAAAACAAAATATTCTTCTGGAATTGCACACTTCTCCTTTAGGAGGACACTCAGGATTTTTAAAAACTTACCACAGGGTGAAGAAAGAATTTTTTTGGGATGGCCTTAAATCTGATATTCAAAATTTTGTAGCGGAAAGTTTGGTTTGCCAGCAAAATAAAGTGGAAACAATTAAGACCTCGGGACTTCTACAACCTTTATCCATTCCAAGTCAACGTTGGGAGAAGATTTCAATGGATTTTATCAAAAGTTTACCTAAGTCCGAAGGAAAGAGTGTCATCATGGTGGTAGTTGATAGACTTACCAAGTATGCACACTTTTGTGCATTATCTCATCCATTTAAAGCAAGTAAAGTTGCTACTACATTTATGGACAGAATTCAAAAGCTACATGGAAGCCCAAGGGTTATTGTGAGCGACAGAGATCCCATTTTTACTAAAAATTTTTGGACGGAGTTATTTTCTTGTTTGGGTACTCAATTAGCTCATAGCTCATCTTATCATCCTCAATCTGATGGTCAAACTGAGATAGTAAATAAATGTTTGGAAGGATATCTTCGTTGTTTTGTATTTAATAAACAAACACAATGGGTCAAGTGGTTACCTCTCGCTGAATGGTGGTATAACACTTCCTTCCATACTGCAGCAAAAATGACCCATTTATGGCACTTTATGGATATCATCCACCATCCATCACATCATATTTAAGAGAAAATTCGAAGGTTCAAGCAGTGGAAGATCACATCGAGCATCGGCAAGAAGTTCTCCAACTCTTAAAGGATAACCTGAATTTGGCACAAAATCGAATGAAACAACAGGCAGATCAACATCGCAGCGAGAGAAGTTTTGATGTAGGAGATTGGGTATTTTTACGGCTGCAACCATACAAACAAATGTCCCTCAAGCAAGCTAAGAAGGATAATAATTATCACCAAAGTACTATGGTCCTTACAAGGTGTTGCAAAAGATTGGTTCTATGGCATACAAATTGGAGCTTCCTGCTTCTTCGCGAGTACATCCAGTTTTCCATGTTTCATGCTTAAAGAAGGTTATAGGTGAAAATCTTCCAGTTCAAACAATATTTCCAGAACTTGATGAGGAAGGAAAAATCATATTGGAACCTGAAACGGTCATGGAAACAAGGGCACAAACAATCACAGACCAGTCAATTTGAGTATGTCAGTGGAAGAACTTACCCAGAAGATTCCATAGGAGGGATGAGAATTTTATCTGAACACGAGCTACTCAGTGTGAGTTAACATTTTTTGAAGGAAGGAGACATGTTAAATTCCTATCACTAGTGTAAATTATACATTATTATTCAATTTATTATTTATGCATATGGCCCTATTCACCCATGTAACTTATTTTGTTATTATTTAACACCTGGACATGTTGATTGACTGAATTACATTATGACTTCCCATGAACTCCTATCATAGAAAGAGGTTTTGTAAATTGTATCATCCAAGAATTGTTCATTTATGTAATGTATTGGAGGTTGCCCCCTCGAAGTGGCTTATTTCTAAGGCGTTGATATCTCTTTTCTTCTATTTTTGGAGCTGGTTACACAACAAAATGTGCATATTTTAGTACTTTTTTGGGTGATGTTTACAAGTTACATGAAAGCCACTTATTACAACCCATGTAAAAACCACCCAAACCAATGATTGATGGTACACGATGATTCCTTGGGTGTAGGAAAATAGATTTCTTACTATTGTGACCCAACACTAGTGAAATTCTCTTGAATCAATGTTTATGTACCCAAGAATTTTATCTCATTCTCTTCAACAAGAAACCTTTGTTTCCTTTACTTCCTTATAAATCCATGTTCCTATCTCGAGCCATCATATTTAACACATTAATTTTGGAGTGAAACGCTAGAGGAGGAGGGCTTCATTATCTTAGGAAGGAGGAATATAGTGAACAGTTTGTGCAGTGCATATAACTAGGATCAAGTAAATAACTATATTGTATTTTTTCTCTAACATTAATAAAGAAACTAGCATTATTGTTCATATTTCAATGTTTTATGTGAAATTCTCTCAATTTATGCATTTGAAATTGGATTATACTAAATTTTTATACACAAATGTGCTTTGATATTTCTATTAGTTTTGTCTTCTTTCTTTTTGGTTACAATTATAAAGATAAGGAGTGATAGAAGAAGATAGGACTTCGATATCTACTCCAAATTTTGAACTACCAAGTAGGTCTTACATCCCCTAGATCATAGATTGTGTTGAATACTTGTATTGTTGGGTTGTTATGTTGATTTTCTATTTTCCACTTTATTAAGGTTTCGAGCTTTGACCTTAGGAAAATTTTCATGCAATAGAAATGGAAGCTTCACTGTGTAAAAGCTCCATATAGTTACTCTCATATGGTTGTTTAGAAGTTGTAGGATCCATTTATTTCTCTCTTCTCAATTTTTGGAATTATTTTTTCAGTCTTTCTCAAATTCCTGTAGATCTAGATCTTTCAAATCCTCGCCTTCTCTTTTTTATTTTTTCTTTGTGCAAAAAATATTGGTGGGTTTATTTAAACATAGTTGTGTATATACATGTTTTGTTTTAGGGATAGTAGCATATGCACATGGTAGCGGTTCAATATTCCTCTTGGAAATGAAATAATTTTAACCTTCCAATTGGGAATCTTGAATTACTAAGATGGGGGTGAATCAATAATTATAATATTTTACAATTTCTTAAGAAATAATTCATCAATATGAAATATATACACAACAATAAGGCATTCACATCGCATATAAATACATAATTTTTAATGTGGAACTTACACAACTTAACACAACAGATATTTTAACGTGGAATTTTAAGGCAACTTACACACTACTCAAGAATAATAGATTCATTCACTCTGCACTGGGCTCGAGTTCAAGCCTTGTTTGAGTTCAGGTTTTCTTTACTTTTGTACTTGATCCAAACATATTTATGTTTTAACTATCAAACATCACATTTTTTGGGCCCAGTTTCTAGACTACAATAGAATTATGAGAATTCTATAACATAGAGATTCATTTACAAACACAACCAAATGGCACAAATATCGATGTTATGCCACATCATCAACTGATGACACTTCTTTTGTCATGATTAAATCATCCTACCATATGGAATCCTCTGAATGGTGCCACATGTCACATGGATTTGGCCCACTTGGCCATCCAAAAAATTCAAATCTTCCTACACATGGCAGTCACACAGGGTGGCACAACATCATTTAGGCCAAGTTAGTTCTACCTTATTGACTATATCCTTTTGCCATGTCATAAACCTATATGAAGAGGGAAGGTCAAGTTCGTTTTCTTTTCTTGTGTTTCTTTTGCAAAAAACCCTTTAAGACCAAATGACAGGTTTACAATGGAACTTCACCAACACACGAAATTTTTTTCATGAGTTCAAGTTAGATACCCTTATGCACCTACATCCTTGAATAAGTCAATTAACTCAAATAAATCGATGACCTCAAACTAGTGTGGAGTTTGCACATTTCTATCGTAAACTTCTTATTTCATTCGTAAGGAGTCTAGACCTTTTAACTTCTACAAGAACGACTGAATTTTTAGCTTCAACATGAAATTATCTTCAACCCTTAGGAGATTTCCAAGTGTGATATGCCATTAGAAAGGCATCTATGAGGAATTTCCATCCATGAACTTTTTGGGGGGAAACTTACTTGATCTGTTGCAAATAACTCGTTTTCAACAAACATACCGTTAAAGATTGTATCCACCAGTCATATACATAATGTTTTCAATGATTTCTCACTTATATTGCAATTATGATGGTTCTTAATTAAATTTAACACATACCAGTTGGATTCCCTTAAGCCTAATACTTCCATAAACATCAATACCTACACCAATTTCCAATCAGTGAAAACACTTAGACCAATAATCTCCCCCTTCCGCATTTATTGCAATCGTGTCAAACATTACCCAGGAATTTGATAACAACAACACTCAACCTGCTCCAACACTCCCATTGAGACAAATTAGGGTCACTCGTCGTCTCTACATTGAATACTCTCCCTATAGATTATTATTACCATGATTGATTCCATATCATGCCTCACGAAGCTGCTTTATCTGTAATGTCACATTATTATCTTTTCCCTTTTAGTTTGTATGGCCATCGTATCAGTGGTATTTTCTCCACATTTTGTGGTGCGTTCAATAAATTTTCCCCCTACATCTCAATGTTTTGAGCAAGGTTTAATTTTAAGCACCACATCCACCTGTTTGAAAACTGCATCTTCTCCCCTACAACTGGATGTTTTGTACACTGCTTGAGGATGATATATTCCCCACATTTGAAATAAATGGTAAAGGGTATGAAAAAATGACATATCTCCCCATAATATCAAGCCTCTTCACTATGAAGAGTGTGTTTGAATAAAAACTCTCCCTACAAACATACAGATAGATTAGAAAAATGAAGTTTTTATCATTCTTCTCCTATAGCTCACTCGTTAGATTGCTTCAAGGAAACATTAGATACAAATTCTCAAACACTCTGAGTCACTTTGATGAGGGAGATACCACTCCAAGTTTGTATTTGAGGTACTTGAAGGGCTCCCTAGGTAACAACTTTGTAAAAATATTTGCAACCTGTTCATTAGTAGCCACATATTCCAATCTCACAATAGGATCAAAAACTTCATATCTTAAGAAATCATATTTAATTGTGATATGTTTTGTCTTTGAATGCATAATAGGGTTATTGGAAATATTGGTTGCACTCATATTATCATGCATAATCTTGATTGGGACATCAATCTCAACTTTGATATTCTTTAATGTCTACTTCATCCATAGAATTTGAGTACAACATGTGGTTTCAACTATGTAGTCAACATCAGTTGTAGGTAAGGAAATGAAATTATCCTTATTTCTTACCCATGAAACTAGAAAATTCAATTTAAAGGATGTTTCTCCAGTAGTACTCTTATTGTCATCAATACTACCTGCCTAATCAACATCCGTATAGGTTGTTAAAGTAAAACTTTACCTCATTCATACCATAGAACATAGTCTATCATGCCCTAAAGATACGTAAATATCCTCTTGACTGCATTAACATGACTCTCCTTCATATTTTCTCGAAATCTACCCACTAGTCTTACTACTTGCATTATATTAGGTCTTGAAGCAATAACTTACAACACAACTTCCAATGATAGATATGTACATTTTTTTATTAGCAATGGGAGAATCATCTTCTTTGCTCAACTTACACTCAATCCCCATTGGTTTACACATAAGTTTTCAATCATTCATTCCAAACCTTTTCATTTTTTCTTTCATATACTTGGATTGGGAGATGAGAATGCCTTTGGTTGACTATGTAATCTATAACAAAAGAAAGAATGGAAAATCACCTAGCATGGACATTTCAAACTCTTTTTTCATTGATTTAGAAAATTTATGTCCCATCTACTAAAAATCACTTCCAAATATGATATTATCTACATACACAAAAATGATTAACAAATTATCATTTTCGTATTTAAGGTATAAATTGATATCTGTTGTTGCTCTTATAAATCCTTATTTTTGTAGCTACTTATGCAACCTAGAATATAAAGCTCATAGAGCTTGCTTCAACCAATATAGGGATTTCTTTACTTTGCAAACATGGTCTTTATCTTCAAAGAGATGGAAGCCTTTGAGTTGTTAAATGTACACCTCCTCTACCAAATCACCATTGATCAAAGTTGACTTAACATCCATCTGATAAACTTTAAAGTTATTGTAACTATCAAATTCTAAACAAATTATTATGTCTTATAATATAGCAACAAGGGAAATTTTTTCCTCAAAACGTATGATTTCTACTTGAGCGTATACTTTGCAGACCAACCTCACTTTGTTTCTTACCACTTTACCTTCTTCATTAAGATTATTCTTGAACACCCATTTTGTGTTGATGAAATTCTTATCCTTCGGTCTAGGGACCAACTCCCACAGACTACTCTTCTTTATCTGATATAATTCTTCATCCATTTTTATAATCCAACACTTGTCTTCACTTTCCTCGTTTAAATTTTTGGGCTCTACTTGTGACAATAGTGTAATGTTTGATTGTCTAGCACTGCCTGTAAATCTCCTTCTGGCCTGCACACCAAGTTATTTTTTTCCAATTATCCAACTCTTAGGATGTTAATTCTGCACATATCTAGATGGAGTTTTATATTTCTGAGATGACTTTTGTAAATCTTCATCTTCTTGTAATTGTAAATCCTCATCTTCTTCTTCCTCCATATCCTCGTTTTCTTCATATTTGTACATAGAATCAAGATCCACATTTGATTTCTTGTAATGCTTTGTTGTATGGTGTACATATTCATCCACTCTGATATCAAAGAATTATTCAATCCTCTTAGTTTTTTTTTATAACACTTGTAACCTTTGCTTCTAATTGTGTACCTAAGGAAAATGCTTTCATCTGGACAAGAGCCAAAATTACCAAGATTTTTTCCATCCCTCTTGATATAAAATGGCTCCCAAAGACCTTAAGGTGTTGTTTTCGTTGCTACAAATCCCTCCAAAATTTTGTCCTACTTCCAAATTTCAGAGCCTACTCTGACCTTGCAACGTGGAAAATTTTAGGGGCTAATATTCGCAGGTGGGATAATTTTCCACGATTTTTCCAAAAAACGATTCATGAATTTCCATTTTTTATAAAAATGATTTGCCCAAATTTGACTGCCAACATTATATAGAGAGTATATATAAAATTAGTATACATTTGAATAATTTTACAAATAAATCAATACACATTTTATAGTTTTCATATTAGGGACTTGTGATATTCGCTAATGTTTTTAAACTTCAAGATAATTTTCCATCCTTAAAATATTCCCTGCCTTGTGAGTTGTCATTTCTAGTGGTAAGAGTCATCCCATGTAAATCCTCTGTGTTTTCTAGTCCCTTTGTGTATAAAACCAAAGTTTCGTCTTTTGTCATGGGAAGTGTCGAACATTGTGAAACCAAAGTTTTGGTCTATTTCAAGAGACAACTTTGGAACCTATGGGTACTATTTACCATGTAAACATGAAATAGACTCATTCCCAATTTTTTATGCATTCTCATACTAGTGTCATCATAGTTGTCACAAAGTGTATCTTAAGTGTCGCACTTGGAGGAGATTGGTTTTTTTCTATCATATTAAGGGGATCATGTTATTTATGAGTGAAGAGTGTTATATATTGTGTCATTACTGGTTTTGAGTGTGTGATCATGTTCAAGTCCTACCTTGGTTTCATTTCTTCCTCTCTAATACCACTCTTAGTTAAATTCTATAAGATTTCATGCATGACCAACATGAGCTCACTTTTCCCCTCTGAACTATGCATTGTGCAGTTGCAAGCCTCAGTCTGCATACCTTGCCTCCTAGAAATACGTAATGTGTAGTCAGTGCCTCCAAGTACTATGCATTGTGCAGTTTCAAGCCTCAACCTACATCCCTTTCCTCCTAGAACTGCGCAATGCGTAGTCACTACCTCCAATGATTGTGAATTGTGTAGTCATAGTGCTCAATCTTAGCCTCTTGGCCTCCATAATTGTGTAGTCTTGCCTACTGTCCAATATTTTTCTACACATTGTGAAATCCTAGTCTACAATATGTCTCCCAGGCTCCTTGAACTGTGTAATTTCATAATCCAAATACCCTGTCTCCCTCCAAAATTGCACATTGCACAGTTACAATGGGAAAATTTTCCTCACTATGACTCTCAACTACGCAATCTTTCCTCTCAGGCCTCCAAAATTGCACATTATGTAGTTTCATGTCTTGGTACCTTACTCTTGTCCTTTTGAATTTCACATTGTGCACTACTTGAGCCTTCCTCCTATTCCAGTACTCAGTTCTAGGCTATTCAGTGATTTTCACGAAGAAAGGTAGACTACGATATTTCCATACTGATGTCATCTTGTCATGAGTGCATTTCACTTGAAAATACTATATCTCAACATGAAAAGATGATTCCCATAGAAGAGGATAAGTATATTGTGCTAGAAGACACTTGGGAAGCTACGAATATAATATGAGCATTGAGCAAAGAAGATGAAGGGACACTAAATTGCAACAAAAGATGGAAGATCAAAATCATAGTGAAGACTCCTTCTCTCGAAGCCTTTTGGAGGAGGAATAGGAATACCATGCAATATATTTCATGAAGACAAAAATATATTAGAAAGAGGAGAAGTTTGATATTGACACATCATCATCAATTCCATGTGTTGACAATGACAACAATAAATATTGTAAATGGCATCAAAAGGGATTCTAGTTTAATTTTCCCTTAATTAAATTAGAAGGAAATTGTAATTCCACATCAAATGATAGATTTTACAAGTTAAATGAATCATGAAGACTTATTTCGCTTAGTTCATTCGAGTTTAGGGTCAAACTAGAGGCATGCAGGGAGTCTCCTACTTTTTAGGAGCCTTCATTGATTTTATTTTGAGTTGTAATTAGTTAACTTAATTTATTTGAGTTAAAATCGGTTTAACTAGTTCTAACTCATGGATGAGATAGTGAGAGGTCCAGTGAATTAAATATGATTTAATTCTTGTGTAGTGATCAATCAGATAACTAATAATTCTCTATAAATAATTGTTGCATGCTAGTTCTAAGGGAGGCCCAGTTGAGATTGGATTTAAAGGGAAGAAGACTATTAGTTGTACTATTATAAAATTGTACAGGTCATGCATGGGTTCATTGGGATTCCTTAGATGTATTTCACAATCAATTAATGGGAATTTCCTATTTAATAAGGGCTCAATTCCCTCAGGAATGTGTAAGTCAGGCTGATCAGTCAGCTGCAAGTTGTTTGCTAAGTATTGGACCAAACTTGCCAAGATCAAAGTGAGACAGGCAAAGATAGTGCAAATGTTTCTAAAGAAGGGAAATAACATTGTATTGTTTCATATTCTTGACTTATTGTAATATACAGATAACGGGGTGTTTAAATGAGGCTTTCTCCAAATAAATCTTTGCATTGTGTGATTGGAATTCTTTCTCTTTCTTGTTCACGTGATTATGCGATCGTATCTGGTTTCTGAAAATTTGTAGAAATAGATTCAGTATTTTGTTTTAGCATATTACAAGATAATTTGAATCTATGTGGATTTTCTACATGGTATGAGAGCATGAATCACTATAAAAGAGAAGAACCAAATTTTTTTTTGAGCAAGTCAATCAAATTTGCAGATTTATTCTGCAGGACTAGTAGTAGATCAAGATGTATTTATGTGGTGTTATCACGGGTATATTTGAGTATCAAGATAAAAGTGAGGTGGATATTCTGTAAGGATAGTTAAGATATTCTAGAAATGATGTGATAGAATCAAAATTAATTTTTGAGGAATTGAAGGAAGATATATCAAAACAACTTGAATTGTATAACAAGGTTGCAGATGAATCCGAAATAATGATAAAGAAAACACTTCCTTTACATAGAATGATGAAGCACTTGTGCAAGATGAACATATGTTTACAATAGATAAGAGAAGGTTGTACGGGAAAGTTAGAGCTTTAGAAACATAAATTGAAATGATCCAAGCTGAGATTTTGAAGAAGGGTCTTCAGATTGTTGCCAAAATTGATGGCACACCTTGAACATGGTAATATCATAAAAATTTTCTTATGCTATGGAAAATCAATATTTTTAGTAATATAAAAGCTTTTATAGGCTACTAGAAGTGTTTTGGAGGTAAAAAATATTGAAAAGGAAAAATCTTAGAAAACTAGGCAGTTTCGTAGCAACTCTCTATATTAAAGGCGAAAATTTGCTACGAATTTGTTGTAGCTTTCAATGGATAAAAATAAAAGTTCAAATCTTAGAAAGGGAAGTTATAAAAGAATCTTTTTATCTTATAAACATTAGATAATACTTGGGAATAGTCAAAAAATTCAGATAACTTGCAAGAGAGTGTTTTTGCCATTTGCTACTAATGTTTGCTACCAAACTGCCTGTACTTTGTTTTTTTCTTAGTGTAATGAATATTTGATTATGGTTGTGAAATAAAATAGTAAGATAGTGGATAAAAAACATGTCAAAGGTTTCCACGTAAAAAAAATTCAAGGAAGATAAGTATTTTCTGGAAAATAGTAAAACACAAAAATTCGGTAACAAATTTAGTTATAAAAATAGGGTGTTTGTGATGAAAGTTCTGGAAATGAATATTTTAGTAGTCAACTTCAAGCTCAATTTTTGATCAAATGGAAAGGAATTTTTTAAATATGAAGGAGTTTTTAGTTTAGAACAAGCTAATATACAAAATACTCTCTCAATTTTTCTATATCTATCAGGATTTGGAAAATACACACTTATCTTTGAGGCATATTTTATAGAAATTTTATTTTACACATTTGTTGCAGAAAATTTTAAAATTTGACTTGGTGGAGGTCCAACTCAGCAAGGTTGGCATCTTTTATCACCCAAAAAAATGAATCGTCATTTGACAAAGTTAAATAGGTTCAGGTGTCAAAAGTAGGGTTGTAGGATTCATTTTTTATATTCTTGGTCAAGGGAAGTTTTAAATTTTTCTTGTTTAAGTTTACCCTAAGGTTTAAACCCACTCATTTTCAAATCCCCTCATGTCACATCACTCATTATATTCTAAAATATTTCAATTCCCAAGTTTTCTTTACCGAAAATGTCATTTTAGCAAAGAAACCACAGTTTCGTAGAAAAATACACTGAGAAAAGTCACTTTTCGCTACAAAACTATTGATAGTTTCATAGCGAAAATAGCCAAATTTACACTAGATATGCTATGGAAGCGCGGTTTCTTGTATGTCTTATCAGATTAGCTGTTAGGTGTCAGAATATCATTGGGAAAGGGTAAGTTAGATGCCATTTGAGTCATGGAGGGATAAAACCAAGGTACATGGTCAGGATTCAAGTCATCGTCACCAGTTTAGGTATGTATGAGTCATCATTGTGTCATGAGAAGACATCAAAACCTCAAAATCTTTCCTAATTCATTCATTTCTCATTTCTCATTCCTTCTGTGTATGATATCGAGCTCTGGAGAGCTATTGCGTTAAGCCAAAGCTGTGGCTGGTGTTTTCAAAGGTTTACATTGAGCACTATCAAGCGAGGTTGCAAACTATCGAGCGAGGCTGCAATTCATCAAGCGAGGCTGTGAAGACTTAAGAGAAACGATGGTAGAAAAAAGAAGAACAAATAAGGGTGGACAATGACTGAGATATGAACCAGCAGATATGAATTTGATCGATGAAGACCCAACAGTAGTGGAAGACTTCAGAAGGATAGGTTGCTTACAGTTTTGTGAGAAATTACAAGGCTTCCATGTATAGGTTTCCAAAGAGTTTTCTTTAAATTTTAGTGGAATATCCACCAAAGTGGGAATGCTTAATATTCCATCACACCAGAGGTTATTGCAGCAGCTATAGGGATTCCAAGGGGACATGAGAAGTGGTTCAAAGGTTTCAAGTTTAACATGGAGCAGTGCAAAGAATTTATGAAGCTTGAAAATAGTGAAATGGATCTCACCAATGTCATTCCAAGGAGCTACATGAAGGAAAACTACTCAAAATTGTTTCTCATCATCCAAAATTACTTGTGAAGGCAGATACCATAAAGTCTACTCATATCATTTCAAGTTACTTATGCACTTTACTAATAAGATTTCCCTTGATATGCCTTTCTATTTACATAGAAGTTTGTCGAAAATGGCAGATAAGGTCCAAGAAAAATTTGAAGGGATTAAGACTTCATTGTTTCATCATGGTTTAATGAAATTGTTGGTTTTATATGAACTTCAAAGGTTAGGTAGAGACTGTTCCTCATTTTTGTCATTTTTGTTTGTTAGTGGTTTTGAGTTGGATGCTCTCACTCCTTCAAGAACTCCTAAACCCAGGAGAATTACATCACCATTAGTAGCATAACAGAGTGAACCATTAGCTGCATAACCAAGTGAACCTGCAAGAGTAGAACCAATGGAACCAATCATGATGGAAACAAAGAAATTGTAGAGTTTTGATACACCAAATGTTCCACCTGCAAAACAAAAGTCATAAGTGGTCAAACCTGCAAAACAAAAACAAGTTGTGAGTAAAAAAGGAACCAAAAGGATGACAAGAAACCAAACAATGGCCTTAGAAGAGAAAATAATGGCTATAGAAGAAAGAGCAGTAGCTAAAGGAAATCTAAAAGACATTTTACATGCCATTGACATAGAAGAAACTCCTATAGTCCATGTTGAGGACATAGAGGAAGGTGGTTGGAAGTTAAAAAGGGCTAAATCTGCAAAGAAATTAGAATTTGAAGGAGAATATGCAGGTTTTATGTTCCAAGCAAGCAAGCCTATGACAAGGCATGCTAGGAAGCAATTAGAAAGCAGTAAAGAGGTTCATCCACATACTGACACAGTACAACCACCACAAGAGATCATTGAATTTTCATCACTTGCAGAGAAAGATACAATTAGAAAATAAAAGAAAGAAAAAGAGAAGGTGATGGAAAAAACAAAATTTCAACTTCTTGAAGAATAATTGAAGTTTGCTAATCATGAAATTTCTGTTATGAAAAGAGAAGAAATGAAGCACAATGTAGAGAAGGTTCAATTTGAAAAGATGTTGGAAATTTGGGAAGAGCAAGTTGACCGTGTTTCCAATACTCTGGATAATACACAACAACTTATCAAATGGACCATTCCATTGAGGAAAGAGGTAAAACATGTCCGGAAAATTAACACACATTTGAAAGCCATCAATACAAGGTTGAAATATTAGGTTAAGGACCTCCAGGAGAAACTTGAACTAATTCATGAGGAGTTGGAGAAAAATGGCCTAAAAATGACAGTGCTTGAAGAGCCAATAGCTCAACCCATCATAAATGAGAAAGAAATGCCTCAAGAATCATAAGGTGAGATGGTTTATGGTATTTAAGGCTAATGGCATATTAGAAACAAGGTTTTGGCACTTAGAAGGTTTATTTTTCAAGTTACACAAAAATCTAGAATTTTAGCAGTTGTCAGCAGTTTCGTAGCATGTCTAGGCTTGAAGAACATCAAAATGCTACGAAACTACTGTAGCTTTTCTTTTTGATTTTTGAACCAGTTTTGGGAGCTTTCAAGAGGTAAAATTTGCATGGGAGATGTGTATAAGGATGATGAATACCATACCAAAGGAAAGAATAAAAAACATTTATGGTATAATGGCATTTTTGCAGCGCTATGAAAGTACGCTACGAAACTGTCTTACTTTCGTAGCGTACTGTGTGGGAGATTTTTTAGCAGATTTTTGGACATATTTGGATAGATGCGTATTATCCAAGTGTTAAAGGACCACGACAGTAGTTATTCAACACTTAAAGACCAAGAAATGAAGACAAACTACCAGCAAAAGCATTCATTGAAGATGAAGACTAGTTGGCCTAAAAAACAGGGTTTTGTTTCCAATTTTAGAGGAGGTAAATTAAGAAGTCATGTAGTGATGAGTCCCATCACCCCTTTTCGAAAATGTGACAACATATTTCTCAAAGATGTAATTAGTTTTAGAGATAAGGTTGTTAAATGTAATAATGAACAGTTTGAGTCTTATTAGGAAAAGGACTGTCAATTAGGATAGCTGTCAATTTCTCATTAAATATATGTTTTATGGTTATGCAAGGTGTCATTAGGCAAAAATTCTATGAATGTAGCCAAGAGGTGGATCATATCATGATGTAACAAATCTATTAAAGGGAAGAGGGTCAAATTTGTTAAGGGTTGGAGACTTTTTTGCAAAAATGCAGCTTTATGTAATTGACTGTTTCAGTAATACATAGACTTGTTTCTTTACCAACCCGAGATTTTGATTGAGTTTTTAGTGCCTATCTTATCTATATCCTTTATGTGTACCATTTTTAACGGTTTTCATCTTTAATACTCAGAATTAATTCATGTAATTCTCTGACTTCCTTTATATATGAATTGACTGTGTGATTTTATGTTTCATGTTTGTGTACTTCTGCTAAAAACTCTTACCTGCCTCAGCTTCCATGTCAAGTGAACTATCTACAGAATTACTACTTTTTTGACTCCATAAGCCCAATGTTTGCATACTGATGTTCTTTTCAACGTACACTTATCACAAACAAGTCATTCTTCAAGTAGACTTAGCCATCTAGTTTATCATTATCAAATATCATTAACCTTTTTGAGAGAGCCCTCTCAGACTGAAGAGGCTAAGCTTCAGTCACAAGTTGGTTTGAAACAGTTACATAAATTTGTCTGGTTAGCAACCAATCAGGTGCAATTTTGTGATAACAGCATCCATATGGTAGGATGGCACATCTACCATCCAACACATCAGTAGTTAGTTATATTTTATAAGGTTCATTAGCAGAAATTGTTGAGTTCATAAATGATAATAGACTCCTTTTTGTATTCAAACTCCATGAAAATAGAAATATCCATAAAAAGGCTCCATTGTTTTGTAATTCAACTATAATTAGGTCTCTTATCTAAAGTAATGAATCTAGCCCAGGTGGAAGAGGATTCTAATGGAGGCCTCACTCTATATATGTGGAAAGTTTTCACTTTGAGAGTTGATGAATAATCAAAGAGCCACTTTTGTAATTTTTTCTTCATGAGCTAATATACAATTTACAACATATTTTTTTCAAACTTGAGATTATCCTTGGCTTATGTTTTTTTCACCTCCTTATTTTGTATTTTTTTATCAGTTTCATGGAAATATTATTACTGGGAATTCATGATTAAATGCTCCAACTTCCTTCATTTCCTATATTTTTGTTGTAAGAGTTAATTTTTAAGCCAATTTGCCTCAGTTTCCATGAATATAGTTTGTTTGTAATTGAATTTCTTTAGCTCACTCCATGCCCAATTGTGGTTTTCATTACAGTATTCCATATGCAAAAAATCACATGAAAATTACATAATTATCCTTCTAAATTTTTGAGCTTTATAGTGAGAATATTATAGGTATTTTGAGAGAGCCCTCTCAGACTAGAAGGGCTAACTTCCAGTTAAATTTGGTTTGAAATATTTATGCTTGGTTGATGGTTGACACAACCCAACTTGCTCCAGATCAATGATAACATTTGGGTGTGTCTTTTGGGAGTGAAAGCTTTACCTTCCCTAAAGAAGAAAGACAAATACCATCTCGGATTGGTTATGGTGAACATCAGTTGGACATCAATAGGTTGTATATATTTCACTTGGTGACTCCAGTGTCGAAGAATCCAAAATTTCATAGGTTTCATGGCAACTCCACTCTTCGTAGAACAGTAAATTGAAGAAGATGAGTTCAATTGCAATAAATAATGCCAGTTATGCCCCTATGAATCGGTCTCACATCCCTGGTTTTGAAAATCCTATGCCTAGAGTTTATTGGTTAACTTATCTTCCTATATTTAAAGATGAAAAGAATGATAATGTTGCTCTTCACTTGGTTAGATTCCATATGCATGTACATAAGTTTGGAGTTGAGCTTCCTGAGGATTGTCTCATGAAAATGTTTACGGCCACCCTAAAGGACAAATCTAGAACATGGTATGAAGGGTTGCAGCTAGGAATCTTGTTCCCCCTTAAAGGTTTTCATAGAAATTTCTTTGAATATAGTAAGAAAATCTCATTCTTATTTATCACTGTTAGAAGGCTGTTGTGATTTTTGTGAGTTTTTTATTTCATATCTTAAAAGTCTTGGTCATAATGGAGAGTCCTTAGATGAGGATATGTTAGAGACACTTTATGAATTTTCTTCTCAGGCTATTTTTCATGATAATCAAGAAATTTTCAAACAAGCACAATATTTCTTCTTTGCTTGAAGATGAAATAGATCAGCACTTTGACAACCATGTTAACTATATCCCATGAAATTTGTCAAAATTTGCAGCAAATTTCCCAATATTTAGGTGATAAAGAGGAACATAAATATGGTTAGTTATAGGGCTCTTCACTTTGTTCATTTTCAAAACCTTTGTTTCAAGAAGATTATACCTAAGAAATTAATGATAATCCTTGAGCATATGAAAAAAATTCCAAGCATATTGAGAACAAAGAGTTGAATGCTGAGCAACATGAAAATGGGAAGGATCAAGGATAATTTTATGTGAAACATGTTTCTTTTCATCATGAGGAGGAGGTTGATTCCTTGAGTATGTTTGAAGGTTGTCATAAGGAAAAACTTATAGATAATAATCAACAACTTTTTTATCCACAAGTTTCTATCCCAAAATGTCTTGCTACAGATTTAAGTGATCAAAAATTTATTCTTGTGCATGATTATATACATGAAGTTCTCGTTGCAATGCAAGAAAGGTCATTTTTTAACATCCATGTAGCACATGATATGGTCACTCCCATTGAATATTTTCATGGACATCCAGAGTCCTGTCTTGAGAGTGATGTTGAAAATGGAGGTATAAAACAAGGAAAACCTGCAGTTATGAATGCAGATTATCCTTTGGATTAGTAGGACATGATACTTTTCAGTGTTTTAAAGTATCCTTTTCTTGATTTACTTCTTTCATCAAAAGAGGATATTTTTCATTGTTTCCAAGATTCAATGGTAAATTTGCTGCAGTCATCAATCAAGACAATTTTTTTGTTTTTTATGGAGCATGGATTCAATTTTCACTTTGAGTTGTCAATAGACGATCCACTTCTGATTTTGTTTAAGCACAATCAAGAAGCCCAAGGGTTGGATCAGATCTTTGACTGACTATACTGGAAGTTTCATATTGCTTGAATTGAATGTTTGGTTTTTTCAAATTAGAGTGAGATTTTCTCCGTCATGGGGGCTGCCAATTTGATAAACCAATATTATATCACGAAGGGTTTTTTAAATTGGGAAAATGCAATGGGTTAGTATTGGTAGGGGGTTAAATAAAGTGATTTTTAGAGGTATTTTCCAATATGTAGTCAAATTAAGGGTATTGTTTAGTATGCCACGAATGCACGTTGCTTGAAAGAAAGAATTGAATGACACCCTGGGATTGGTGGTTGCAACAAGCTTGGGCAAGCATCTCTTTCAGCATTTATTTTGAAGATTGTAGCTACAAGTTTTGGTTTGTACAGTTTTTTTATTCATGAGCATGTCAAGGGTCAAATGTATGATGAAGAATATGAAAAGAGGTTTGGAAGTTCCCAATGAATAGGCACGTGGTCTACGAGTTCTTTGCTGCCCCACAGGGGGGACAACATCCCCAGTTAGAGCCAATGTTATCATAGGTATATTTCAGTATCAAGAGAAAAGTGAAGTGGAGATTCTGCAAGGACAGTTAAGAGATGCTATAAATGAGGAGATAGAATCAAAATCACTTTTTGAGGAATTGAAGGAAGATATATCAAAACAACTTGACTTTTATAACAAGGTTGCATATGAATATGGAAGAATGATAAAGAAAGCACAACCTTTACATAAAACGATGAAGCACCTGTCAAATATGAAAAAATGATTACAATAAGATAGGAGAAGGTTTCATGTTCAAGTTAGAGCTTTAGAAATACAAATTTAAATGATCCAAGCTGAGTTTTTGAAGAAGGGTCTCAAGATTGTTGCTGAAATTGATGGCACTCCATGAAGATGGTAATATCATAAATTTGTTCTTATGTTGTGGAAAATCAATATTTTTTGTAATATATAGGCTTATATAGGCTACTACAAGTGTTTTGTAGGTAAAAAATATTGAAAATTCAAAATCTCAGAAAACTAGGCAGTTTCATAGAAACTCTCCATATTAAAGGAGAAAATTTGCTACGAATTTGTTGTAGCTTTCAATGGATAAAAATAAAAGTTTAAATCTTAGAAATGGAAGTGATGAAATCATGTGCTTAGCTTATAAAAATTAGAGAATACCTTGGAATATTCATAAGAATCAGATAACTTGCAGGGGGATGTTTTTTCCATTTACTACTAAAGTTTGCTACCAAACTGCTTATACTCTATTTTTTTTCTAGCGTAATGAAGATTTGATGAATTGTTAGGAAATAAAATAGTAAGATAGTGCATAAACAACATGTAAAAGGTGTCCACATAAAAAAATTTCAAGGAATATAAGTATTTTTTGGAAAATAGTCAAACACAGAAATTTGGTAGCAAATTTAGTTATAAAAACAAGGTATTTGCTACCAAATTTCTCGAAATGACTGTTTTAGTAGTCAACTTCAAGCTCACATTCTGACCCAATGGAAATGAATTTTGGAAATATGAAGGAGGTTTTTTTTCAGGACGAGCTCATCTACAAAATCCTCTCTCATGTTCTTCACATCTATCAGTATTTGGAACATACGAACTTATCTTTGAGGCCTACTTTCTAGAATTTTGATTTTACAGATTTGTTGCAGAAAATTTTAAAATTCGACTTGGTGGAGGTCCAAATCAGCAAGGTCAACATCCATGTGGCAGGATGACACATCAACCATCCAAAACATAAGTAGTTAGTTATATTTTATAAGGGTCATTAGCATAAATTACTGAGTTCATAAATGATAATAGACTCCTTTTTGTATTCAAACTCTGTTAACAGAAATATCCCTAAAAAGGTTCCATTGTTTTGTAATTCAACTAGAATTATGTCCATTATCTAAAGCAACGAGTCTAGACCAGGTGGAGAAGGATTCTAATGGAGGCCTCACTCTATATATGTGGAAATGTTTCACTTTCAGAGTTGATGAATAATGACAGAGCCACTTTTCTAATTTTTTTCTTCATGAGCTAATATACAGTTTGCAGCGTATTGTTTTCAAACCTGAGATTCTCCTTGGCTATGTGTTTTTCATCACCTTATTTTTTATATTTTTATCAGTTTTGTGCCAATAATATTACTTGGAATTCATGATTAAATTCTCCAAATTCCTTCTTTTTTTGTGTTTTTGATGTAAGAGTTAATTTTTAAGCCAATTTGCCTCAGTTTCCATGAATACAATTTTTTTGTAATTGAATTTCTTTAGCTGAACCCATGCCTAATGGTGGCTATCATTACACTCTTCCATATACAAAAAATCACATGAAAAGTACAGAATTATCCTTATGAAGTTTTGAGTTTTATATTGAGAATATTATAGGCATTTTGAGAGATCCCTCTCACACTAGAAGGGCTAACGTCCAGTTCAAGTTCGTTTGAAATAGTTATGCTAGGTTGATGGTTGACAGAGCCCAACTTGCTCCATCCTAGAGATAACATGTGGATTGAGACTTGAATATGCCTTTGAGGGTAGTTTGAATTTCACATATTGGAAGGAAAATATGTAGGCAATGTTGGAGGAAAACAGACTGAAGGAATTCATAGACATTGATATTCCCAAGCCCGCAGCAACAAATGCACAAATCTTGATGCATTGAAGAATATTGTAGAAAAGGCAAGAAGGATTTTGTTAGAAGGAGTTAGAGATCATAATGTCGTGACTCCATGGAGAGGAAACTCCATATGCTACGTGGAAGGCCTTAACAAGTCTGTCTCAGAATATTAACGACCACGGGAAGCTGGCGCTGAAGGAAAAGCTTAGAATATCGAGATGGAGGAGGGCGAGACAATATCAAAGTACTTAATGAAGTTAACTCAATGTTGAGATGAGCTTGGAAGTGTTGATGTGATAGTTGAACAGGATGATTTGGTGAGCCTAGCACTTCTAGGCCTTCGCAAGATATGGCACAACTACCAGGATTCAGTAAATGGGAGGAAGAAGTTACCAGAGTGGGACTGATTATGGTTCGACTTGGTATAAGAAGAGATAAGGTGGAACACCAGAGACAGGACCTCTTCCAAATACAAATAATAATATTTTGCATTAGTTGTAAAAGGTAATAAATTTAAGGGATAGGAGTCCCATGGAGTACGGGTGAATAATAAAGATTTATCTAACATCAAGTGTTTTCATTATCACGAGTATGGGCACTATTGCAAAAAAATTTCAAAGAAGGAAAGCAAGAAGGAGCATGTAGTAGCAACAGTAGGTGAAGCTCTTACTTCATAGTTTGAGATTGATTTTACTCTCATTACATGGATGGTAAACATTGTAATGGGATGCATGCGGTATCTCAACAACGTTGCCTCATTTTATATGACAGGAAATAAAGATCTTTTCGGTGACTTGGAGGAGAAATAAGTCAAGTAGAACATAGAGTTTGGAGATGACAGGAGGTATAGCATGATTGACATAGGTAAAATTACCTTTCAGAGGGAGTCTGGCACTAAGGAAGGCCCAGTTGAGATTGGAGTTAAAGGGAAGAAGACTATGATTTGTACTATTAGAAAATTGTACAAGCCATGCATGAGGTCATCATGATTCCTTGGACGTATTACACAATCAATTAGTGGAAATTTTTTATATAATAGGGGCTCAATTCCCTCAGGAATGCGTAAGCAAGGCTGGTGAGTCAGGTGCAAGTTTTTGGCTAAGTATTGGACCAGACTTGCCAGGATCAGAGTGAGACAGTCAGAGATGCTGAAGAGGTTTCTCAAGAAGAGAAATATCATTGTATTGTTTCATATTATTGACTTAATTTAATATACATATAGCGGGGTTTTTAGCTGAAGCTTTCCCCAAATAAATCTTTGTGTTATGCAATTGTAATGATTTCTCTTTATTTTTCATGTGATTATGTGATCATATTTGGTTTCTGAAAATTTGTAGAAATAGATTCTGTATTTTTTTTTAGCATATTACAAGGTCAGTTGAATATATGTGGATTTTCTACATGGTATGAGACCATGAATCATTATAGAAGAAAATAACTATATTTTGTTTTGAACACGTGAATCAAATTTGCAGATTTATTCTTTAGGACCAATATCAGATCAAGATGTCTTTCTGTTCATTGAGACTCAAATATGCCCTTGAGGGTAGTTTAAATTACATAGCCTGGATGGACATGATGGAGGAAGTGTTGGAGGAAATGGACTGAAGGAATTCGTAGACAGTGATATTCCTAAGCTCGCAACAATGGATGCTTAAAATGTTGATGCATGGAAGAAGAATGAAGAAAAGGTGAGAAGGATTTTATTAGAAGGAGTTAGAGATCATATTGTCATGAACCTCCATGGAAAGGAAGCTTTGTATGCTACGTGGAAGGCCTTAACAAATCTATTTCAGAATAACATTGACCAAAGGAAGTTGGAGTTGAAGGACGAGCTCAAAAATATAAGGATGGAGAAGGGCAAGACGATACCAAAGTACCTGAAAAAGTTCACTAAATGTTGAGATGATATTGGAAGTGTTGGTGTAACAGTTTCCTGTGATGATTTGGTGATCTTAGGACTTATAGGCCTTCCCAAGAGCTAGAAAAACTACCTAGATTCAGTAAATGGGAGGGAGAAGTTACCAGAGTGGGAGCGATTGTGGTCCGATTTGGTACAAGAAGAGATAAGGCGAAACACCAGAGACAAGGCCTCTTCCAAAAACAAATAAGAATATTTTTCATTACTCATAAAAGACAAGAAATACAAGGGAAATAAGTCCCAAGGCGCAGATTGAAATAATAAATACTTATCCAACATTAAGTGTTTTCACTGTCATGAGTACGGTCACTATGCCACGAAATGTCCACAGAAGGAAACCAAGAAGGAGCTTGCAGTAGTAGCAGAAGGTGAAGCTCTAGCTTCAAAATTCGAGCTTGATTTTATTCTCATTGCATGCATTTCCAACAATGTAATGGGATGTGTGTGGTATCTCGACAGTGGTGCCTCATTCCATATGAAGGGGAATAGAGATCTCTTCATTGACTTGGAGGATAAATACCTCAAGAAAAACATAGAGTTTAGAGATGACATGAGGTATAGCATGACCAACATAGGTACACTTACCTTTCAGAGGGAGTCTGAGTCCCTTCTCAGACTTACTGATGTTTTGTTTGTTCCAAGACTAAAGAAGAATCTTGTTTCCATGGTGGTATTGGAAGACCGTGGCTATGATATGATATTTAGAAAAGGAAATGTTTTCCTTAGACACATCACCATGGAAAAGGTGAAATATATAGGTGTGCGAGTCAAGAACCTGTATTCTCTTAAGGTCGAAGATGTATGAAAATCCTTGAGGAGAAAGGAAAATGTTAGAGACTTGGTAGTCTAGAGGGAGCATAAATTGCCTCTCAACATGGAGCCTTAGAAGCAGTCTTCGAAAGTTGTGTAGAAGCCTCAATTGGAGAAGCAGAGAAGATACCAATTCGAGGCATTCACTCAAGTAGAGACCTCCAGTAAGGGGAATTTCGAGCCAAGTGGGAAGAGGGAGCATATGCAACCATAACTCTAGGTGAGAAGCGGGGAAATGTGAATTCAGAGTACCAAAGTGAAAAATTTTGGGCAGGGTCCACTGAGATGTTTTGTCTCATGGATAATTACATTACTATGGAAGCCCACAATAAACAGTAGCAGGATGGAATAGTGGTAGTTTATGCAGTCATGTATCATAGTGACAGATGATAATATTAGCAGTATTCCTATATTAGGGAGCACGGAGTAGAGTTAGCAGCAGTGAAGATGGCACAGTGCAGAGTCAACAATAGCACATAGTTTTCATTTTACAGTGCAGTAGCTAGTATCAGTCAAAGACTATGGTGACAGATGAATCATATTGGTTCAGTTATGATTATTTTTAGTTTTAGAAGTTGCAATAGCAACAACACTAGAGAGAAGTGTTGCATGCAGAACATTCCAAAGGTACCAGATCGAGATAGAGTTTAATTCCTTTCTTGTTGAGAGGGAGTGCAGGGTGTCTCCTAATTTTTAGGAGCCATGGTTGAGTTTATTTTGATTTTTAATTAGTTAACTCAGTTTATTTTAGTTAAAATCGGTTTAACTAGTTCTAACTGATAGATGAGCTAGTGAGAGGTCCAATGAATTAAATCTGATTTAATTCACATGCAATGATCAATAATATAACTTATAATCCGCTATAAATATTTGTTGCATGTCAGTTCCAAGGAAGGCCCAGTTGAGATTAGAGTCAAACGGAAGAACACTATCGATTGTACTAATAGAAAATTGTACAGTACATGCATGAGGTCATCATGACGCCTTGGATGTATTGTCAAATCAATTAGTGGTAATTTCTTATTTAATAGGGGCTCAATTCCTTCAGGAATGAGTGAGCCAGGATGGTCAGTCAGGTGCAAGTTTTTGGCTAAGTATGGGACCAAACTTGCGAGGATCATAGCAGAGAAAATTTTATGGATGGAAGTTTACCTTAAAGTTTAGCAACGTTGGTGAATCTTAATAGTCCCTAATATCCAAACTTTAAAAAAAATTATGATATTTTCGTAAAAATGTTTAGATTTCTAATTATTTTATATTAGAAAATATATAATATTGGTGATTTTTACGGTAGAATAATTTTATACCATAAAATTTGGGCGAATTCAATTTTAGAAAAAAGGAAATTGGTGAATCTTGTTTTTGGAAAAACCATGGAATATTAGCCCACCTGTGAATATTAGCCCCTAAAATTTTCCATGGATCATAGTGAGACAGTCAAAGATAGAAGATGTTTCTCAAGAAGGGGAATAGCATTGTATTTTTTCATATTCCAGACTTAATGCAAAATACAAATACCGGGGTTTTTCGCTGAGGCTTTTGCTCGATAAATATTTGGGTTGTGTGATTCAAATTATTTCTCTTTCTTGTTCATGTGATTGTGAAATTGTATTTAGTTTCCACAAATTTGTAGAAATAGATTCAATATTGTTTTTTAGCATATTACAAGATTAGTTGAATCTATGTGGATTTTCTACACCATGTCATCAATGTCATGTATTATCAAAATTTCAATTTAAGAGTCATATAAGTCATCATATGCCACATAATTTGCAAATTTAATTATGTAATTTCAATAAATTATAAATGTAAAGTAAATTGGAAGTCCAAAAATCACCTATAGAATGTGAAACATCATGTAGAAGTCAAAGAGTCTCATGAGAATTAGAAAATTCATATGGAATCCAAAGTTTTATGAGGGGATTCAAAGATTCAAAAGAGAGGTGAAGAGTCAGCTCATTTTTTATATATAAACCCTGCTCAAGCAAAGGAATTTTCACCTTGGCTTCTCCTAACAGGAATTAGAGAGGAAGATAGTTCTTTTGGAGAGAAGGTGGTGGCACTAATGCTCCACTATTGGAGCTAGTGGTGTTCATTGTATCGCTATATCTTGGAACTTTCACTTAATACTTGAAGCTCATTGAGCCGAAACACTTTCATTCGTATATCGTAAATGTTGTAAGACTATTCATTGAATGTTTGTTGTATATGTTGTTTTTATTTCGTATTAAATAAATTGAACTATTTTGGCGTCTTTGGGGCTTATCTTATTGAATGTGTGTTGTACTTATTTTAACAATCATTACTTCTATGCTAATTATTTATTAGTTGATTAATGATTCTTTAATATATATGATCGTCTGCCTTTATTAGATTAGTAGTATTACTGTTCTCTTAAAGGCTCACTTTCATTTCCCTTGAGTGAAAGAACCTTGATACATTCTACAACTTAACATTACACAAGGAATACTCACTTATTCATTCAAAAGTACATGTACATTAATCGCTTGTGCTAACTGTCACAACCAAGGAACATCCTTAAGAAAATGGCATTTGGGACTTATTTTTGGAAGGGATCTTATATCAAACAGTGTGAGGTCTAATTAGGAATTGACATTGGGGAGACCCCCTTGCATGTTGGTGGGATTCGACACCTTCAACTTTCTGGTTCTAGAAGGAGGGAAACCATATTTTTATGGCTAATAACTCACCACATATTAATCAAAAATCTTATGTGCAAGGAATTATTACTCAAATTTCCACTCCAACTCATACTCCTAAGAGAGAAGAAACTGATCATCATAGTCCAGGACCTGCTTTTTAATTGACTTATGATCAACTCCAGAAAATCTAACCTATTACTCATCAGTTTGTGAGATTTCTTGGTTTACTCCCTCTTGTTTCTATTCTACCTCATAAACCTGTAAATAAATAAACAACTCCCAGTGTTGTATTGGTTTATTTGGTGGAAGATTTAGTTATCGAAACCCTTGAAGAGTTAGTTGATCCTACAGAAAGAACATATTAGCAAGGGTAACTTTTTCCTATTAAGGATAATTTGGGCAATGAAGGGGAGGATTTTCAATTTTATGATGATGAAGATCCTAACTATAATGACGAATTTAATGGTGAAGGAGAAAGATCTTCAGACTCGAAAGAAGAGGAGGATGGAGGAGCTGAATACATGGCTAATGAAAACTTGGATTGGATGGCCCAAGGGCCACTCACTCTTCTAGATAATCTTCACCACATGCCTAAAATATTGAAATGTTGTTGTCAAAGTTTGAGTCTGATAAGAAGAAAAAATATGAAGACTGTATTGATGATTTCTACATGCATTTATGAATTCTTGAGGTATGTTTTGATGACGTTCCTTGTAGAATTTCTCCATACACTTTAGAAGGTAGAGTATTAATATGGAGGGAGTTTAAGAAGTTGTTTTTGGAAAATATTGCTGATGATAAAATTCTCACCATGTTATTAAAAGAAACTGGAAATCTAAAAATAGGGGACAAGGAAAGAGTGAAACATTTTAACCATAGATTTACTCATTTTTTAAACAAGTTCCCTGTGGATGTGCATTCACACAATGAAATTACGAAATACTATTATATAACTACCTTTCCAACTAAAATTTCTATGTTCGTTAACAGAGTTTAAAAATAACATTTGGATCTAAACTTTTCAGAAGCTCTTGTTGTTGCAAATTATATGTGTTGTATAGGATCCATTTAAAACCTTGACGATCCTAAAGACTCGAAGGAAACTGGTAAGAAAACACAAGAATCTTCCACCAAAGGTAAAGATAAATATTTCTTTGATATGGAAAGCTTGACCAAGTCTTTTAAGTTGCTCACAAATTAAGTATTTGAATTAAATAGGAGGTCTAGTGAGGAAACTACAAAAAACAAGTTCTCTAACCCACATTTTCTCAAAAATAATAATATTTCTCAATTGGCTAGATCTGCTCAGAGCTCTAATTCATTGTTTAACATTGAAATTTGGGGAATGGAAAACTATTGCACCTTCAATCAAAGGAAAAATTCTTCCACTTTCTAATTCAACTCAGAATTCGTGGAACAAGTATAGAGGTTCTCTCTCTTATGAGAAAACTTCTGCCAACAAAAGGAACGATTCAAACACTCCTAAAGCTTAAAAAAAAGTTATACCTCTTGATACATTAACACAACCCATTAACAATGAAATTATTGATTATAACATTGTTTAATACATGAAAATATCTCATGGCAACATTTTAATCTTTGAGCTCACAAAGATAATAGGATAATGAGAATTGATTATCCAAGCACTCTCATTGCACTCTTCGACAGGTAAGGAATTTTCGTCTTCTCAAGTTATGTCTTGTAACTCTCATGACATCATTGAGTTTGTAGTGAACGTTGATAATTTAAATTCTAACACTCCCCCACCCCCCCTCCCCCCCACGTTTATTTTAACATTTGAAATATTTAATTATAATGTCCGTAATTGTTTGGTTGATTCTAGTGCATCTGCGAATGTCATGTTAATATTTTATGCTAAGAAAATTAATGATAAAACAGAAAATCCTATTGATGCATGGATCATGTAGTTGGACAAATCATTATTCTAGGCAATTAGTGAACTTAAAAATGTCATCAATCGTTTTTCATAAGACCATAGAGTTGGCCAATGCATAAAGATTTTTATTGTGGACATTCCCGAATCCTATGGTTTACTTTTGAGGAAATATTGGTCCAATAATATGCAAGGGAATTTCTCAACTAACTGGACACATTTATGGATTCTCTATCAGGGAAAAAACAACCAGATTCGAGTAGAAAGCGATTCCTATATTAAATATACTATGACACGACTTAAGGGACAAAATGAACCAGTTGTAATTGCATATGTTATTTTTGGAAATTTATTTCTGGAAGTAAATCATGGATGTTATCTAGCATATCCTTCACCCATCCCACTAGATACACAGTTGGAACTCCTTCCTCAGAATGCAACTAGTGAAAATTACTCTTGTACAATAGATGTAAATAATTTGAGTGTAGGAAATAAATCTACTAATGCTAACATTTGGACATTTTATTTTGATGGTTCAAAGACACATGAGGGTTTTGGATCTAGCTTTATTTTAATAGACCCGTAATTGAAAAAACATCTGATATCTTGTTGCTTGGAATTTGAGTGTACTAAAAATTTTGCTTTATCTGAAGCACTCATTTTGGGTTTAAGGTAATCCATCGACCTTAAAGTTGAACCACTCAAAGAAATAGATGACTCAAAAATTGTTGCATGACAGGTACGAAATACAATACATTGTGTGTCACCGAATCTTATAAATTATCAACAAGAGGTATTCCATTTGATTTCGCATTTCCAATATTTCAATGTTAATTATGTTCCTTGAATTCGTAATTTTGTCGTCGATACATTAGTGAATGCTTCTGCTAGGTTGTCACCTTTAAAGGATAGTTTTTTAGTTGAAATCATTTATAGATCGTCAATGCCCGATAATATTACTAACTTTCATATTTTTAGTGACGACCAATAGATACTGGAATTTATGGAAAACATTCATGTGTTTAAGGATGCATCCATTGATGAATACGAGCATAAGAAATCATTGTAGGGATTAAATCAAGAAAATAAAGGAAACCCCATGCCCAAGGGTGTGTTGTCATTGGAAAATTTGTATGACTTACAAAATAATTTCAAGGGACTAGTTAACACAAATATTGATAGCTCCACTCTTTCGCACAAACAAGTGAATATTGGTACAAAAGAATATTCTATGTATGTAAATATCAGTACTTTTTTCACACCTCAAGAGAAACAATATTTTATTTTCATTTTTAAACAATATCAAGATGTGTTCGCATGGATGTACGATGACCTGAAAGCTTACGACACACAAACATTCTAGCATGTGATTCGAAAATAAGAATGGGTTAATCCTATCTAGCAGAAACTGAGAGAAGTTCACCCTACACTTGAACCCCTCATTCAAAAAGAACTCAGAAAGTTGTTGGATGCTCAGATCATATTTAAAGTTCGTCATTCGACATGGGTTTCTAATCTAGTTTAGGTAAGAAATAAGTTAAGAGAAATATTCCTTTTGTTGATTTTCATCATTTGTATCAGTCTTAGGACAAGGATAACTACTCGGTGTCATCAATGGAACAAATTATACAAATAGTATCGGGGTCAAAGATGTTCTCGTTGCTATATGGGTTTTTTGGCTACACCCAAGTTCTAGTAGTAGACTTGATATACAAAAGACAACTTTCAGGACCAAGTGGGATACTTTCACATTTAAATGAATTCATTTTGGCCTTATTAATGAGTGAGCTACATTCTACCGAGCTATGGACATCACATTCCACGGTTTGATTAGAAAAATTGTTCTGGTTTACTTGGATGATGTGACAATATTTTCAAAGAAACAATTTGATCACTTGCGCCACCTTAGGAACATTTTTGAGCGATGTCACAAATATAGTGTAGAAAATCCACATAGATTCAATTGATCTTGTAATATGCTAAAACAAAATACTGAATCTCTTTCTACAAATTGTGGAAACCAATTACGATCGCACAATCACCTGTACAAGAGAGCGAAAGAATTTCAATCGCACAACATAAAGATGTACATGGGGAAAGCCTCAACTAAAAACCCTACTACCTGTGTATTTCATTAAGTCAATAATATGAAACAATACAATTCTTCTCTGAGGCTTGAGAGCTCTCTGCACTATCTCTGATTGTCTCACGCTACCAACTTGTGCACAATCTTCTCTTGGCTCTCCTTTCTCTCAAAAGATCCACACACAAACTTGTGCTTCCTATTGTTTGGTCTCATCAACCCGTGCTCACCGAAACAATGATTAAACTTGTGCCTTCATTCCTCCTTTTAAACGAAATTTTCCCTATTTAAGGAATGATTTATTTTAGCCCTTATTCTGACTGCATGCACCACTTGTACAATTTGTATGGTTATACAATTGATAGTACACTTCCCTTTAACTCCAATCGCAACTGGGTATTCCTCAGAACTGACATGCAACAAATATTTATAGTGAATTATAATTTATCTAATTGATCACTGCATGTAAATTAAATCTAATTTAATTCACTGGACCTCTCACTAGCTCATTAATCAGTTAGAACTAGTTAAACTAATTTTAACTCAAATAAACTGAGTTAACTAGTTACAACTCAAAATAAACTCAACCAGGGATCCTAAAAAGTAGGTGACACCCTACATGCCTCTAGTTTGACCCTAAACTCAAATTTTACCAAGCTAACTAAGTCTTGTTGACTTATTTAACTCGCAAAAGTTGTCATGTGATGTAGAATTACAATTTACTTCTAATTTAATTAAAGGAAAATTAAATTAGATGAATCTTCTTGTTGCCATTTTCAATATTTCTTGTTGTCGTTTTCAATATTTCTTTTTTCCATTTTCAACACTCCCTCTCAACAAGAAAGGAATTCAACTCTATCCTGATCCAATACCTTTTGAATGTTCTACATGCAACACTTTTGTCTATTTTTGTTGCTACTGCAGCTTATGAAACTGAAAAGCATCCAAACTGAATCAATATGATGCATATGTCACCAGATTATCTGAATACTACTAGCTATTATTTGTCTACTGAAAACTTTGCGTTGTTGCTGACTCTGCACTATTCCATATGCACTACTTCCAACTCTACTCCGTGCTCCCCAGTATCTGACTGTTGTTAGTATCTGCATCTGTCACTCTGACATCTGACTGCATCAAGCACCACTGATCCATATTGATACTGTGTACTGTGGGCTCCCGTAGCAAGGCAATGATCCATGATACAAAATATCTCAATGGAACCTATTGGTGGCCAAGTGTGAATTATTATTCAAACCCTTTCCCACATTAATTATCAATCCGGGTGTGTTTTTTATTGCAAGGCTAACGTGCAAAACAGATGCATATGACAATAGCACAACTCTATATCAATCGTGGATTCGAAAAATTGAGCAAAGCAACAATAATTGTAACAACAATAAATAAAAAGCAGTAATAAATTGTAAAGCTTGCAATTCATTCACAACAATAAGAATATCAACAATTATGTCTACTGTCACATCAATTACGAAATGTACAAAATAGGAAATAGAATTAACAACACACAGAAAGAACGGAGCACCTGATCAGGAGAGTGGGCCCAACTCTCTGATCAGGGTTGTGATGTACTCACAAAATTACAAGAGTAACAGGAAGATAACTTGCATTAAGTTGATAATAATGTTCTGTTACAAAACTCAATTCCTTACATCGCCAACCCCCGACTCATAGCTTCAGAGGCCTTATTATACAAATATTTACAATTACTATTCTCAAATTCCTGACAGCTAGTGCCTACGATTATACATCAGTATAAGAGACAAAATAAATTCTAAATAAGGTAGAGAAAGGATCAAGAGTCATTGTGTTGTTGTAGCGCTGCCTGAAATAGTGCTGCCAACTTGGAGTTGTCCCTGGAATTGTAGATATGGTCATCTGACCACCGAATTTGTGAAAATAATGAAATTAGTAAATCGCTTTAGGTAATAGTCCTCGTGACTTTACTTCATTGACTAAATATTCCAAGAAGGCATATAGAGGGGTTTACCTATGAACTTTAGAACATGGCTTGAATGTTAATGATGCAAATGGGTAAAGAAAATGGGTAAAAATGGAAGGAAAATATGTACAAGTTTGTATCCCAACATCTCCCCCCAACTGGTATTTCTGTATGTCCTCATGCATCTCGTCGCCTCCGTAGGTCCGGGTGGAACGATTGTGTTTGGCATGAAGCTAAGCGAGGTCATGTTTATCTGTCATCTTTGTCCCCGGGGGGTTTATATCCATATGTCAGAAGAATTTCCTTACACCAATCATTATCCATGTTGTATGTCGGAGTATGCAGTCTTTTGGAAACCAAACAATGGGGAATTGAAGCCTCGGTCCCATCCACTAGACCCTGCAAGTATGGATGCATGAAATGTATCTTGGAAATATTTCTAATAATCATGCAAAGTTAGGTGCCCCAAAAGGCTCTCGGTTTCTGACGGCTAATGATGACAACAGCCATGTCCTTTGAAAACTGTCACAAGCATCGTCTGTGAAAGTAACCACCTGTTTGGTACAAATATTAGTACACCATTTTTGTGTGGCCAAAATTTGTTCCTAGCACCCCTCAATCTATAAAAAGGTGGCATTTTTGTTCTATATGTTCACAGACTGACCATTCTCCCTTCTTATCATAAGTGGCCCTGTAGCTTAGTTCTCTTCAAATGTTTCAAAAGCCTTTTTCCACTTAACCTGATTAATGGTGTAGGAGGTAAAATTTCTCAAATGGACGTCTCCCACAAATGGGAATGGATTGAAGGTCTGTTCATCACTCAAGAAATAGTCATACATGTATAATTCACACATCAAATGTTGATTCACATCATCGTGAATCCTCTGGATGCGAAGAAACTGTGTCGGATCTTCGATTTAATGACTAATCTCACTATGAATTCTCTCCAGGAAAAATAAAAGGAATTGTTCATGGAGAAAAAAGGCATAAATATGAGTGGGAGGTCCACAGGCCATTACCTTTTGTGTCAAGGTAAACATTTCCTCCTTATCATCTTTCAACATCAGCACCTTCTCCTCTAAACTTTCAATATTTTTCCTTTTCTTCTCTTGCTTCTGCCTTGCTCTGTCTAGCTGATCTATATACCCATTAATGGTCTAGGCTGATTGGTAGTGGACCCTCTTCATCTCCTATTTGTGTTCTTTCAATGTGATGGTCCCTTGCTAGAGACAGGTCGCGACAACTTGCCATTTTTGGATTTCAGCAAATAGGAGAAATTCTCGAGCTTCGAAAAAATATTCTATAGGTTTGGTTTGTGTAGCAGTAGAGACAACCTCGAAATTTGGCTTCACAACTTCCCCTTTTTGTTTCATTACCTTATTCTTTAGCCACGATACATGCTTCCTTAGCTGATGAATTTCCATTTTCAGCTGCATAGTTTCCTTGCATTGAAGCTGATATCTCTCTTTGAGAAGTGGTCTCCTTTTCGCACACTTCTTTACAAATTATTGCTTGACAACAACCTATTCTACTAGCACTACAGTTGGTTCGGGAATTGGTGGGTTGTTGTCAAAAATTTCAATTCGTTCCTTTTTCACCAGATCCTCCCTAAATTGTCCCCTCTCCTCGAGAGAAATCCCCTCATTTTCCTTTTCTAGTTTAGGAATTTCTATAGTCACTTGGGCGATGCCTTCAACATCCATCCTCTATTCTTGTTTTTTTGCAAGGTTTTCTTCTAAAGGCACAGGCACTGATTTTGACCCTTGCAAATCAGCTTTAGTCTGGGTAATTTCCACAGATGGAGTGGCATCGTCCGTCATCTATCCTTTTTTAAATATGAGTTCTTTTGTTTCCAGATTGAACTCTTCGGGCCACTCTGGATGTGAATCAGAAGGTGCTAGTTCATAAATGGTTGTACCAAAAATTGTATCTGACCTCGTCCCAACAAATTCTAAGACTGGAGGGATGACTACTTCTTCTATAAGGCACCGAGGAGAGTGAAACTTCTTTGCGCCTCTCGGTAGAGTGGCAAGAAACAAAGAATGAGGGACATTATCCTCTATGTTTGTTCTGGTCATGTCTGCTACCTCAGGCTCTTTCTCTTCACCATATTTATTCTATGTTTAGACCAAGACTTTTTCTTCATCACCTTTTTGTCTTACAGTCGACACTAGTTCTTGTGGAACACTATCGAATATAGGATCTATCTTTTCCATAATTTCCTTGCTCATCTAAATTAGTAGTGATTCTTGTGTAACACCACTACCTGCTTCAAGATCCAAAATTTCTTGGACAAGTGGTGTGGGTTCTTGTGTAACAACATCACTTGACAACCCTCCAACTGGTGTTGATTCTTTTTTTACCTCAATAGTGGATGTTGATTCCTAAGGAACAACATCGGCTCTATCTTCTGTTTCCATAATTCCCACATCAATTGGTCCCATAGGCGAGGCTCGTTCTTGTGTAACAACCTCAACTGTACCACATTCTATATTAATTGTTTCCTCTTCTGTTGTGCCAACAGATGATGTTGGTTCTTGTGTAACAACATTGGTTACGACCTCTTCTACGTCCATTCTTTCTGCTTCCTCTTTCTCTAATGAGCCAAGAGGAGATGTTGGTTCTTGTGTCACAACATCAACTGTGGCTTCTTCGACGTCCATTATTTCTACTTCCTCTTTCTCTAATGGGCTAACAGGAGATGTTAGTTCTTTTGTAACAACATCAATCGTGGCTTCTTCTTCCTCCATTTCTTTCAGTTCCTCTTCCTCTAATGGGCCAAAAAGAGATGTTTGTTCTTGTGTAGCATCATCAACTGTGGCTTCTTCTTCCTCCATTTCCTCTGCATCATCTTCTTCTGCCTAACCAATAGGAGATTTTAGTTATTCTTCATCCATTTCTTCTCGCTTATCTTCCTCAGATGATCCAGGAGGAGATGTTGGCTCTTCTTCCCCCATTTCTTTTGGCTCATCTTCCTCTCTCGCAGTTATCACAACTTCCACTTCTTCCTCTCTCAACTCAAGAAACTGTGCCCAAGTAAAATGAAATTGAGCTAATGCATGCATTACCAATAGAAGAACCAGCCCATGATTTGTAAGAACCGCAAATACCTTTCACGAGCACCAGATATTTTTCAAAAGAAAGAAAGGCATGTCCAGGGAGTGAACTTGTGCTTGCCGATATCAGAGGTGAGATAGGAGATTAAAGTGAAATTTGATTAGGGTGTTAAATCGCCCATTGCAAGTTATATACCTCATAACAAAGTATTCCATCTCTCCCTATGTATGTGGAAGATATTTCCGATCATATCTTCTCCCTTTCAAAACTGCCCTCTCTCCAGTTTGCATAAACAACTCTTGAAATTTCGACAGGGGAGTTTTTCGTGAAAACCGTTCCTACCCTCGCTGTGGTAGTCCACTGACTGCTGAAATGACATCCTTTGTGATAGTAATGTAGAAATTTATTAATACTGGTAGTATTACTGGATTTTCCTGATCTAAAAAATTAATCTTATGTTAAATACATAATCATTCCACTTAATTCTTTGCGGAAATTAAGTCGCCAATTGCAAAACTCATGAAGAAAATCAATTGCACATAACACAGTTGTTTAATGGGAAATCTTAAAGCTAAAAACCCCAACTATTATATATGATTTATATCAATGGAATCATGTAACAATATCATACAAATCTTAGTACATGAAGCTCTTAGTACAATATAGAATCGTCACACACTGTCATGTAGAAATTTGCATATCTATGCACCAGTATTGTCCAACCAATGATCAGGTAGCTGATATATTTACAAAGGCTCTCACAGAAGTGAAGTTTACCAAACTTCGATCCATGCTTGGAGTTCAGGAAAGTTTTCATTAAGGAGGGATAGGCTCTAATGCCTCCTTCCTTCTCCTATTGTGTCACTTTTGTAAATCCTTCAACCCTATCCCAATTTGTTCTTAAGGGGGGATGTTAGGATATTTCGACACATAGGAGAAGGAAGGAGGCATTAGAGCCTATCCCCCCTTTTTTTTTTTTTTAACTCTTCGGTGTGCATGCCTTTTCCTACACAAAAAAACACAAAAAACTGAGCAAAAAAAACGAAATGCAAAGGCTTACGACATAATGTTAGATTTTCGGTTAGCCTTACCAGAAAATATCACTTTTTTCACTATTTATGATTTCCTGAGATCGCGTAAAGACACATGGAAAGAGCATTGTTGAGGCATAAAAGGTGTCTTTTAACGCTTATTTATCCTACATTAATTATCAATCCAAGAATGACTTTTTGTTTCAAGAGTGTACTCAGTCTAAGGCAGCAATTTATCCAAGATTAATGCTCTTCAATATGTAGTACAATGTTCTAAATGCAAGAGTAAATGGATGCTTGAAAAAAAAATCTAACTACAACAACATAAACTCAAATGCTCTGAAATCCAAATATTCACTCAGCAAACATCAATCGAGGATACAGTAGCAATAAATCATTCCTCTAGAAATTGATGCAATTGAAATCAAACTGGAACAAGACAATCAATCTGGGAACGAGGAATCAATAACCAATGTTCTCTACAATTGACAGTCCTGCTTTAAAGCAATTAAAAGGAAATAGAAATTGAACTAAAGCTAATATTGAAAGTAAACTAGGAAAACTCTTTAAAAGAAAAAATTTTGCAATTAATTAATAGAAATGAACAAAAAATTAAATGGATGACAAACTGTAATTAAAGGAATTAAACAACGAATCCTATTTAATAAATCTGAACAACAAACTCTAATTAATGGAATCGAATAACCAATCCTATTGAACAACAATCTGTAATGAATATCAATCAAACGAAACAGTAAGTGGAATGAAACCATAATGGAAATAGAACAGCGAAGCTCTATTAAGGTATTAACAAGATAAATTATTCAGTGTTGAGATTCTTGTTAAATAATAAAAGAACAGCAACACGATTCGTTAATATAACACACTGATATCAAAGCAATTAAACAACAAACTGATTAACTTGAAAACTGTAATAAAAGCAAATATGAACTATCTCACAACAATAATGAAAAGGTAGAGATACAAACAGTGGATCGATCCACCAGGGCCGGGCCCTCAACCATCGGTGAAACGCCGCTGAGCTACTGCAGAACTAAGAAGTTAAACAACAACACGTTCTTGTATTAATCATGCATAACAGCGTTTACAAACAGTCGATCTCTGTTTAATCAATGAGAGTCGATGAGGAATTGTATAATTACAATAGGAAATCTCTCCATCTCTCCTCCATCCTCCCCCAATACATAATACATGCTCTCCTTTTATAATCACAAAGAGGAGAAATTAAATAGTAAATATGATCTCTCATAACAATATTGGATTGTTCCTAACCAATTGATCAACAAGAAAATAGATTTCCATCCATATTTCAACAAGAGCAAGTCGAATTTGGATTTGCAGCTGAGATAATTTGGAGGACGGCCGCAACAGCAAATTTGAGAAAGTCGTGCCCAAAGAACCCTGTGTTTCTCTCAATACAGGCCGAATTTGGGCAAACCATTCATTGATAGAGTTAATTTGGTCTGTTTTGGACAAAACCCATGTTCCGAATTTTCCAGATTCTTCTTCATTTGCCCAGAATCTCAACCACAAAACTGTCACTTCTTATTCCAACGAATTTCTGAGTTGGAATATTTGATGATGATCTAGAGGTCAAATCTACAATCTAGGAAATATCTTGGAGGTTAAAATGGTGAGTGTTGTTATAAAATATATTAATAAACCATCGTTGATAAAATTATGCATAATAATCATCCATTTATTAAAAATAAAGGAGAAGAAATAATATTCATCCATAAGAGCATAAATCATTATAAAATGGATTTATATGATAAATTATAATAAATGACATGATAAAGAAGAGTAAAAATGGATGAAATAAGTGTTAAAATGTGGTCGTATTCACGACCCAAAGAGCATATGTAGCAAAAAAAATCCCTTTTCCTGTTTCTGATTTGCCGAGATCGCACGGGGCGCAAAGAAAAGAGCACACATAGAGAAGAGGGTATAGATTCGGCAAATAAATAAAACCTTCATATAGGAAAAAATCTGAAATAAGCAGAACTATTAACAAATATAACTGCAAAATAGATGCTTTATACCTCCAGATCTAAATTGACATATCTTGGGCAGCCAGAAACCTTTTCGCATGAAACGAAAGGCGTTCATCACTATAATAGATGCTCCGGACACAACCGAGTAGTTCTCCAAGCCCAAAAATGTTCATAAATAGTAGATCTACAAAACGACATTCGCATGCAGTCAAATCGGCTTCGAATTTTGATCAAAAATGGACGCGACCCTCAAAATAGCTCCGATACCATGTAGGAATTTATAGCGTAAGTTCCGTAGTGTTAGCTCCCCTACAAATTTTTGACAAGCAAACAAGGGGCTAAAATTTCTTTGAGTCTTCAAGGAATGCATTTCCTCTGAAAACACATCATCCTTGAAGCCTCCTTGTGCTTTTTGTCCTTTAGTAAAATCCTCTCTATTGTATCCATCCAAAAAGCCTCTCTGATTGTGACAAATTGTGTTCCTAAAGGCCTACATTTATCCCTTGTATCCCTGCAAAGTGTCCCTTTTCAACCCTTTGCCCCCTTTGTTAAAGTCCCCCTTTTCACCCCAAAATCCCTCTCCTAATCCTTCTAAAATTTCCCAAAATCCCCTCTAAACCATACACGCATCCCTGGTGTGGTTTAATTTCCCCTTCTTTCCCCTATCGTTACCCTTTATTGGCCTGAAAATGCAATAAAATGGGCCAAGTAACCATATTTTTCATGTCTATGGGTTTAGCACCTTTCAGCCAGTCCCCTTAACCTTCTCCACCACGTGACACGGGCGCCGAAACCACGTGCTAGCCTGAAATGGTGCTTAGTGCAAATATGTATCGGGCGCATTTTGAACCGTCGATCTGTATAGATCAGACGGTCGTCGCATTCCCCATAGCACTCATCACCCACCTCCTGTCACCGTCTGATTGCATCATCCACCGTTCATTTACCCGCAGATCCAATGGCCCGAAGTTTATCCGCCCGGTGGTCCCCACACCAGCGCACCCTGTTCAAAAATCGGCTGGTTTTTATCGCACTTCCGTCTGAGGGCTAGCGGTATTTTTTATTTCGCTGCGATTCCACTCATCGCCTAATGCGTGGCATCGACACTATTTGAAAACCACCTCCCCATCACGTGTTATTTTTTGGAAGAAAACTCAGCGCGATATGCACGTGCACCATCCGATTCAGAGCTGCCCATCCAACGGTGATCACTCCATGAAGTTGCATAGGGGATAGCCCAAGGCAATCGCACCCCTGGCCCACTGTCCATCACCCTCCGATGCATTTTCAGCCGTCGATCTCCTCCTGAGATCGGGCGGTCCATATTTAACTACATGTCCCGCCGTTGACCGGTCCAGCCACGTCACCAGTCCACATGTTTTCATCACGCTTTCTTCTGTCCCCTATATATTTTTTTCAAAGGTCAATTTTCATTTATTTGCATTCGAAAATTTGCCGCAGTCCACCAAATTTCTTCAGACCATCCTCTATGTTTTCTCTGCATTTTCGCCATCACCCTGCACTGTTCCGCCGTTTTACCAGACCACACGGTCATTTCCATCATCCCCGCTGCATCTACCCTTCCCATGCATGGTTTTCTTAACATGTTTGCGTGTTTTGTAGGGTTACAGGCAGGAGGAAAACCGCCATGATTCATATGCACAATTGTAGTGGCAGAGTGCACAAAAGAAGCTGAATTTAGAGCCTAATATTACAGGAAAATGTTTGGAAAGGTGTCTGCAACATAAATTTCATCAGAGGATAGAGTTCAAACTCTGCAAAACCTCTTCGACACCATTAAAGCTCAAATTTCATAAACAAAGATAGTATTGGAGCAGCAGAGAGTTCAAGGCACGTAATAGAAGATTTTTGAGCCTTTTTCAAGGATTTAGAAGGCAAAGGTACCAGTTCAAAGACATCATGGATCGCATGGAAGGCCCAGCGCGTAGAAAACAATACTATCAGGGTTTCACATCAGCAGTATGTCCTTTCCACAAAGGACGAAGTGCCCATACTATATCCATTCTATATCGTGTTCCTGAGGAAATTCCAGCCCTAACAACAGTCGTACGCTATCAGAAACATTTATTACATGGTATGGTGGACCCTAGCATCATTATTCTACCTTTTTTAATTCACTAGAGTGCTACAAAAAGTACATCAAAGACATACCTGGAGTAAATTTGCAGCCTGACGAAGATCACTCTTTCATCCAAAGAGTACCAGAGATAAATGCTCAGAACTTAAAATAGAATGAGGCCTTGGCTCTCTTCCTCTTCTGAGTTTTAATGCTGCATTTAGTTTTCCATCTACCTTCTCTGCCCCACTTCAGCTATAAAATTCATGAAGGAACTCATTGTAAAGGTTTTTGATCGGTTATTAGAGAAATTACAAGCTGTTTCTTTTGAGACATAGTCTCTGTGTAAATTTGTAAGATAGGCTAAGGAAGATGTTTTCAGACTGAATATCGAGCTATTGGTAATGTTGTACTTGACTGGTATTGCTCTTTAATATGACAAGCACGTTTCTTTGGATCTTGATCTAAAGTAGCGGTGATTTTTTTCTATCTCTGAGTTTGTATTTAACTTGCAGTTCATTTAATTTCTTTTCTTCTGGCTCGCATCAGAAATCTGGCATAGGATTTACCCTTGTTAGGTACCCTATGTTCTTGCTCTCCTTGCCTTCAATGTTTTCTACTTAATGTGTTATCTAAGGGTTGATTTCTGTTAATTTAACCAGTATACTGGATGTCATTGTCTGCTAGCTGCTGTATGAATTTAGGAATCTGTTCTTAGATGTTCTTGTTAGGATTTAGTTGAATGAATTGGGAACACTGGGAGGTCTAGAACTCTGTCTCTATCTCACTAGGATCCTTTTCAATTAATTGAACCTTTCTAAGATCCCTCAAGCTGGAGGCCAAAGCATTGAGAGTTCAAAGAATCTCTCTGATCTCAGGTCTTTAACTAGGTGTTCTAAATCTTTATTGTTTCCTCCTCTCTTACCATTTCATGCCACACTATCATCTTTAAGATCCAATGCTTTAGATGACTAGCCCAACTGAAAGCCTGCACATTGAATAGCAAGTAAACCCTTTCCTGACTCCATTGCCCAATGGTCTTGAATGTTCCCTGGGTATCTCTCCTTCTCCTAAAACCCTCTTTGCCCATCCTTGTCTTATATCGAACCTTTCTTTCCTGATTCCCAACAACCAAACATACATCAAACAAACAAACCCCGAGCCTTATAACTAGCCTAATATCTTAACACTGAGCTTCAAAGTCATATACCTTTGACATATCATAGAGAGATCCCTCTTTGGACCCAGGAGGGCTAGATCCCGAGGTCCGAAAGTGGTGAAAGTGGCTCCGATGTTGTCTCATCTTTTGGTCTTGCCAACTGCCAAAAACATGGGAACCCCAACACGTAGACATTAAGAACCAAAGGTCACCACTCACAAACAGATCACAAATTAGTACACCAGTATAATCACGAGGTTAAAACCCTCAAAGAGGGAAACAATCCACGCCCTGAGCCAACGTGGCCACTTCAGGGAATTTATTAATATAAAAATAAAAGTTACATATGTTTCTCTCATAAATGGTTACTGACCAAATGACCCTCCATGCTCTTTAAATAGAGATCATGGACCAATTGGGTGTTAAGCCATGGATCAAGTGCCGTTAATACCGAGGTGAGAGATAACTGTTGGATCACTACAAATCGTGACCGTCGGATTGTAAGTTACAAATGTACATGGTAAAGATACACACTTTACCTAACTATAAACTAGACTAAGTTATTCTTAACTATTTCCTATGTGTCGTAATATCCTAACAGATTTTAGAATATAGGAAAAATCACTCCATTTCTTCAGAAAAATTTCTCTCGTTCTATATGAGCGCCTATATCATGGATTTTGTGTGTTCTACCTTGGATTTTCTAGCCATGGGTTGGAAATGGACTACCCAAGACCCTGTACCTATTCATATATTTCATAGTATGTTGTGGGAATCTAAGCATGAGAAGCATTTTTACAAAATTTTCCATGGAGTCATTCTCCCTTTGTTTCAAGCTGTTTTTAATGAAAAAGTCCCCAGACTGTCGAAAGAGGCCCAAGATAATTTTTCCTCTATAGGAAAATGGTTTGGTGAAGATTTGTTCACCTATTTCCGAGTATTTTGGAGCTTAGCTCAATCGCATGTTTTTCCCCTGTATGTTCCTGACAAGATTCTCGCAAGATAATTTGCATATAAGACTATTGGAAACAGCCTAACCAGGTTTCTAAAAGAGGCCAAGAAAGCATCATGGCATTCTTTTCCAATTAATTGTGGTGTTTATGGTATGGATAATTACAAGCATGTTGTTGTAGAGATTGGTCAGATTGAATGTTTGAAGTTATTCATAATTCCAAACAGACAATATGACCCAATTAAATTTTCCAATAATTTCACTACCCAAGTGAAGATTAGGCCTTTTGTACACGAAGTTATGACCTATTTGAATCTATCTAAAATTATTCTTTAGTTCAAAAGTTCGCAGCCTTACACCTCCATCCATATCAATTACTGAAGTTTAAACAATATAGGTATAAGAGATTGGAAGCAATTCCATTGAAAATGTTGGCTGTATCACAACCATTATCTCAGAGGGAAAAGGAAAATGAATCAACATATAAGGATACTGAAGTCCTTAGTAAAATAGACCAAGATAAATCAGTCAAAGTTCAAGCTATGGATTTGTATTTCCAGAGTAATCTAAAGGATGTTTGGAAGGATTTTGGTATAAAACTCCAGGAAGACCAAGGAGCTATAGTTATTGATCAGCAAAAAATTGTGCATACTCCTCAAAATAAAAATCAAGGCATGTTCACTGCTAAGCCCTCTGACAAATTAGTAAGCACAGAAAGAGTGTAATTCATCTCGACCTTCCCCACCACCGAAATTATTCTTAACATTAAGGAAATTCCTCCTTTGGACATTTTCTATAGTCCTAAACACAAGGCAGTTATGAGCAGACAGAAGAAAAGAAGAAGATCAGAGTAATCCCAACCCCTTATCTAAGGAGATGTATCAATGGATGTTGTTTGGCAAGACACATAGGAAGATCCTTCACAGGATCTAACTTGCCTAACTCAGTTTGTAGGAGCTTATGCTTTAGAAACCATTGAAAAAGCCTTAGAAATTCAACAGTTGATGAGAAAATCATCCAACTTGAACTAGAGATACAAGCAAAGAAACAAAGTGTCAATCAATAGTTACAGGTATAGATCACACAAATCCACTAGAGCATGGACCAATTAAAAATTTAGCATCATAATGGGATTAGTTCCAAGGAAAATCTAATTCACTAATTACAAATCTCTATTGAGCAAGTAAAAGATAACCCAAAGATTGATGAATTCAGAAAAGAGGCCTTAGAGCTAAAATATTTATTGGCACAACAACAGGTTGTTTTTTTATTATAAATTATCAAGTATTCTTTAATTTTGTAAACATAGTGATTCACTTGTGAATCACATCTCAGATATGAGGATTATTTTTGATGAGATAGACGATAAGGTTTCCCATTTTGTCACCTGGCAGGATTCTGTTGATGGCCGAAAGGCAAACCTATCCAGGATTGAGGATTCAAAGAAAGGAATATTATTTATAGACTGGGATATATAGTTGAAGCATGCATAAAAGTCCATTTTCAGAGTAAAGGATGTTGCTACTAACATTATGTAAACTATTAGTAAAAATATCATTGCAGCAAACCTTATTGACAGATTTCCTCCCAATGAATTTCCTTTAGTAAAAGACTTGATAAGGCAGTGGAAATAAGTGTCAAAGGTTAAATAATAACATATCAAAAACTTGGAAAATATGTATTGGGAGAAATATTGGAGATATTTAGTAAAGCCTCACAGCCAGTGGCTTATGCTACATTGTCTCACAGATACATCTTCCTACATTCTTCCTCCACTTTCTGATGTTGTTTTCATTGGACAACTGCACATTAGGCTAGACCAACCTCCAGAGGTTAAGCCTATGCTTAATATCCTTCATCTGAAGGAACAAATGGCAAATGAGACAACAGGACAATCCTCGAGCAATTCATCCATTTAATTTCTATTTTTGTTTAAATTTCACTTACTTTAAGGAGGTATTAGGGTCCTATAATAATAGGATTCATAATTTTTGAATTGAATTTGATTAGTATTGTAATATGTACACACTTTTCTTTTTACAAAATTTTTTCCCATATCAGAAAAATAAAATAAAAAATGTAAAGAGGGTAAAAGTCCTAAAAGAAAAATCAAAGGACTTGAAAGAAAAAAATATCAAAAAAGAATATGAAAATGGACCCCAAACAAAAAGAGATAAAAATAAAACATGAAAGTGATGCAAATCCAAATGCCACTACTATTTACTTTTTTTTGCAAAAATAAATATTATGTGCATCTTGTTCAAAATGCCATAATCCATGAAGGTCAAAATAGCTTAATCTTAACCTCTCATGTTTTAAATTTCATGTTATCAGATAGAGAATAAAGATCTAGCAAAACATCTTAATATTGGCAGATCAGTAGTTAGGTATAGAATAAATAAGGAGCTCAATAGCTTAATTTGAGCCCTTGGAAGAAATAAGGATAGAATTGGTTAGTTTGTTGTTTTAAAAGAAAAATGAACGAGGGTTTGCAAGCTTAAATGCACCCAGGTAAATGAAAAAAGAATGTTAGGGTAGCATATGGGTAGGCATAAGAAATTTTTACAATCATGTATAAGAAGAAACCAGTCATTCAGTCACTAAGTTCCTTCAAAAAAATCATCCCCTCGTAAAAATACTTCATCCCCTCCATTTTTCATTCTTTCCCATTCATTTTTCCTTTTTCCCATTATCACTCAGTTTCACTTACAAAAATCCCCTTTTCCTAAGTGTAAAATTAATTATACTTAAGGAAGGTAAAATCCTTTAACTAATTCCCCTTTTACCCAAAAATACCCAAAAACCCAAAAAAATACTTTTATCCTAAGTGTAACTACATTATATCAGGACCCACAACTAAGGAATTTATCCATTTATATGTTTTACACTAGGATTAGTATATTTTCCCTCATCTCATTCATTATTAACACATTAATTTATATATTAATTCCTTTATTCACCATTAGCCCGTATTAGATTAATTCCTTTATATAATATATCCCAAACCCATATTTTAATTTTAAACTATGGTTTATTTCCTCCACGTGACATATACTCTTGCTCACCCCATAGGTTAAAACTATTCCCACTATATATTAACCCCACCAATGCTAAAGTAACATACGCCCGCATGTCATTTGTTAAATAAAACAATGCTATCCGCCTATCCAAACTATGTATTAAACCTATGTTTAAATACATATTACACCTCTTGCTGCATATATATCCCAGGCCCCACGCCATTCCACCCCGCAACTTCATTGCATAATCCACATCGTTCGGTCCGCATCTCCCAGATCCAACGGTGGAGATCCTACATCGCACATTTCATTATGCAAACAATAAACAAACCCAAACCTTGCGATAAAAGCTATTTTCAGGGTTTCTCTCACTTCCATGTGTCTAAAATTCATTCGATCGCACTGATTGATACAATCACACTTACCACTTTTTAACCGTGTGAAAACCGCTTGACTATTTTCCCTCCCTTGTGCCTAAACCACCATTCTATTTTAATTGACTTGCGTTTAATGTGTTCACTGTTCATTGAAATTGTTATAAAAAACGCCTGAATGCATTTATTTTTACCTTTCTATTACCGTTTTCTGCACAAAAGAGCATTCCAAACTGAGAGTAGACCATTGCCGACTCTTTTTTAGCCCAAAAATAAACAAAAATCACCAAATACAACTACTACAAACACTGCATAAGCCATCATAGTGCCTATAAAGACCAAAAAAATCTTCTGAAATCTTTCCAACCCCAGAAACCCTTCTACACATTGTATTCCCAAAATTCCCAGGTATTCTTAAAAGGAAAAAGACTCATACGTCAAATTTAAAAGAGTTTTACAGTTAATTGAATCAATTTGGAGCCTGTATACCTAAAAGAAACCCCTATTGCCTCTTAAATTCATTAATTATGTAAACTCTGAGCATTTTTCACAGGCTCTGAAGCCTTGACCTATTTTAAAACAAACTTTGATTAAAGTTTAGCCATCTGCAAACCTGAGAAAGCCCTCTGAGACCTTCAAAACCTTTCCTACAGTACTCATGAATCTTTCTGGATAAAATTTGATGTTCTAAGATTGTTTTATAACATAAAAGTGCACTGTAAACCCTAGATATCATTTTCTGAGGCTATAAGTTCATGAAGTTGCTCTTTTGATAAATAAATTATAGTTTGATTTAATTGATCAGAATTATTCATTTGCAGGAAAAACCTTTCATATCTAAAAACCTTCTACAAACTATTTAAACTTACAGAAGTGTTTCACAGGCCTAAATCAATGTTTTAAAGGTCAAAAGTATTAAAAATTTATGAATCAAACTAATCTATGGCTTCCAAAAGAACTCTTTTGGTCAACCCTCTATAACCCTTGTTGTAGATGTAGATCATATTCCCCTGGCAGATGTAGATTTCAAAATTACAGATACTATGACAGAGTTTAACCTTCTTGAGCTCCACTGTTGGAGCCAAGAAAAATCCCTAGAAAAAGCTGATGAAGTATTCATATGGGAATCAAATTTTCCTAAATATGTTGTCCCTCATACTTACCAATGTCCAGAAGCAATCAAACTCTACCAGTCATGCTATTCTCTAGATCAAAGAGCCATTGTGAACCCTGAAAAAGAAGTTTTGTTTAACATTACAACTGAGTCTATCAACCATATGTTTCAGTTATAGCCTGAGCCTAATAAAGTTCCTTTATCAATTGAAGAACTCACTAAGTTCTATTTGGAGTTGTATTTTCCCAAGAGATTCCAAAATTTTCAAACATTCATGCCATCCTATGTGGAAATTCCCAAACTCAATCCTCCATACTGCTCTGCAAAATTCTCAAAAAGAACTAGATGTATTATTTCCATGTTAACTTTTATCCTTGGATATTTCACAGATGAACATGTTGATTTAGCAATTCTTGGTTTCTTGTCCATTTTTGTGCCTGGTCAACCTCCTGCTGTCATCTTTAACTTTTCCCAATATATTGTTGATAACATCCATGAGCAACTATTCAAACTGCCTACTGAAGGTGTTTTTAGGTATTATTCATTTCCATTCCATATGTTCCTTTATTTTCAGTCTGAAAAGTTTCCTATAACTCTTCAGAAGCTTGATGTGGAAGGAAATCCATAATTTGTCATATTTTGGACTTCCTTGATAAGGAAGGAGTCAAATGAGTTTACCTATTCAGAGTTCACAAATTATTTTATCCATCCCTTGGTTAATTTGCTAAACAAAAATGTGCAACTCAGGATTAGAAATGAAATAAAGAAAGCTTTACAATTGTCTGAGCACAATAGAACAGGTGATTGGTACTTGTACCAAAATCACACTGAAATCAGAGTCTATGGGTCAAGCCTTATTCCTTACAAATTGCCAAAATACATCCCTATGAGGTTATTTTCTCTAGAATATATAAGGCATATGTTAAATTCAGATGTTGTAAATTTCTTGGTTGCAAAGAAGAAGACATAATTCAAACTGAAGAACTAGGTTGGTCCATTCATATGTAATAACAAAGAAGCAGGTCCATAGGAAAAAAAGTAGTTGCTAGAGTTCAAGTTCAGTACTATTTTTCTTTGGTATTATGATCCCCTTGGTATTATCAACAAAATGAGAGTTAAATGCAAATTAACTCCATACATACATCAAAAGAAGCCTGATATTGAAAAATTCTCAAACCAATCTAAATGGTTAGAGAATACATTGGTAGAGGCTGAGAAGAAAAGTGATTCTAGTCAAACTTTGCAGACTCCAGCCCAGGAAGACAGAAGTGTAAAAAGAAACATGGAAGAAGGGTTTTATACAGCTAAGACTACTACATAAACAAAATTCAAACTAAGATACATAAAAAAGCCAAAAATTAATCCTGCAAGCAAAGAAAAAGAGACTGTTAAGGTCATTGACACAGAGATTCCAGAGAAAGATAATGTACCTCCTACAGTAATTGAAGAGGAACAAAAACCAACCACTTCTAATACACAATTAATTCAGAAACAACATAGTATAGAAGTGTCTTCATCAAAGAAAGCAAAAGAAAAGGACATGGACATCAAGGAATGATACACGGAGATTAAAGATAAAAATCAAGAAATCAAGAATGAAATATATTCTCAGTACCTAAAGCAAACTCCTGGCATTCAGAACAGGCTACTTTCAGACTTTGACTACAAGAACAAAAAGATGCTGATGACAGTGCTCCAGCCCACAGTTCCAATTCCTAAATCATCCTCTGATTATAAAAAGTTTGATTTTGAAGTTCCTGTCCAAGATATTCATCCTCTAGACCAAATTGAATTTTATAAACAGGCAAGAGAGATGATTTATTCCATAATAACTACTAAGGCCATGAGTGCACAGAAGCTTCAAAACACTTTGATAAATGTAAGAGATCATATCAAACAAGAGAAAGCATCTTCATATGCAAAAGATATCAGAATCAAGTCCTTGGAAGAGTTATTGATTGAAGTAGGATATGATCCTCAGAATATAAAAGATGTAGAGGAATCGATCAAAAAGAAGAATGGTGATATTGCTGCACTTAAGAAATAGTTGAAACTGCCTCCTACAGAGCATCCTCAGGCCAAGGAGGTTTTACATGATTCTAATAAAAAATATGAGATGATGAGTCTCATTTTACAATTAACAGCTCATATTAGAGAAATGGAAATTGAAATGGACAAATTGGTCCAAGAAAAAGAAGCCAACAAAACATAGGAAGTCCCTGCCACTGTGATTCCTATAGTTAAAACAATTGTACCATCTACCTTGGCAGAAACACTCACTCCAAATTTTCTAATGGCTAGAACAGTTCCAGTCACTTCATCTACAACTTCAACCACTGAATCTTCAACCAGAGTAGCAAAACAATCAGATGAGTCAAGTAAATTAGTAAAGGCAATGCAAGATATTTCTATATAGACAAATGAGATAAATAGGTTAAAATAAAAAATGAAAAACCTTGAAGATGCTAAGAAACTTGCACAACCTAATGCCAAGAATGAAGAACAAAAGGCCAATAGGTTGAATGAACAACTAAAGAAGTTGGAAAAATAATTAACTTTGAAATAACCTATGGCACATGTTAAGAAAAAATTATGGTCCAATGTCATTGAAGCAGTCAATGATACTTGGCCATCCATACAGGTAATCTATGAGCAGAAATATTTATTGAAATCGGCAAAAGAAGCACTATAGAAGACAAAAGAAGAGCTAGGTAAAAAGTCTGAAGAAGCTCTAGAAATTATCAAATTTTCAATTCAAAAAATAAATAAGAACTAGATGAAATTGGAATTACTGATACAGAAGAGACCATCCTTGAAGTAAGGAAGGTAATATCCAAGAATAACTTGATGACACAATTAGAGGAAAAGTGCCAAAACATGGAAATGGAAATCACAAGTTGTATGATTAAATTTTATGTTCTAAGGCAAAGAGGCCTTCCCAATCCTTTGGTGATCTATGACAGATTTAAGAAGCAGGAGGATTATGAAAAAAATATGAGAGAGTTTGCCAAAGAGCAAGTAAATAAATCAGCTTTGCAGGGAATCCCAATAGGGAAAGTGCTATATAAGAATTTTGAAAAAAAAAATTACTTGCAACATGAAGTAAAGCACCTATTTGTGAACAAACCAACATTTTCAAAATACACTGAAACTGATGAAAACTTCAGAAGGCTTATGAAGATAAAATTCCCATAAGCTAAGTTCTGGGAGAAGTTAATTTATCTACTATAAAGATCAGATTACAGTGAGCACAGAGCAGTGAAAGTAAAAAGCAGAGTTTATTGTTTTTACACCAGCATTGACAGTTTTCTGCAATAAAAGAGTATTAGGATGAAAGAGTATCGTGATGAAAGTATATCAGATGAAAGTTTGAAGACTAAATCAGAGTAAATATGAATCTATCAGCGTAAAGGACACCTTAATGTCCAACTGCAGCCTTCATCAAACAACAAGGATAGAAAGCAGTGATAAAATCAAAACAGCATGCTATTTTATTTCAATAAAAAGGATAGCTAGCATTAGTTAGGGAGTTGTCACTATATTCTTGCATGAAGATATTTCTTTTTCATAAAAAATTCCTAAGTTTATTCTAGGATATTTTGTACAAGTTTTTGTATAAATACTTCATCATTTGAATTATTGAGGGCGAATTAATTGTTGAACATTTCTGTAGTTATACTATTCTGAACCTAAGGTTTTTTGTATCAATTTCAAGTCAGCAGACTGGGTCATAGAAAATAAAGCATCATATTATAGGATTCATGTGTTGGGCCACTACAGTGAAGTATTTCACTTGTTATCTTGTCAATTTTCTTATGTTTTCCATCTATTCTTAAATGTGTTCTAAATTTAAATGATAAATCAGGAATTGTATTTCAGAATTTGTTAAAAGCACTCTGTTTTGCTTGATTGTCATTTATATGCTTTCAAATGATATCCATATGAGGGTTCCCTTAATTTCTCCCTGATTTCGATTAACCTCTATCTTTTCACTCCTAATCTGGATTTAAGAACCCTTAATTTTTCTTTTATCTCGATCAAAACCATCTCACCATCAGCCTTTGAAGATCTGAAGTAACTCAACTATCTTGCCTTGTAAACATTTACCTTTAGACCTTGATCCAGATCTGATTGCTTGACACATTGACTCCATTTTCCCAATGGGTTACAAATCTATAGTTATCCATATAAGTAAGTGATTTTACCACCAAATCAAATAAAAACCCAAAAACCAATTTTCCCTATATAACTAGCCTAAAATCAAATATAATTAACAAAGATAAATCTTATAGAGAGAGCCCTCTCTGAGCATTAGGAATGTTGGATCCTAAGGCTTAAAAGTAGGTTTTTGGTTACCTCGGATATTATTTAAACTAAAAAGCTCACAACTATAAGAATTATTAGAGTGATAACATACTGGCGACTCCACTAGGGAACTAACCAATCCTTAGATTTTAAATAGATCTTAAAGGAAATAATTTCATTTATATTTTAACCTTAAGATTGTTTTAAATAAGTTGTGAGTATATTTTCATAAAAATTGTAATTCTTTTTTCTAGAAGAGTCTACTATACCAGGTCAAATCCAGATCCACAGCCTGTTGTCATAGTAGATAATGCTGATAGAATTGGAAATAAAAACAAAAGAGTAGAAGATTTAGGTAATAATATTTCATTAGTCAAAGCAAATTCCCTTCCCAAACAATTATCAAGTTTACAAGACATCGAATTTGATTTAAATTTTGAACAATATTTGTTTAGAACTAAATCATAAAGTGACTTACATAATACTTTAATAGATCCTAATTTTATTTCATTCATTGAAACTAAGAAGGAAACTATTTCAGTTGATTCTGAGCAAAATATTTTTGAAGTATATGATAAAATCAATGCCATAACTACAACTTTTATTAAATAAATAGATGAAGCTTATTTACAACATTCAGTTTAATTGACTGCTTTATCAGCCTATACCCCTAAGCCTTCTACCTGCCATTTAGATACCAACATTTTAGAATCTGTAGGTTCATCCCTATTCACTACCACTTCATCCATTATTTCCACCACACTTCATTCCACTGATTCATTTTTTCCTAAGCAACCATTTCAACCTAGAATTTTATTTCCATCTTTCACCACCTCAAGTTCATCCCCTAGTATTTCTGCTGCATTTTCCAATACATCATTCTCATTCCCTAGCACCTCTTCTAGAATCCCAACTTCATTTTCTAATATCTCAACCACATTTTCCAGTACATCTTCTTATATCCCAATCTCATATGCAAGTGCTTTAGCTACATCAGCAAGTACTTCTATTTCTTCACCAAGTACTTCAAACTTACCTCCTAACCAAGCTAGAATCCAAGCCATGGCTGCTAGATATGCTCCCTTAGTCCTTCCAACACAGTTACATGACATGCCCCAATATTATCAAAGAAAAATACCTCAATTTGATGCAACCACTAATTAAACTACCCAACAACATGTTAATAAGATAATAGGACTATTTTGAATTCCATGAAATTGATGATGCTTGTTAGCCACCTATAAAATTTGTTATAGAAAAATGTGGCTAAGAATTGTTGACTCTTGAGCCTTCAAGGAACAAATTTTATTGATAAAAAAGTGTTGGCTCTTGAAGACTCTTGAAGGCCTCATGCCTCTCCTCTGTCCAAAACCTCACTATTGTTCCCATTTTACACTTAGAAATCCTGCTGATTTCCAAGCCAGAATACTGCTACAAGCACCTTTTCCCTTTTCCCTTCTTCCAAAACTTACCTTCATTTGTTCCGCTCTTTCTCCATAAAACTCTTCTATTTTCATGATTCCTTTTCTCCCTTTCGTGAAAATCCTATTTACATAGTTTAAGACTCATTTTTAAACTATATCGGAACCCTAAATTTCCCTTGAAAATCATTCAAAATCCATTAAAATGCATATTTTATATGTATTATGGACTTAAGCCCCCTCAGGCTAAGTCTTTAGCTTTTCCCCTCCATGCGTCTTGGTGTTAGAACTGAGCGCTAACCTTCCGGGCGCTTATCCGTTTTTTAATTAATTATCTCCGCCCAATGTTCAAAACCTTAGTTTTATTTTAAAAATGTCGGATTTATTATTTTCTAAAATCTTCCGCCAGTCCGACTTGTAAATAATTCTCCGCTGTCGATCTGATCTGCAGATCGATGGCGCGGAGTCCATCAGCCCAGTGGTCCCGCCAACCACTCACCATTCCAAAAACCGCGCAGTATTCATCGCACTGCCTTTGGGCGAGGGCGGTTTTCTCTCGATCAGTAGCGATTCCATATGCTGGTCGACGTGTGTCCTGCGTACTGTTCATAAAACCACCGTCCATCGCGCGTTAAAGTTCATATGTGGACCCCGCGCGATATTGATGCGCGCCGTCCGATCTGAGGCCGCCCATCCGATGGCTATCGCTCACCGGAGATGCCCGATAGTTAACCAGGCTACGGCGCGGTCATTCAAGCATCTTCGCCGTCGATATGATCTGTAGATTGACGGTCCACATTTTATCGCCCTGATTCCCCGTTTTGACTTTTCGCCTCCACCCCCGACCGTCGATCTCTGCGCGATCGACGGCTCTGATTTAAAAGATTCTTCCGCCTTCTCTTTGATTTCTCCCGATCATCCTCGACCGTTGGATGATGCCATCCAACGACCATGCTTCCTCCACATGCCTTCTGCAGCAGTAAACCTATATATGCATGGATTTTATAATATTTGTTCGTATTTTGCAGGGTTAAGTGATTTTCCCGCTATGCTCGAAGAAAAATCAAAGGCAAAGGGTGACGATACTCCTACCTTCGATTGACCAAAGAAAATCTATCACAGGGTTTGAAATTCATGTTTCATTGATGATTCTTGAGGCATTGATGCCATATCTCCCCTACGCAGCCCTACACATTCACAAGAACACCATGAATCAAGCACAGTCACAGAAGTATTAGTGCCAAAGATAAAATTTATCAGGATAGAAAAATTGAAGACAAATTTATGGAGATTACGGCTAAAAATAGATTATCAGATGCCTAAACCACAGTTTAAAATAAAATCATAATTGTTTTATCAGAAAAGAGACCTCCGCCATCACCACAAGGGCTAATTAAAACTTCCAGCCACTGCAGAGCCACCTACAGCCTCAAAGCAATCAAAGGAGGTCGAAGTTATTACCAGACCAGGTGATATTTAGCATCAACACAGCTGGACAGTTATTTCAAACAAAGGAACTTATTATAGATGTTAGCAGAAGTTATGTCAAGGATGATGAGAAGCCTTGAAGTCAAAAAATTCTTTCCAGCAAACCTAATAGTTAATGTAAATGATTTTATACAGAGGACACCTATGTAAGTTGCTTCATTGAGCCCCCAAAGGCCAAGTAGCCATTTAAGTCTGTATTAATTAGTTTTTGAGATCTTTTATCAGATCTCACCTCCTCATTCTTCTATATATACTTCTAAAGAAGATGAGTGAGGGGTTGGTTGATCACTAGTTGTAATATTGGAACTCTCTGAAATAATATATAGTCTGTTGAAGTTGAAGAAGAATTTGAAGTCTTGAAGCCCTGATGATGTTGTTGCATGCTTGTTACTGTGAAGGCTCTATCATTGGATCCATGAGCTTGGCTGTTGGTGAAGTATTCTGAACTGTTTAATGTTTTCTCCTGTTTTCATTCTGTTCCATAATTTCTTACTACAGTAGGTTGAAAGTTTTAGGCTAAGAAATGACTCCTGGAAGCACCTTAGACCTGTTCATCCTTCACTGTTTTATGTTTTCTTATGCTGAGGTATTTTAGAGTCTTCAATCTCTCTTTTTAGTCCTCATACTTGTTTATTTCTATAATAGCTCAAATAGTTGATTTCAGCATGATTTATGGTTCTCCCTGCTTATCTGGTATCACTTGAAAGCTCTTATTGAAGTCTCCCTTTGAAGTACCATTGTTTTAAGTTAGTCAAAGAGGTTTGTTTCGATCTTTCCCTTTGTCATTGCTTGAACAGTTGTTTTGAAGGTCTTTTATAGTTGTAATCATAGATGTATTAGGTGTTCCCTCTTCTATGACTACAATTATCAGTGAATCTTTTATGTTTTCTAAGTCATTTGAAATAAAATCTTTGAGGAAATAGGGTGTTCTCCGAATCTTAGATTTCATTTTGAAAGTTGTCTTGAAGTCATTATTTGCTTAAATAATGTTTGTAGAATTTATGGTTAGCCCTGTCTATCAAATATTTCTTTATTGCTCAAGTTATGTTTTCAAATTCCCTTCGTTGAGAATTAAACTTCTCTTTCCAAATCATTGATGTCCATCTCATTCCAAAACCAAAGGATCCTGTGGCCAAGTTAGATTTGCCCTCTGATATCCCATATCCATTGATGAGTATGTTATGACCTATTTTTGACTCCATTGCCCAATGAACGAGATGTTTCTCCATTCTGTGTATATTTCCAAACCTTTCATGTTCTGTTGTATCAATCTGACCAACCAAACAAACAAACACCTGCACTTAATAATTAGTCTAAAATCCATTTTCCAAGCACACAAGATAAACCTTTGCAAAACAAACATTTGAGAGATCCCTCTCTGAGAACAGGAGGACTAGATCCTGGAACTCTAAATATTGGTTCTGATGTTGCCTTGTCTTTTGATTTGCCAAACTATCAAAACACGGGACACCAACAATGTTGATGTCCAAACGAGACTTTTTGCTCAAAATTTAACTGATGAGGTAAAAATGTGGTTTAAAGGTATGAATGCTGGTAGTATTGTTGATTTAGCAGTTTTTCATAGATTATTTCTTAATAGATAGGAAAAGAATAAAAATCCACTACAAATCTTATTTGAATTTGAAAGAATAAAAATAACACCAAATGAAACAATCCAAGATTATTGTACTAGATATAACAATATTTATAATGCAATTCCTGCTAATATTAATCCTCCTCTAGAATTTGTCCTTATCAAATTCCCTGATGGATTTAATACATATATAGCTTATCAACTAAGAGATAGAAATCCAGAAACCTTAGAGCAGATGCAAATTAATGTTTTTAGTGTAGAGGCAAACTTGTTAGAAAAGAAAGCTAGATTAATAAATGAAAGGAGAGTGACAATAAAAGAAGAAACATCTACTTCATATTTGAAAATAGATCAATTAGAAAAAAACATTAGAGAGAATGATGGATAGGTTAGATAACATGGAAAGGAAGCCACAGTGGGATAACCAACAACAAGGACCTCAAATTAGAAATCCCAATTTCAGGAAAAACATCAACACTGGAAAATCTAGAGAATCAACACCTGACCAAACAATAAGACCACCTTTCCAAGATAACTATGCTGAAAGTTCTCATAAAAATGAGGATGATGAAGACACCATTAATCTAATGGGCATTAATGATGATAACACCATTTTTCTTACACAAGAAGAACATGATTTATATGAATTACAACAACTACAATTAGATTTTGGTGAGTCTTTTGATTACAAGCAAGGTTATGAGTTTTCAATTAACGAAGTTCATAAGAAATATACCCTTAGGAAAAAGAAAAATGTAGAGCCTTCTATTAAGAAATCTTCTCAAACATAAACAAAGAAAATAGTAGAGGCTCATACCAATAAAGTTCTGCAAATTCTCCCTAGGGAAACCAAGCAAAACTCTAGTTCAACTTAGAAAGTTTCAAGTCCCAAAATTTCACCTAGTCCTAAAATTGTTGACATCACAGATGATGTTATCCAAACATCAACAGATCCTCAAAAATTTGTCGCTGCCAAGACATAAATTTTTGCTAAAGCAGCAATTTTAGACACAAAAATATATGTTGCTGATCCAAAATCAGTCGATCCTAAAACAACCTCTACTAAAGCAGCTGCTGAAACCATAAAATCTGCAAAGACTTCTACTGTTTCTCAAACTGTCCCTAAAAATAAAATTAAAAGCGGTAAGACAGTGTAAATAAAAAAAGATAATGAAAAACCAACTGTATAAAAAGAAGACAAACACACCCAAACTACAGTTACAAAAGAAGAAATAATTTAGCTAGTAAAATCACAAGCACCATTTAATATCCAAGCTGAAACTGCCAAATTGAAGATACCAATTCCTTTGATAGAGTTGGTAAAACATGACCTATACAAAACACATATCACTGAAAATTTAAACATAAGTGATGGAGAAGCTTCAGTAAATTTGAGTGATGATCAACCAGAATTAATTTTTTGTCCTGATGTTAATGGGAAATGCCAAGATGGAGCAGTTCCACCTTTATACATTAGCTTAACTATTCATGATCAAATTTTACATAATGCAATGCTAGATTCAGGAGCCTCACACAATTTGATGCCAAAAGCAATAATGGAAACCCTGAATTTAGACATCACTAGACCTTATAAAGATCTCTTCTCATTGACTCCAATAAAGTGAAATGTTTAGGCTTGATAAAATATTTATGTGTTATTTTAGTTCAATACCCTGGGAAAAGCATAGTCATGGATATTGTAGTCACTGACATCCCTCCCAAATATGGAATGTTGTTATCTTACTCATGGGGAGCTAAATTGCAGGGATCTCTACAACTTGATATGTCTTATGCAACAATATCAGTTTTTGGCCAACCCAAGAAACCTTACAGAGAAACATTAATGAAGTACATGGTTAGTAGTGTAGAAATACCTAGAAACTATCCTATTTACTCTACACCTACTGATATGGATTCATTCATTCTATGTAATTCTGAAAGTGGCATTGAAAACAATACTGAACTAAAACAGAAAAAGAAAGCACCAGAAAGTGACAACATTTTCATGAATCAATGTGGCACCTAGATTTTGATGGATCAGTCAACAAATTAGGAGCAGGAGCAGGATTTTGGATACATAATATGGAAAACAATCATGAAGAAGGTCATGATTTTAGATTAAATTTCAAATGTACAAACAACATGGCTGAATATGAAGCTCTTATTTTAGGATTGTAGATTGCTAGAAATTTAGGAGCCAAAAGAGTTTCAATCATGGGATACTTTGAGTTAATTGTGAAACAAATAAGAGGATAATATTCTGTATATAATCCAAGATTAATCGAATATAGAGATATTGTTTTAGATCTGATGAAGGAACTGCTTGAATGTGATTTTGCTACAATTCCTAGAAAAAAGAACATACAGGCTCACAGCTTAGCCACTTTTTCTAGTACCTGTAATCTACCATTTCAATCAAATCATAGATATACAACAGAAGTTAAAAACAGGCCTACAATACCAGATAATCTTAAATATAGGAAAATATTTTGACAGGATGAGCAGATTTATCATTTTATGAACAATGAAGGAGAATTTCAGAGTTGTAATATAGACACAGATTGTATAGTAGATCAAAACATAGATAGTGAGATTGATATAAACAATGTAGATGTAAATAACTTATATTTTGCTAAACCCACTAAATTTACTCAAGTAGAAATAAATAATTTAGATAAAGTAGAAATTGAAGAGTTAGTTGATGATGATTCTAAAATTTTAAACCTCAAGAACAACTTTTTACCTAAGTGATTAGCCCCTTTAGAAGATATTTTTGATTCTAATGATGTTGCAAGGAAACCTAAAATAGAACCATTAAGATCTGGTATTGAAGAGTGCAATATAGGAACAGAATTAAAGCCTAATATGATAAAACTTTCCGAAGCCTTACCTCAGGAAGAAAAATTCAAATACATAGCTCTATTTAAGGAATTTCAGGATGTATTTGCATGGAGTTATGAGGACTTAGAATCCTATGACACTAGCATAATAGAACACAAAATACCCATAAAAGAATATCAAAAACCTTTCAAACATAAGCTTAGAAGGATCAATCCAATTTTGATGCCTTTAAATGAGAAAGAGGTTAAGAGAATGTATGAAGCCCAAATAATTGCACCAATCAAATATTTTGACTGGGTTTCAAACCTAGTTCCCACTAGGAAAAATACCGGGTAAATCAGATTGTGTTGATTTCAGGAATTTAAATAAAGTGTCCTTAAAAGATAACTACCCTCTCCCCAAGATGGATCACGTTTTACAAAGGGTGGTTGGTTCTTCCAAAATTTCATTACTTGATGGATTCTCTGGATATAACCAAATTCTATTTCAACTAGAAGACCAACCTAAAACTGCTTTTACTACTCCTTGGGGAACTTTCATGTACGTGAAAATGCCTTTTGGATTAATGAACGCAGGAGCCAATTTTCAAAGAGCTACAAATATATATTTTGCTAAAGAAATTCATGAATTCCTTGTGATTTATCTAGATGACATTACAATATTTTTAAAGACCAACAATGAACATCTAGATCATCTCAGACAAGTATTTATAAAATGCAGGAAACTGGCGTCTCTCTAAATCCTAAAAAGACTCTATTTGGACTGGAAGAAGGTAAATTATTAGGAGATTTCATATCTAAAGAGGGAATTAGGATATACCAAGCTAGAATAGAGGCCATTCTAAACATTAGTCCTCCTAGGAATATTAAAGAATTGCAAGATTTCTTAGGTAAAATTAATTTTCTCAGAAGATTCATCTCAAATATAGCTGAAATAATTAGAGAACTTAACAATATGTTGAAAAAGGACCCAGTACTTAAATGGACTATAGAGGCCAAGCAATCATTTGAATCAATTAAACAAGCCTTGACAAAAACACCAGTCCTTTTAAGTCTTGATTTCAAAAAAGATTTCATTATTTTTTCCTTTGCTTCGGAACATACTATTGCTACAGTTTTACTGCAAAAAAATGATCAGGGCTATGAGGAGCCCATTGCTTTCTTCAGAAAATCACTTAGAGATGCCACTTTAAAGGATAAAATAATGTAAAAGAAGACACTAGATTTAGTGAAGGCTATCAAAGACTTTAGAGTGTACATCCTTTACTCACATATCATTGCTTATGTTGCAAATGCAGTTGTAAAGGGCATTCTAAAATAGAATGTGCCTGATGGTAAAAGAGGCAAGTGGATTGCCACCATTTTGGAATATGACATAGAAATCAAACCCACCAAACTCATAAAAGGTCAAGGTTTAGCCAAACTCATGGCTGAATCAAATTGTCATGATTTAGATGTTAATTTTATTGCCCAAATAGATGATCAGGAAGAGATGGCGACTCCAGAGATCAGTGAAGCCTTTTCAGAATCACCATGGTATGAAGATATTATATTTGTATTACTAAATTTATAAGTGCCTCCTGGATTATCAAGAACCAAAGCTATATTTTTAAATTTAAAGGCAATCAAATTTTGTATCATAGACAATGCACTATTTTGGAAAGATCATGGTGGTATTTTATTGAATTGTTTGCTTAAAAAAAAAGCTGATAAAGTTTTTGAAGAGTTTCATGCAGGTGGTTGTGGAGGACATCTTTACTGAAAGAATACTATAGATAAAATCTTGAGAGCTGGTTTTTACTAGCCTACATTATTTTCAGATGTAAATAAAGTATGTGACCTCCTATCACAAATGTCAATTTTTTAAAGGAAAGAAAAAGCTGCTACCTTTTCCCTTAAAACCCATCTCAACAGAAATTCATTTTAAGGAATGGGGTCTTGACTTGACTGGTGAAATTCACCCTCCATCCTCAGCCCAACACAAGTGGATTCTGACAGCCACAAACTATTTCACTAAGTGGATAGAAGCCATATCTTCCATGCAAGCCACTGACACTGTCATAATCTCATTTTTAGAAAACAACATACTCTCAAGATTTGGATGCCCCCAAAATATCATCACTGATAATGGAGTTGCATTCAAGTCCGAAAATACGATTGATTTTTGTCATAAATACCTCATTACCCTTGGCCATTCTACTTCTTATTAACCTCAAGGTAATGGCCTTGCTGAATCCTCCAATAAAAGCCTTGTGAACATCATAAAGAAACTAGTAGAAAACAATAAGAAAACTTGGAACAAAAGGTTAGTAAATGCCTTATGGGCATATAGAATTACCACAAAAAAATCTATTGGTACATCCCCTTACCAGCTTGTTTATGGGATGCATGTTTTTTTTCAATCTTCTATAGGAGTACTAGTAATGAAGATAATCCAAGAACTGCAAGTTGAAACCAATGATATCCAAATAAGAATAAACCAAATTATACACTTGCAGCAAACCAGGGAAGAGGTTTATCTTAAGTCCCAATTTTTTCAAGAAAAGATTAAAAAGATATTTGAAAAGAAGACTAAGGAAGATGATTTCTATATAGGTGAAAAAGTTCTAAAATGGGATTCAAGGAGGGAAGAGAAAGGTAAACATGGGAACTTTGATTTCTTATGGAAAGACCCTTATGTTATTTATGGTTACAAAGGTAACAATGCTTTCTTTTTGAAGGACTTGGATGGATCAAATCTGCCAGGTGGACCTGTCAATGGTAGAATGTTGAAGCATTACTATTCCTCAGAATAACAAATAGTTCATTTTGTTTACCTTACTCACTATACACAACATTGCAGATTTTATATTAGATTGGATGTTTTTTTAGCAAAGTTGAAGCCCAGAGAGAAGGCCCTAAGCTTTGAAGGATAAAATATCATAATTAAGAAAAATTCAGAGCTCAGAAAACAATTCCAATGCCATCACAGTCAAAATTCAAAGGCTACTAGTCTAAAAGTTCTTGACATTTCACCAGGAAATGCCATCCCCATGTGGAGCCACTGTTAGGGTCCTATAATAATAGGATTCATGACTTTGATTAGTCTTGTAATATGTACATACTTTTCTTTCTACAAATTGTTTTCCCATATCATAAAAATAAAATAAAAAAATGTGAAGAGGGTAAAAGTCCTAAAAGAAAAATCAAAGGACTTGAAAGAAAAAAGTATCAAAAAAGAAAAAGAAAATGGACCCCAAACAAAAAGAGATAAAAATAAAACATGAAAGTGATGCAAATCCAAATGCCACTACTATTTACTATTTTTCTGCAAAAATAAAGATTATGTGCAGCTTGTTCAAAATGCCATAATCCATGAAGGTTAAAACAGCTTAATATTAACCTCTCATGTTTTAAATTTCATGTTATTAGATAGAGAATAAAGATCTAGCCAAACAACTTAATCTTGGCAGATCAATAGTTAGGTAGAGAACAAATAAGGATCTCAATAGCTTAATATGAGCCCTTGGAAGAAATAAGGATGGAATTAGTTAGTTTGTTTTTTTAAAATAAAAATGAACAAGGGTTTGCAAGCTCAAATGCACCTAGCTAAATGAAGAAAAAATGTTAGGGTAGCATATGGGTAGGTAGAAGCAGTTTTTACAATCATGGATAAGCAGAAATCGGTCATTCAGTCACTAACTTCCTTAAAAAAAATCATCCCCTCGTAAAAATACTTCATCCCCTCCATTTTTCATTCTTTCCCCTTCATTTTTCCTTTTTCCCATTATCACTCAGTTTCACTTACAAAAATCCCCTTTTCCTAAGTGTAAAATTCATTATACTTAAGGAAAGTAAAATCCTTTAACTATTTCGCCTTTTACCCAAAAATACCCAAAAAAATACTTTTATCCTAAGTGTAAAAACATTATATCAGGACCCGCAACTAAGGAATTTATCCATATATATGTTTTACACTAGGATTAGTATATTTTCCCTCATCTCATTCATTATTAACACATTAATTTCTATATTAATTCCTTTATTCACCATTAGCCCGTATTAGATTAATTCCTTTATATAATATATCCCAAACCCATATTTTAATTTTAAACTATGGTTTATTTCCTCCACGTGACATATACTCTTGCTCACCCCATAGGTTAAAACTATTCCCACTATATATTAACCCCGCCAATGCTAATGTACCATATGCCTGCATGTCATTTGTTAAATAAAACAATACAATTCGCCTATCCAAACTATGTATTAAACCTATGTTTAAATACATATTACACCTTCCACTACATATATATCCCGGGCCTCACGCCATTCCCCCTCGCAACTTCATCGCATAATCTGCACCGTTCGCTCCCCATCTCCCAGATCCAATGGTGGAGATCCTACATCACACATTTCATTGCGCAAACGATAAACAAACCCAAACCTTCAGATAAAATTTGTTTCCGGGGTTTCTCTCACTTCCACGCGTCTAAATTTCATTCGATCGCACTGATTGATCCAATCCTTCTTACCACCTTTTAATCGTGTGAAAACTGCCTGAATGTTTTCCCTCCCACGTGCCTAAACCACTCTTCTATTTGAATTGACCTGTGTTTAATGTGTTCATTGTTCATTGAAATTGTTATAAAAAAATATGCCCAAATGCTTTCACTTTTAGCTTTCTGTTACCGTTTTCTGCGCAGAAGAGCATTCCAGACCGAGATTAGACTGTTGCTGACTCTGTTTTAGCCCAAAAACAAATAGAAATCACCAAAATCGACTACTACAAACACTGCAAAAGCCATTAGAGTGCCTATTAAAGACCAGAAAATCTTTTGAAAGCTTTCCAACCCTAGAAACCCTTCCATACAGCGAATTCCCAAAATTCCCAGGCATTCTTCATAGGAAAAATACTCATTCTTCAAATTTAAAAGATTTTTACAGTTAATTGTATTAATTAGGAGCCTGTATACCTAAAAGAAACCCCTATTAACTCCTAAATTCATTAATTATGTAAACCCTGAGCATTTTTCACAAGCTCTGAAGCCTTGGCCTATTTTAAAACAAACTTTAACTAAATTTTAGCCATCTATAGACCTGAGAAAGCCCTTTGGGACCATCAAAACCTTTCCTACAGTACTCAGGAATCCTTCTGCATAAAATTTGATGTTCCAAGATTGTTTTATCACATAAAAGTGCATTGTAAACCCTAGATATCATGTGTTGTGGCTATAAGGTCATGAAGTTTCTCTTTTGATAAAAAAAATTAGAGTTTGATTTAATTGATTAGAATTAATATTCCTTTGCAGGCCAAAGATAGAACCCCTATCATATCTAAAAACCTTCTGCAAACCGTTTAAACTTACAGAAGTGTTTCACAGGCCTAAATCAGTGTTTTAAAGGTCAAAAGTATTGAAAATAGATAAATCAAACTAATCAATGGCTTCCAAAAGCACTCTTGTGATCAACTTTCTATAACCCCATGTTTTAGATGTAGAACATATTCCCCTGGCAGATGTAGATTTCAAAATTACAGATACTGTGATAGAGTTTAACCTTCTTGAGCTCCATTGTTGTAGCCAAGAAAAATCCCTAGACTAAGCTAATGAAGTATTCATTTGGGAATCAAATTTGCCTAAATATGTTGTCCCTCATACTTATCAATGCCCAGAACCAATCAGACTATTCCATTCATGCTATTCTCCATATCAAAGAGCCATTGTGAACCTTGAAAAAGAAGTTTTGTTTACCATTATAACTGAGTCTATCAACCAAATGTTTCAGTTACAGCCTGAGCCTAATGAATTTCCTTTATCAATTGAAGCACTCACTAAGTTCTATTTGGAGTTGGATTTTCCGAAGAGATTCCAAATTTTTCAAACCTTCATTCCATCCTATGTGGAAATTCCCAAACTCAATCCTCCATACTCCTCTGCAAAATTCTCAGAAAGAACTAGACATATTATTTCCATGTTATATTTTATCCTTGGATATTTCACAAATGAACATGTTGATGTAGCAGTTCTTGGTTTCTTGTCCATTTTTGTACCTGGTCAACCTCCTATTGTCATCTTTAAATTTTCCCAATATATTGCTAATAGCATCCATGAGCAACTAGTCAAACTGCCTACTGAAGGTGCTTTTAGGTATTATTCATTTCTATTCCACATGTTCCTTTATTTTTAGTCTAAAAAGTTTCCTATAACTCTTCAGAAGCTTGATGTGGAAGGAAATCCACAATATGTCATATTATGGAATTCCTTGATAAGGAAGGTATCAAATGAGTTTACCTATTCATAGTTCACGGATTATTTTATCCATCCCTTGGATAATTTACTAAACAATAGTGTGCAACCCAGGATTAGCAATTAAATCAAGAAATTTTAATAATTCTCTGAGCATAGTAGAATAGGTGATTGGTACTTGTACCAAAATCACATTGAAATCAGAGTCTATGGGTCAAGCCTTATTCCTTACAAATTGCCAAAATACCTCCCTATGAGGTTATTTTCTCTAGAATATATAAGGCATATTTTAAATTTAGATGCTGTAAATTTATTGGTTGCAAAGAAGAAGACACAATTCAAACTAAAGAACCAGGTTGGTCCATTCATATGTAATAACAGAGAAGCAGGTCCAGAGGCAGAAAAGCAGTTGCTAGAGTTCAAGTTCAGTCCTAGTTTTCTTTGGTATTATGATCCCCTTGGTATTATTAGCAAAATGAGAGTTAAATGCAAATTAACTCTATACATAAATCAAAATAAGCCTGATATTGAAAAATTCTCAAACCAATCTGAATGGTTAGAGAATACATTTGAAGAGGTTGAGAATCAAAGTGATACTAGTCAAACTTTGCAGACTCCAGCCCAGGAAGATAGAAGTGTATAAATAAATAGGGAATAAGGGCCTTATACAGCTGAGAGTACTACGGAAACAAAATTCAAACCAAGATATAGCAAAAGCCAAAGATTAATCCTGCAAGCAAAGAAAAAGAGATAGTTGAGGTCATTGACTCAGAGATTCCAGAGAAAGATATTGTACCTCCTCCAGTAATTGAAGAGGAACAAAAAACAACCACTTCTAATACACAATTAATTCGGAAAAAAAATAGTATAGAATTTTCTTCATCAAAGAAAGCAGAAGAAAAGGACATGGACAACAAGGAAAGATACAAGAAGATTAAAGATAAAAATGAAGAAATCAAGAATGAAATATATGCTCAGTACCTAAAGAAAACTCCTAGCATTCAGAACAGGTTTCTTTCAACATTTGAATAAAATAACAAAAAGATGCTGATGGCAGTGCTCCAGCCCACAGTTCCAACTCCTAAATCATCCTCTGATTATAAAAAGGCTTATTTTGAAGTTCCAGTCCACGATATTCATCCTCTAGACCAAATTGAATTTCATAAACAGGCAGGAGAGATGCTTTATTCGAAAATGAATACTAAGGCCATGAGTGAATAGAAGCTTCAAAACACTTTGATAAATGTAAGAGATCAGCTCAAACTGGAGAAAGCATCTTCATATGCAAAAGATAACAAAATCAAGTCCTTGGAAGAGTTAGTGATTGAAGTAGGATATGATCCTCAGAATATAAAAGCTTCAGAGGAATTGATCAAAAAGAAGAATTTTGATATTGTTTCACTTAAGAAATAGTTGAAACTAACTCCTATAGAGCATCCTCGGGCCAAGGAGGTTCTACAGGATTCTAATAAAAAATATTAGATGATGAGTCTCATTTTACAGCCAACAACTCAGATTAAAGAAATGGAAATTGAAATGGATAAATTGGTCCAATAAAAAGAAGCCAATAAAATGCAGGAAGTCCCTACCACTATGATTCCTGTAGTTACAATAGGTGTACCATCTACCTTGGTAGAAACACTGGCTCCAAATGTTCTAATGGCCATAGAAGTTCCAATCACTTCATCTACAACTTCAGCCACTTAATCTTCAACCACAACAACACAAAAATCATATGAGGCAAGTAAATTATTAAATCCAATGCAAAATATGTCTATACAGACAAATGAGATAAAAAATTTAAGAGAACAAATCAAAAATTTTGACTATTCTAAGAAACTTGCACAAATTAATGCCAAGAATGAAGAACAAAAGGCCAATGGGTTGAATGAACAACTAAAGAAGTTGGAAAAAGAGTTAACTTTGAAAGAACCTATAGCACATGTTAAGCAGCAATTATGTTCCAATATCATTGAAGCAGTCAATGATACTTGGCCATCCATACAGGTAATCTATGAGCAGAAAGATTTATTGAAATCACCAAAAGAAGCAATACAAAAGACAAAAGAAGATCTAGGTAAAAAGCTTGAGGAAGCTCTAGAAATTATCAAATTTCTCAATTCCAAAAATAAACAAGAACTAGATGAAATTGGAATTAATGATAGAACAAAGACCATCCTTGAAGTAAGGAAGATAATATCCAAGAAGAACTTGATGACACAATTAGAGGGAAAGTGCCAGAACATGGAAATGGGAATCACAAGGTTTATGATTAAATTTTATGTTCTAAGGCAAAAAGGCCTTCCCAATCCTCTGGTGATCAATGAAAAATGGATGAAGTAGGAGAATTATGACAAAAAGATAAGAGAGTTTTCCAAAGGGAAGGTAAATAAATCAACTTTGCAGGGAATCCCAACAGGGAAAGTGCTATATAAGAATTTTGAAAAAAAAAATTACTTGCAGTATGAAGTAAAACACCTATTTGTGAACAAACCAACATTTTCAAAATACACTGAAGCTGATGAAAACTTCAGAAGGCTTATGAAGATAAAATTTCAAAAAGCTAAGTTCTGGGAGAAGTTAACTGATCTACTGTAAAGATCAGATTACAGTGAGCATAGAGCAGTGAAAGTAAAAAATAGAGTTTGATTTTTTTACACTAGCATTGACAGTTTTCTCCAGTAAAAGAGTATCAAGATGAAAGTATATCAGATGAAAGTTTGACAACAAAATCAAATTAAAGATGAATCTTCCAATGTAAAGGACACCTCAATGTCCAACTACGACCTTCATCAAACAAGAAAGAGAGAAAGTAGTGATAAAATCAAAACAGCATGCTATTTTATTTCAATAAAAAGGAGAGCTAGCATTAGTTAGGGCGTTGTCACTATCTTCTTGCATGAAGATATTTCTTTTTCATAAAAATTTCCTAAGTTTATTCTAGGATATTTTGTACACGTTTTTGTATAAATACTTCATCATTTGAATTATTGAGGGTGGATGAATTGCTGAACATTTCTGTAGTTATACTATTTTGAACCTAAGGGTTTTTGTATCAATTTCAAGGCAATAGACTGGATCACAGGAAATAAAGCATCATATTATAGGAGTCACGTGTTGGGTCACTGCAGTGCAGTATTTCATTTGTTATCTTGTTAATTTTCTTATGTTTCCCATCTATTCTTAAATGTGTTCTAAATCTGAATGATAAATCAGGAATTGTATTTCAGAATTTGTTAAAAGCCCTCTATTTTTACTGATTGTCATTTATATTTTTTCAATAGATATCCAGATTAGGGAACCCTTAATTGCTCCCTGATTTCAATTGACCTTTGCCTTTTCACTCCTAATCCAGATTTAAGAACCCTTCATTGCTCTTTTATCCTGATCAAAACCATTTCACCATCAACCTTTGAAGATCTAAAGTAACTCAGCTATATTTCCTAGTAAACATTTACCTTTAGACCTTGAACCTGATCTGACTTCTTGACACATTGAATCCATTTTCCCAATGGGTTACATATCTATAGCTATCCATCTAAGTAAGTGATTTCACCACCAAATCAAATCAAAACCCCAAAACCAATTATCCTTATATAACTAGCCTAAAATCAAATATAATTAACAAATATAAATCTTATAGAGAGAGCCCTCTCTAAGCATTAGAAAGGCTAGATCCTAAGGCTTAAAAGTATGTTTGTGGTTACCTATGATATTCTTCAAACTAAAAATCTCACAACTATAAGAAGTATTAGAGTGATAACAAGAGGGTTGTTTTAAACCACCTCAACTTTTTATTGTAATAAATATTTTAATACTTTTTATTTTTATATTTAAACCCCTTCATGTATTTAAGGAAGGGGTCCTGAAATTTTGAAAGGAATACTTTATGGATGTTGTACTTTTGTACTCTTGAATTTTTCTGAATAGAAAAGGTTGGACCAAGTACTTTTTCTCAAATGAGCAGAGTGAAAACATACATGGTACTTTTATCCTATGTGTTATATTTTTTCTTCAAATGAGAAATAGTTATCTATCTTATGATGTTTTATTCCATGTATATGTTTGAATACAGTTTGACATTAACTCGCTTCTGAACATGTTATACTGTTATCACTTGATACATATGCAATACAGGCATTATAAATTTGTCATATAAGCTTTATTCAATTGATTTAATTAACTATTTAATTAAATCAATTATCTAAAAAAATTTCATATATTTAAGTGAATGTATGATATTTATTTGCATCCACTTAAAGGTCATTTTTGTAGATCACATAGAGAATAGATTTCATCCTTGGATAGATAGTATATAGATATATTATTTATTGAAAGCTTGCTAATATTTCCTTATATCAAGTTACACGCAGTGCTAAAACAATCCATTCACCCCAACTATATTAAACTGGGAAATTGGTCCCATAAATCTAGTTGGAGCCACCATTCCAAATAGAAAAGGAACGATTTTCAAGTCCTCGATTAGGTGGTTTCCCTAATGTTTTTGCACCAATTTTCGGGGCCTCAACACTTCCCCATTATATCCCATTTATATACAAGAGCCTTTTCAACAATGGGGATTGGATGTTGATGACATAAGGGCTCAAAAATTAAGTCATAATAGGCCCCCATGTAATAGAACAACCTTGAATAAACGAATATGGAGTTTCTGCCCATGGGGGCCTAGGTTTTTCCTTCGCTACAAAGAAAAGAGTCGTTTGGGGCTCTTTCTATCCATATCTACGACGACGTTCTTAGATTTTGCGAGGTGCAGAGATTGTCAGACATGGAGGCTCACGATGGGGGGGCATAGGATCCCCCTCCTGCATCTCACTCACCTACAAGCAAAGATACATATGGATCTGACTTCACTACTGAAAACGATACGAATGTGCCAACCGACCTTTGAGGGACATCAAACCCCCTGACAAACTCACAATTCGACAAAAATGCTCAGAGGAAAGCATCCTCATCCACATGCATACCTATCGCGGCTAAAAAAAAAAATATCTACCTTCCATCATAGCGCATCAACAACAAAATACAATACATGAAGGACCACGAGCTCATCGTCAAATTCATTGGCTTCTGGCCCACAGGGAAAGCCCTTATGGGTTGGATCGCCTTGAAATGGAAGCCAAAAGGGAAAATCGCTCTCCAATTAGGCCAGAAATATTTTTCCAACATCATCTTCACATGCCTAGAGGAAAAAAATTGTATCATGGATGGGGGACCATACTTCTTCAACTCTTCCATACTTTTCCTCAGAAACTGAGTGGAAAAACTCAATATTGACAAAGAAGACCTCAATTGGGAACTAGTCTGGATCATATTGTACTCCCTTCCTCAGAAATATTGGGATGATCTATCTCTCAAATATATTGGAAATCATTTAGGCGAATTCATCAAAATTGTAGAAGAAACCAAGATCAATCGATACATAGCCTATGCTAGGATCTGCGTCTACATGCACTTAACCAAATCCCTCCCTGACTCGGTAAGTCTGTTCCACGATTATTTTCAATGGGTTCAAACTATTGATTATGAACATATTCATTTTTTTGTCGCAAATGTCATGAGCATGGGCATCTCTCCAGAGATTTCCCCCTCAATCAATCCCAAAAACCCTTTTTAGCCTCTGACAACACAAATCCGGATGGTTTCACTAATATCACTAGTCACAAATGGAATGCAAGAAAGCCCATTTCTGCCCCCAAGGCCTCTTGTCCCTCTACCAGCAGCATTTTTGATCTTCTAGCTAGCCAACCCTCCTAGGAAGCCCCCACCTGTTCTCCTCCTGAGCCTCCCGTAAAGCCTGTCAATCCCAAACTGGATGACATCCATCCTTGATCTTCTCATTCTCATCCCTTCGCTACCCCTCCCCCTGAAGAAAATCAGGATCTAACCTCGCATGGAAATAAAACCAAAAAGGGGGAAAAATATGAGCAGGAGAAACCCTCCGCCATGGATGAAGAGCCAGAGAGCATCGATTTCGATGAGCTTGACATATTAGGCATGGATGAAGCATGAAAAATCCGATAATATCACATGATTCCCACTCAGCAGATCCAATTCCTTGAGGAAGTTCTCTCCAGAGCTCAAAAACTTCCAGCTCCTAGCATCTAAGGAGGCACCCTCCTAGACACAAGAAAAATCATGAAAGAATCCAGAAAAAGAGGGAGATGCACTGATCTGCAATGCTTTATCATGCTTGGTGTCCAAGTCATTGAATCGGGAAGATATCCCAAGTTAACCATGTTCTATACCGTTCTCCCTCATAGTTCTCAATGAAAATCATCTCATGTAATATCAGAGGGCTAAATAACCCCTCTAAGCACTGACTGATCAAGAAAAGAATTTCCGAAGAAAAACCCACCATTTTTTTCATGCAAGAAACCAAATTCTATAGCACCATGTTGAACACTAATCTATCCAGATTATGGAATGGATGTAGCACCATTGTTGTCGATGCTCTTTGCACCTCATGAGGCTTAGACATTGCCTGGAACCCCCTCCAAATTACCTTGACTAAACTTCATGATTCTCACAACTTTATGCAAGCCTCTTTCCATCTACTTGGCACCAACATTCATGGCCACCTCACCAATGTTTATTTCCCCCAACCAATAGCTCAAAAACTTGAACTCCTGGACTCCATTGAGAGAAATAATTCTTATCAAACCTACCCTCTCTGGGTATTGGGAGGATATTTCAACATGGTCACCAGTTTGGAGGAAAAAAGAGGAGGGTGCTCCAATATTGAAGTCGATAGCCATAGATTCAAGGTATTCATATAGATCAGCCTGCTCATTTATCTCTAGACTTCCAACGGTACAAACACTTGGAACAATCATCGAGGAGGATCCCACAAAATCGCCTCATGCCTTGACAGATTCCTCATTTTAGACAACTCCATCCATCTAGGTGGCGACATGATATTCATCATTCTCCCTGTGTTAGGATCTTACCATTGGCCTATACAGCTGCAATGGTCCCGCCTTGGAGCAACAAGAAACAAACCCTTCCGCTTTGAACAACTTTGGTTTACTCATCCTAGCTTCAAGGAATTGGTTACCAATTGGTGGCGCAACATCGCCCTGCCAATGGGCTCCAAAATGTTCCAATTCTAACATAAACTCAAATATCTCAAAATCTAGCTTAAGTAATGGAATCAGACATCCTTCGGAAACATCTTCAAAAATCAGTTGGATTTGGAAGCTCAGATGGCTTGTCTCCAACAACATATCATTCTGGAAAGGCGCACAAAAGCTTATGCGAACCAGGAGAAAGAGCTCATGGGTCGATTGGAAGATCACAGGCAATAGGAAGAAATTCTATGGAAACAAAAATCCAGAATCTGTTGGCTCAAAGAGGGGGAAAAAATACAATATTTTTCCATTTCTCCACCATCCACGGCCGAATGCATAATCGCATCTCAATCCTCAAGAATTTTCAGGGGGACATGCTCAAAGTACACAATGATATTGAACATGAGTTTCTAATCTATTTCAAGGACACTCTCAAATAACCCAACATAGATCACTAACCTGCCATCAATAGAATTACCCATCACATCCCTAGGATAATCATAGAGGAACACAATCAAATGTTGCTATGACCCACCATGCTGCAAGAGGTTGAAAAGAGATGTCGCAGCTCAAATATGGGAAAGCCCTAGGCCCAGATGGCTTCACCTCCAACTTCTTTCACTACTTTTGGGATGAAATCAAGCAAGAAAATTGGGATCTGGTGGAGGAATCTCGAAGCATGCACTGGATTCTACCGACCCTCAATGCCACCTTCCTTACTTTGATTCTGAAAGAGGAACACACAACTACTCCAAGTAAGTACAGGCCCATATCTCTTTGCAACGTCATCTACAAGCTCATATATAAAGTGATTACCAACAGGCTCAAACCTCTTCTCCCTCTACTCATATCACCGAAGAAAATAGGATATGTGGAATGAAGACAAGTTTTAGACAACGTCATCCTAATGCATGAAGTCATCCACTCTATTAAGATGCAAAAAAATCTAGGTATGCTTCTCAAAATTGATCTCTCCAAAGACTTTGATAAACTCAGTTGGAATTATATCAAACACATTCTCCCGGCCTTCAGCTTCAGTCCTACCTGGATCAAATGGATCATGAGTATCCTCTCCTCCCCTTTCTTCTCCATTCTTGTCAATGGTTCACCCTCACCCACCTTCACTCCCTGAAGGGGCATCCATCAAGGTGACCCTCTTTCCCCTTTCATGTTTTTCCTCATGGTGGAAGGTTTGGGTCGTTCAATCCGTCACAACATCAAATCTCAGTCCCTCAAAGGCATCTCCATTCACAATAATCCCCCTCTCTCCTATTAGTAGTTTGTTGACTACAAAATGTTGTTAGGTCATCCTTCTGTCAAAGAAGCCCGCTCCTTAAAATCTTTGCTCGACTACTTCTCTGAAGCTTCCGGAGCCACTATCAATGCTAAAAAATCACAACTCTTCTTCTTTAATACCCTTTCTATCAAACAATGCAATATTGCATGGATCCTTGGTTTCTCCATTTCCTCTCTTCCCTCCAAATATATAGGAGCCCCACTTATAGATTCATCTATCAAGCATACTTCATGGAAGGAGCTCTTGGAAAAGCTAGAAGCAATACTATCTTCTTGGACCCATCGAGCTCTTAACATTGCTGGACGTCTTGTGCTGATCAAGTTTTTACTCCAATACATGCCGCTATACCTCTTCTCAGTGTTGGCAGCTCCAAAATGGGTTCTTAAATCCATCTGCAACGTTAAACGAACCTTTCTTTGCAGTGGAAACAAATATTCTAGGAAATGGGCTTTATTTAAATGGTGTGAGGTTTTCTCATATAAACACTTGGGAGGTTTGGGCCTGAGGGATCCAGAGGAAATAAATATCATCATGTGTGCATGTATTTATTGGAAATGGGTATCCAATCCCCACACACCGTAGGATCATCTCTGGGTAGCTAAACATGTAGGAAGTTGGCCTCAAGAAGATCTCATATGTTACAACTTAGATTTCATGGGCTCCCAAATTTTGAAAGTGGCCAATCAACATAAGTTCCTCATCCAAACCCATAATTTTTGGGAAATTCGCTCAGGATCACTGGCTTGTATTTGGGAATGCTCATGGTAGTAACAACCTAAGTTGGCTACTCTCTTTCAAAAACCCATGTTGTAATCCACTCTCTAAGGCAGGGAGAACAATCAAATCAAGAATTTCTAGAAAATTCCAAACATTCAAGGATTCCAACAATGGGTTCCCACCATTCCGTGGCAGGAAAATTGGCACGAGGAAACCCATGATGACATTTGGATAGAACTCACCAAATGCAAAATCAGATGTTTAGAGGTATCAGGTATCCTCATATGGGGCCATACCTGTTAAGCAGGTAAATCCTCTCTGCGAACAGAGACGATCCCTCTAGCCCTAGAGTGGGTCTAGAAACAAAGAGACATGCTAGAGTGTAGGTTCCTAATTATTGAAAGAAAAGAGGACATGATAGATCAACCTACTTGGAGTCCAATGTTGTCGTCATGACTGTAATGGCGGTGGGTTGTCACTCCTGACTCGGCAAGTCACAATCCTTCTGTAGTCATGCTCAGATACCTGCACATAGAACAGTAAAGAAGAATAACATACGACATAATAACTTAATTCATAACTACTAGCTAGTCAAAGAGGGCTAAGAATATTGCGTTAAACAAATGACATAACACAAAATGGGAACCAAACAATAGTCACATTTATGAATTGATAGAAGGAATAGTTACAACCAAAGGTTTAACGTCACAGTCTCCTCTGGTGGGGTTCAGCCGAAGCACGTCTTAGATACTCGTCAGGAGATTCGGACGGGATGAGGGCATGGACTTAAGCTATCTCAACAAATTTCCTTCTTGTTCTATCTCTTCGACAATTCAGCTATAATATATTCAATTCTCCATGTTCATCTAGCTTATGCAAGGAGAGATAGCTTCTTTTTTATAGAGTAAAAGGAGGAGGTTAGGATCCCTACAAAAGTGGAAGGGAGGCCTATCCTTTAGGAGGTTCCCATGGGAGGTGGAAATCATAAACTAAAGGAGGGAGTTCGTGGTTATTCAGTCCAACCACTGCCTAATGACTCATCCTCGAAGTTGTTAGGGTGGAATCTTTGCCTCTATTTTTAAAAAACATTCCATAAACAGTTTGCCGCAGGTGTCTAAATGGGATAGAGTGTCAACTGGCGTGGGGACCAGTGTTAAATTTCCTCATTGGCACGAGGATAGAACTCACTATTCGCGCCAAGGAAAAAACAAGGGTTTCTGAAGCTCTGCTCAAATAATTGTCAACAGAAGGAATATTACTCTCATGTAAAGGGATGCAAGATGGTCTTTGCAAGGCATGACACTTCTTATTGATCACATAAATGACCCTCTAATGTGCGAGATGGGGATTGCAGGGATAGTGAAAAAATGTTGTGTAACAGATGCCCTCTAAAGCATGAGGTCCAAGGGAGAGGGAGGGGCGAAATGCTTTACGAGAACGTCTTCGAACCAAAAATTGTTGTCGAAAAACCTGCAATTACAAATACAACTGATATCTCTGATACATGAACATGTGGTATGGGCGTAGCCATCCATAATAGAGTACATAAAAGCTGAGATCCGAGGTATGGACGCAGCCATCCATAATAGTAAGGATCAACAAATAGACTCAGGTATGGTCGCAGCCATCCAATCAAAAGAGACATGCAATAAGTCATGATAATCCACAAGAACCCGCAGCCTAGATTTTATCAGAAAAAACTCAGGGTTTTTCACTCCATCACGACCCAAACAAGTACAAATTCAAGCATGTGAATATATGAGCTAAAGTGAAACATGCAAGAAAATTGTATGATTACTAGACGCAATAAAAACCACCAATAATGACAATGACCCTCAAGCTATGAGAGGTACAATCCACGGAATGTGAACAATGATCCGACGTCGAACACCCGTCGAATCACTCGATCGAAGGCCAATTATGTGGACCTTGCGTCGAATGTGAAGAACCTGCCATTGAGGCATGTACGCTCCAAGGTACCAGAAGGGAGTCTCTAGATCAGATTCCTAGATAATGAGCTGAATTCCACAGGAAATTACTTGGTCAAAGGAGGGCCATAATGTTTCCCACATCATCGACACAAGACAAAGGAACATGATGATAGTGAATCAGGACCAACAGAGAATCAAAGGGAGGTTGAAAAATGAAGAGGCAAACTTCTCTTGAACATATCAGCAACACGACACTGGATTTGACAGTATTTGACATCAAAGGATCTGAGGTCATGATGACGCGGAAAAGATTAGATTAGAGGTCAAAGTAGATTACCGAAACCCATGGAGGCAAAAATGACAAATGAGATGTCCCCAACCCGACATGAATGCAGACGAGTTTCATGTTCAAGAGCGACATACTACCAACATAAAGAGAACTTGGTTCCATTTTCCCCCACCATTTCTAGTGAGTACCCCAATTATTTTTAAAACAAGCTTGAAGGGGATAACATATGCTTGCAATGTAAGTTTGTCCTTCGGACAAATCCAACCTAGTACATTTTACGATCCCTAGGAAGGAGGAACTCAAATAACATCATTGTGACGAAATCTGATGTCATCAGGGTTTAACGAGTCTGACAAAGGGAGAACTCGGCATCTTTTCATATTTAGAGAGTTTGAAAAGAAGGCGGAAAATAAAAATCCAGCATGGAACTTTTCATAAATAGTCTCTCAGATCCGAAAAGGTAGAAAACAATATTTGAAAGAACCTCTTAGTCGCGATAGGCTAAGGTATTCCATTTTCAAAAATAATCCATCCCAGCCCGAAAAAGGGATAAACGTATACTGGGCAGATATCATTTCGCAACCATTTAATGAGTTCAAAACAACAAGAATCTCGATAATCTTTTCAATTTTAGAGAGTCAGAAAAGAGTTGAAAGATGACTCCAGTAGTGACTTTTTTGTGTTTTTACCGAGTCCGAAAAAGTATAAAATACAACTCATTACTTCATCGCGATCGCTTTGAAAACCTGTCGTTGCACAAGAGACACGTGTAAAACCCATTTCTCGAAATAACATAATAAAATAATAAAAAAATATGTCTTAAAACCTAATTAGGGTTGTGAAAATTTATAAAATGCCAAAAATGGTAAAAATAATTACTTTTCACTTTTTACCTCTTGTGGAGCAATAGTTACCCATTTTACACTGCGATTTTGCGGCGACGATAGCAGATGGTCTAGTAGACCAATCTCGAATCCGTCAGTTCCAGGAAAGAGCCGACATCTTTCCTTTCATTTTAAGTCCTCTTTTACTACCTTCAACCCTCAAATTTGTTTTCTGAGGGGGAAAATGTAAATTTTTATGGCACAGCGGTTGGCGCGGGTTTTAGGCATGGACTTGCGCCAATCGCCCATTTTTTCTGAACTGGGGTGCGCCCATTAGTACGATTGTTTGAGAAACAGTCACGCCAACTGCACAGACCATGTTTTATTTTAAAATTGCAAGTTAAGGGCCCAATTTTCCACAAATTCAGGCTTCTAAAAGAGGTAACACCGTCCATATGAACATGTTTGCAGGTATAAAGCAGCAAAATGGTAATCGAATGGAAATAACGAGAACATAGTGAAGAGGATGAGCTTGCCATGGGAAATGAGAGATGCATGGAAGCTCTCAGAGACTGTGGACTAAAGAAGTTCTTCTTGCACAGTGTCTCCAAGCTCAACCAGAGCTACTATAGTATTTGACCATCATATGGGATGAGAATCAGGAAAAGTTCATCCTTCGAGATCAGGAACTCGAGATTGATGTTTCTGATGTCTACTTCATAACAGGACTATCACGAAGGGGAGCAGCACCAATCCTAACTGGCACCCGGCCTTGCATGGATAACATGTCCATGGTGATTGATAAGGTATGTCTAGGGGCACGGAAGGGATCAGGAAGTGGGAAAGTCGATATCGAGACTATCCTAGACTTGGCACTAAAGGTAGTGCTACATACGATCACATGAGTTGCGGGATTGCAAGCACCGCACGAAGCAAAAAGGACACAATTGCTTCTTACTATAGACTGCTTGACACCAACCATCTACAACTAGGTAGAGGCTGTGACAATCAACATGAAACGCCAGTTGAAAAAATGCAAGAAGACCAAATTGAAGCAATTTGGTTATGGATCTATCCTGGTATTGTTCTTCCTGGAATGACTACCAATATTTCAGCGTCAGGAGGTCATAGTCCCGACACCACAAGTGAGGGAACCACAGATGGCCCAATTGGTAGCTCTGATGCCAAGGGCAGGGGGCGGTCAACAAATGTCTTGGAGATCGGAGTTCTTTGATTGGCTCCGCCGACATTTGATCGTCATGGAGGACTGGCCCTACTCTGGTACAGATTTCACTGGTGATCTGGAAGATTTGGGTAAGACTCATTTTTAATTTTCATGAGTGTTATGATTTTTTTTTAATTATGTATGTTCTGATGTTAAATCCATGCATTTGCAGATGTTGGCCCAGAGAGACCCGTAGGCATGTCTTTGATAGCGAGGTGAATCCCTCGCGATTTTGAACCTCATGACGAGGGAGGCGAGGAGGAGGAGATCGTGCGCAACCTAGAGGGGATCACATGTGGAATCCTAAACTATGCACGATTCGACGATGTTCCTCGTGCCTACTAGAGACATACCGTAGGGGTTCCAAGCCGAATTCACCGCTAGCTAAGGCGGCTCGTACGGGCAGTGACATGCTACCATGAGAATCATGCCAATTAGACACCTAGGTTTTTATATGCATATTTTGAGAGACATGATGTCTTAGGATGTATCAGAAACACACATATTTTTTGGAGTTATGATGCACACTGATGCAAACATTCGATATATATATATATATATATATATATATATATATATATATATATATATATATATATATATATATATACATCTATTTTCCTACACAGATATTTTACATGTGATGATGATTTTACAAATTATGCAAATGTCTTTCCAGCAAATGAACATGTAAATAAAATCTCATAATATATGGGTTTCTAACCGAATAATGACTATTGAGCTGAGGAACGACAAGCTGTGAATCTAGATTTACAAGAAATGCGCGTATGCCGAGGTGGATTGCCTTGGTTAATAGTTCAATGACAACACTATATTCAGCGACATTTTTTGTAGTCCATCCTAGAAAAATACCTTGCATATCTATCAACTCGCCAACAGGATCATAAATTACCCAGGTTGTTGAAGAAAAATTCCTGGTACTGCGGGAAGCACCATCCGTGAAACCAACATAAGGGGTAATAGACATCTGCACAATAAGCAAGGCCCAATAAGTAGGAAAAATTCCCATAAAGCACACCAAACCAAAACATGTACAAAAATGAAAACAAAACCTATGTACACAAATCATGCATAATATTTTTTGAGATACAACCCATTTCTAGGTTGTTCTAGAGGATGACCTTCGTAATAAATGAGCTCATAGGCCCCATTCTGCAACACACATTTAATAATGTAGGGCCCATGCCACATGGGTTGAAATTTTCCTGCCCCCATCTTATCATGAGCTTGGTCATACAGGAGGACGAGATCTCCTTCAACGAAGGAACGGGGGGAAACTGATTGGTCAAAATGAGCTTTGACTTGCTTCTTCTGTGCTTCAATAACCATAGCAGCGAAGCAGAAAGTTTCATCTAGCCTTTCTAAATAAAGGAGACGCTCTTCTTCTGGTGAAATGTTCGGAAATATTTCAACAACCAACTTGAGCGAAGGTATTTCACACTCAATCGAAAGAGTAGCTTCCAGACCATAAAACAACCAAAAAGGAGTGAATCTGGTTGCATTCTTAATGGAGGTTCGGTATGCCCAAAGAGCCGAAAATAACATGAGATGCCAATTGGATTTGTGGATCCCAATCGTACATTGAAGCATGGTGACAAGAACTTTTTTCACAGCTTCAACCTGGCCATTGGCTTGAGGATAGTATGACGTTGAGCTGTCGTGATGCAGACCCAGCTTAGAAGTCAACTCTACCACCATATAATGCCGAAAATGGGAACCATGATTGGTAACGATGGCTTGAGGGATGCCAAACCTAGAAATGATGTGATTTAATATGAATTGATTAGTTTTCTTACCGTCAATAGCAAGTGTAGGCATTGCTTCAACCCATTTGGTGAAGTAGTCCAAGCCTATGATAATATAGGCATGCCCCCCAGCCGAGTGAGGGTTACACATCATTAAATCGATGCCCCACTTCGCAAAGGGACCAATGGTAATCATGACATTTACGAACTGCGACAATGCAGTCCTTGAATATAGAAGGCCAGAAATATCCAGTACGAAGAATATTTTGTGTAGTGGCATAACCAGACATGTGATTGCCACAGGCGCCACTGTGACAATCATTTAGGGCTTTCTCATCTTCCTCAATATTCAAAAATCAGCGGAGTATGGAATCCACTCCGATGCAATAATTTGTATCTCCAACTATAAGATAAGGTTGCGATTAATGTCGGATGCGTCGGCGGGCATCCTTCACCAACTCAGATATGAAGGTAGAATTCTGGAGATAAATGATGATATCACCGTACCAAGGATTGAGGGTGCTAATCAAGAAAAGTGTATCTTCTGGAATGTATTCCTCAGAACGAGATGGAGCAGAATTTGAAGGGAGGGAATAGATCAAATCAGAAAATACTAATGATTTCTTCGAATTGGTAGCAATAAATTCCAAATCAAACTCTTGGAGAATGACAATCCACTTCGAGTATTTTCCCCCCAGCAATTGCCAAGACAATATATAGGTCATAGGGTTGCAATCAGAAATCACAGTCACAGTATGCAAAAGAATATAATGATGAAAACACTGAACTTCCTGAAGCACGGCCAGTGCTAACTTCTCGACATGTGCATAGCGTGTCTCAGGATCGAGAAGGTTATGATAAAAGTAATAAATAACATGCTCGTTACCTTCATCATCGTCTTGTACCAGAACCATGGAAATCATGCTAAAAGCGACGACTAAATAGAGGGAAAAATCACGATGATAGTTTGGAGGACATAACAGAGGAGCATTGACAAGCAATGTCTTCAGTGCATTAAAAGACTTCTGAGCAATATCATCCCAGCAGAATGGGATGCCCTGCTTTAATAATCGTGTGAATCCTTTAGCCACTTCTGCATAGTTAGGTATGAAACAACGTAGAAAAATATCCTTTCCTTGCAAACTCTGCAATTGATGTAATGAGGAGGGAGAGGGGAGATTGATAATAGCCTCAACCTTGAGCAGATCGAGGTGAATTCCCTTATTAAACACGATAAACCACAAGATTCTACCGAAATTGACACAGAATACGCACTTGTGCAGATTAAGCCAAATGTTGTAGCATCGAAAACGAAGAAAAATCTGATGAAGATGGTCAAGATGATCCTACACTTAGCTGAATGAGCCAGAAGGTCATCCAGATAAGGCTAAACGATGTGACGAATATCATGAAAATCATATGACATCGCTCGTTAAAAGGTGGCTCCAGCATTCTTTAAGCCAAAAGGGAGCTTCTTATATGCGAAGGTACCCCAAGGACAGATGAAGGAAGTCTTATGTTGATCATTCGGGAGAATGTTAATCTGATTATAACCAGAAAAACTATCCATGAGGGAAAAAATCTCACTCCCGGCATAGTCATCAATGATTATATTGATAAAGGGAGTAGGATAATTATCCTTGGGACAAGCTCGATTGATATCACGATAATCAACACAGACTCGAATGGTTCCCTGCTTATTATCTACAGGAACAATATTAGAGACCCATTCTATCAAGGGAATTAGATAAATGAAACCGGCTCTGAGAATATTTTCGGCTTCACCTTTAATGGCAGCAACTTTTCTAGGGTTCACCAAACGAAGACGATGGCGAACAGGTTTCGAACTAGGGTAAGTAGGAATTTCATGCACCACTATACTAGGATCAATGCCAGGCATTTCTTCGTAGGACCATGCAAAGACATCATAGAATTCATGGAAAATGCTAGTATAAACTTGTACTTCACTGGAAGAAAAAGTGACCCCGATATGGATGTTCTCGACGATTCCCGATTTAACGGAAATGTCAATAGGCATCATCTGTGTAATATTACTCAAATTACCCTCCAAAAAAACTTCATGTGTCAGAACAAGCATTTAAAGCAGAGGAGAAGTAACCTGAGATGAAAATTGCTCAAGACATGTAGACATGGCCCCGAGACTAGGCATGAACGAGGAACGATGATGACCATCGTCCCACGGTAGATCTTTGAGGGACATAGTTTCCATGATGGCTTCATCGGAGGGAAACACTTCTTTCAAAGGATCAGGCGAATCTGAATCGCCAAGCTAGGGGGATTGAGAATAAATGTTAAGAGACATGCTCAAAGGAGCATGATCAGAGGATGAAGTGTTCAAAGCTGCAATGAGTTCACAATATTCAATCTCAATTGGACTCAACAACATCGAATTTCTGAAAGAATCGATCTGTTTAGGCGAAGGGATAATCCATGGGTCATCATACCGAGAGATCATATTGATCTGAACAGTTTTTGGTGGAGGAAGGGGAAAAATACCCATAAGGGCAGGATCCTTGAAAAGACTCAACCCTACGCTCTCATAGAGAGTTGGAATCTAGTCCACATATGGAACATTGTTCTCAGAAGAAGAAGTGAAGATGGACAATTAATCAACAGTAACAATCTTTACTTCGTGTGGGAATTCCATAACACGAAAGAGAGTGGATGGAACGCACAGCATGGCGTGAGTCCAACTGCACCTGAGGAGAAGATTGTAATTGAGCTTAGTATCAACTACTTCAACCTCGTCATTGACTTTCTTCCCTTCCAATGTAATCGGAAAACTAGTGAGAACACCAAGAGGTTTAGATTCCCTTCCATCAAATGCTTCAAGGGCATTTGGCGATGGAAGTCAGAGCCAGAGAACCAATGGCTTTCAAGCAAGCAGATGACATGACACACGTAGACACACCCTCATCCACAACCGCCTGATGGATATTTAGAACATTAATACCAACTTGGATAATAAGTGAAATCTGATGCAGAATTCGTGGGACGAAATTCTCTAAATCGAAAGCGAGAAGGCTAGTATCAGTAGGATCAATCCCGCCAATTGTAGACAACAAAGCCTTCCGTTGAAATGGAAAACTCTAGAGTACTTCTAATGCAGACATCGCAGACGGTGCCTGAGCCAAATCCTCAACAATACTGTAACAGTGAGCAGCACGGGTGTTGGGATTGTAAGAAGACTTACGGAGTACACCTTTGGAAGGTGGCCGTACAACGGATTCAGTGCTGGGCCTTTCAATCTCAAGAGGGCCAAAAACAGTTGGAGGGGGAGGACCATCGACGATCTCCTTCCCTACTACCTGATGCGATCCAATATAGTCTTTTGATCGAGTAGAAATAGAAATGGTGGCAGAACCGTTCATCATGAACACCTGAGAGCCAAATGGGGCAGAGGACTAACATTGCTCTACCATCTGGGTCTGTTGAGATGGGAAAGGTTCTTTAAGAATGGCCATAGTTCCCTGGGTGCCTTTGAGAAATTGACTTACTTTGGACCGAAAAGGATAGTCCTTATTGAAGTGCTCATTATCACAAATCAAACAAGGGTACTTCGGCTTGCATTGAGAACCATCACCAGCACGAGGTTTATGAGAATCCTGTTTCGGGGTATCAGCTTTGGCCTTACCTTTACCCTTATTTTTACCTTTAGAAACGTTATCCGCTGGATTTTCCTGAACGGCATTAACTTCTGTGGGTTTGCCAAAATTTGAGGTGGACTAAGAAGAAAAAATGTTGGAAGAAGCAGACTTATGCTTCCCAGATTTTGATGAAGAAGACTTCTGAGAAGTTTGAGATACAGAACCAATAATACCATCGACGGATGGAGTCACTGGTGTTTTAGAAGTTCCAAGTTGAGGAGCATCAAGCAATATATCATACAATGCGCTGGACTGAGAGTACACAAGATCAAGGTACTAGGCATAAGAAATGGCTTGTTCCTCAGTCATACATGCCCCCATAGCTATGTCTTTCACAATCTGATTGAAAAAGGAGGTGGTGAACCAATGAGTCAGAAGCTAATCAGGAATCTCAAATTTGATCAAGCTACGATGACACCACCACTCATGAATATGATCTGAGATATGAGTAGCTCGGTCCTGTTTCAATGAAGTGAGGAGGTGCGTCCCGGTCTCATAGCGGATCGGTAACTGAAAATGCGTAAGGAATTCCATGGCTAAAGAATTGAAGTCTTGGAAGATGCCACGAGACAACTCAATGTACCACTTTGTAGTGGCACCAGTAAGAGTTCGTTGGAAAAGACGGAGCCGAATAGAATTGTCAACCCAAGAGTTAGAGGAACACCACAAGTGGTAATTCATAACATGTGCTTGGGGGTCTTTGCCAGACTTTCCCTCAAATTTATGACAATCACCAGGAATCTTGATCGGAACCAGAGGCCAATATGGTTTATGAAGAATAGGATCATTCGTTAACTTCAACACGTTCGGTAACTCAAACGTAGCAAAAAATGGTAATTGGGGAGTGAAAGTCATTGGAGGTCTTTGATAAGGACCTGTGTTCACATTCCACCCAGTTCGAGAGAAATTTTTCCCCCATATATTTTTTCCCAGAGGATTCTGACCACAGGGGTTAGAAGTAGGATAATTCTGTTGATACTAGGGTTGAGGACCGAGATACTGAATCTGAGTAGACCATTGAGGTCCCTGCTGAGAAACATATGGACTCTATTGTGGAATAGAAGCATGGCTTTGATGTTTATTTTGAGGGTAAAAACCTTGGGGCGCATTATATATCGGTTGATATTGACCTTAAGGGTAATAAGCGCCTTGTGGTTGAGTAGGCAAGCCCTACTGAGCAGGTTGAGCGGGCTGCTGAGCGGGTGGACCTGGCTGAGTTGGATAAACAGGTAGAATCGGCTGCTGAACTGATTGAACCAGCTGAGGAGTAGGTTGAACCGGCTGCTAAGATGATTGAAATAGATACTGAGGACCACCGAGTTTTCCTTGCTGGAGAGGTCGACCCAATGGTTGCGATCGCCAAGTTGTCCCTCACAACTAGGTTTACCCAAAGGAGGACCGTAGGGTTGTCCTTGTTGCAAAAAGTTTTGGCCATACTGAACGTGTGGCGACGGTTGTGGTACAACAGGTTGTCCTTATGGTGGATATATTTTCCCCCCAAGGGTGTAAGATGGTCCTAGTTTATTCTGAGGTTGACCAGACAGACCAGAGGGTTGGCCTTGTTGGACCAAAGGTTGACCTTGTAAAGGTTGGCCTTGTGGACCGGAAGGTTGTCCCTGTGGACCAAAGGAAAATCCCTACTGAGGCAAAAGTTGTCCCGATGAGGGTTGTCCTTGTAAGCTAGAGGGTTTCACAGGTAAAGTAGGTCCAAGATGAGTAACGATCTGATAAGGATCATAAATAGCCTGATAGGGATAAATAAGAGGCAAATAGACAAGATTATCATACTCGTCATAATGATGTAGAAATGAATAAATAGGGGTACCAACAGCATCATAGTGATGAAAACGAGGATTTCCAAGAGGCTGGGGCTACTGGGAACCCTAATAGCTCTGCTGTTGAACAACCAATAGATACTTTTCAAAATTAAGGCCGCCAGGAATCATTGGGGTAGTGGAAACTACTCTAAAAGCAGGCAGGGCGTCCGCGTCACGAGATTGTGATCTACCCGGACCAGGATTGACAAGACACGTTGGATTGAGAACAATAGACCTAGGAGTGTAAAAATATCCTAGCGACTGAGTCGTAACAGCCGGTGTAGACGAAGCCACACAGACAGTAGGTCGAACTGGGATAGATGTAATAGTAACCGACGGATTTGATGCTGAAGGTGACAGTCCTAACGAATGGAGGACCGAACTATGAGGAGGAGTTTATGTATTTGATTGTGCAATGGTTGCAACACCAGACATAATCTGACTCAAGGACCTTTATCCAAGTGGAAGTGACACCGATGGTGGAGAAGACTTAATAGAAACACGAGGGAGATCTTTAGGAAAAAGCTGATATTCTCCTGTAGAAGTAGGCATTTCTTAACTACCAACAGGACTGGATGAATCCATGTCTGACTCTGCCGTAAGATCTTCAAAAATACTATAGGGACTAGGAGGTACCGCAGCGACAAAAAATGGTGATCCCGACGTAAGAGGAGGAAAATCTCCTTCTTCCCCAAAACCAGACCAAGCATAAGAAGGAGGCCGATTGAACTCAACTGGCCCTTCAAGAGGAGATCGGGTATCAAGAGGCGAGATAGATGGGAGAATAGGCTATGAAAACTCATCAGACCTAGTGGATTGAAGGGTTTCAAAAGAAACACCTGGAAAAGGACTACCACTAGAGGCAGTGAGGATGACGAAACTGGTAGTTCCACCACTATGACTGTATTTCAAAAAAGGAAGGAAAAAAGATTAGCAATCGAAGGCTCCAAGATCAAAATCTAAGGAAAAAAAAAACAGGCCAAGTATTAAAAATTTTAATGGGCGTGTCATTGTAGGTAATTAATTTTATGACACTAAAACCAAATTTCTTTGTTTCATATTTTAAGAGTCAAGAAATAGGCAAAATATGACTCTAGTCACTTTCAATTTTAAATGAGTGTGAAAGGACAAGTGCTCAATGATCTCTTCACTTTTTAAGGAGTCATGAAAATATCAAAATGACTACTCAAGTACTCTAAGTAAGAGGGTGTACTAGGTTTCTGTGAACTACCATATACACCTTGGTGATCAAATGAAAGAGAAATTACCAAGGACTTAACGTACGTGCAGGTAGTCTCCCAATATGTTGTGTTCGGTGTATCACGATTACAAGGTGGCAGACTCGGCTTCCTATGGATAAAAGGATTGCAACCTAGAGGGGTATCCCTTTATATACTCGACGGTATGGGGAGCACAAGTCCGTACTAGCACTGTCTAAAGCCAGGTGGCGAATGACAACTACTAGGTTTTAAGACGCCGGAACACGTCTCTAGCCTAGACCACTAAAAATGTTTCGTTAGGTTTCAATGTTTCCTTAGGTTAATTGAATGAATTTTAAAGTTGATCTTGGATTGTGTTTCAATTTCAAGGCCTCACCAAATTTGGATCTCAAATTTCCTAAATGCAAACTATATGCAATAGAACACCATATTCAATTCAATGAATGCTAGTTACAAGAAGGATATAGATCTTTCACACAATAGAAAATAATGAAAATATGCGAAGAAATCCACTAATGCATCTAATAAAATCAAACGAAAATGAATCTCTTTCCTAGACTATCAACTGCTAGTTATGCAAAAGAAGCTTTCACTTTCAATGCAAAGGAAAGAATGCAAAATACTTTTTGATTTTTCAACGAAATGAAACACACAATGCATTAATTACATGAAAAACAAAATAAACACTAGCCTAAGTATTGCGAATGTGGGAATCGAAATTGAATGACTCAATCAATGCAAAAAAAACACAAGAAATCACTCAAACTAATGCTGCAATCTTTCAACCAAGAGCAATTTTTCAAAGTGACCCAAAAAAGCAATGTAATCTATGCTCGAAGCAACAAGGAGAAGAATCAAACGAAAAACAAATGATCATCCAGCCAAAGCGAATACTCACAAGGATCAAGAAAACTTAGCGCAATCAACCTCGGAATAATACTGACAACAATCAGAAAGACTTGATTTTCAAACAGAAGGCTCAGTGCACAAAGACACTTTGAAACCTTAAGGCCTTAAACTACACTGATAGGAAAATAGACAAACGACTGACAAAAACAAGCCTACAGTAGTCAAAAAAATCCCAAAGGCTTAATTACACACAAAAAACAACCTAAAGTCAAGCACAACTGACCAAAAGACTCATCAAGGAGGTCAAACCAAATCCTACAGGATTTGGCGCGACTATGAGGCGGTAATCCGTGCAAAATAGGGGTTGGGGTGACTGCAACAAAAGCAACCTGCGCCAATCGGCGCGATTGTTCAAGCGAAAAGCGTGCCAAGCCGGATAATTATGGGAAAAGGGGGAAAACCAATGATCAGAGGTCAATCTTGACACTCTAGAGCTTAACAAGGGTTTTACAAAAAGCAAGAAAACCAGAAAGATAGACAAGCAAGTCAACAACCGAAGTCGACCCAACAAGCTAAAACGACAAACTCACACTGATTCCCAGCGGAGTCGCAATTTTTTTAAGCAATTAAATCCTCTCTATGGATAGAGATGATCCCTCTAGCCCTAGAGTGGGTCTAGAAACAAAGAGACATTCTAGAGTGTAGATTCCTAATTACTGAATGAAAAGAGGACACGATAGATCAACCCACCTGGAGTCCAATGCTGTCATCACGGCTGTAATGGTGGTGGGCTCTCGCTCCTACATCGGCAAGTTACAATGCTTATGCAGTCATGCTCGGACACCTGCACATAGAACAGTAAACAAGAACAACATACGACATAATAAATTCATTCATAATTACTAGCCAGTCAAAGAGGGCTAAGCATATTGCATTAAAAAAATGACATAACAAAAAATGGGAACCAAACAATAGTCATGTATATGATTTTATAGAAGGAAGAGTTACAACCAAAGCTTTGACATCGCAGTTGTTGATCATAATCAGCTATCTGTAAAATTTTCACAAGCAATTTGGCTTTAACCTCTCAAATCCCCTCTTTCTGCTGTAAAGGAGTCACTTTTGTGCCTACCATTGCCCTTCCCGCCCCCAAATTACATTATAAAAGGCCACAGATCTTAAATCAAAAAATCTATCAGGGCTAGCCCCTTTGGCCAAGCCTCCTCCCTTTTCCTCCACGTAACCCAGTGTTGGAACCAGGCACAAAAACAGTAGGCACTTGTCACATATGAATATCGGGCGCGCCCTCAACCGTTGATCTGTACAGATCAAACGGCATTCGAAATCCTCTGCTACACCCGTGGCCCACTCCATTCATTTCCCAAACCGCTTCTGAGTCGTCCGATCAAACCATGGATCAACGTACCGCAGCTCTCTCGCTGTGGTGGTCCCCGCGCCCGAAAGCACTATTCAAAAATGCCCGGTATTCATTGCACCGCCTTTCGGCGGAGGGCGGTAATTCTTGTTGGGCCAATGATTCCATACACTATCTGCCATGTGTCCCAACGTACGGTTCCAAAACCACTGTTCATCGCGCGTTATTGTTCAGATCAGGACGCCCAGCGATATCGCTGTCAGCCGTCGGATCTAGAGATCTCCATCCAACGACCATCGCGCTTCGAAGTTGCATGAGGTTTAATCACAGGAAAATCACGCCCCTGGCCCACTGTCCATCACCTCCGATACTCTTTCTACCGTCGGTCTCTCCCTGAGATCGGACGGTCCACATCTAGTCACATGCACACCTTGGACCCAGTCTCCCACCACGTCATCCTCCCACATGTCTATTGCATTTTTCTCTCTGCCATTCATATATTCTATTCATACGTTATATTTTAATGTTTTACATTTTAGCTCTGGCCAGCTCGTCTGCCATTACTCTGCTACATTTTTCCACCACCCTACGTTGTTTCACCATTTCGCCATGTCTGCACAGCCATTTTCATCGATCCCGCCACGTCCATCATCTTTTGGCCTGTTTTTCTTTAACGAGTTTGCGGATTTTGCAGGTTTACATCAGCGAAGAACTATTATGATTCACATTCTCAATTACTGTGATAGAGCACACGTCAAAGGACCATTTTTCAGAGCAGAATTATGAAGAAAGTCCTCGGAAGCCAAATCAACAAGACTTCAATCAAAGAATAGGGTTCAAATTTTTCAAACCCTGCAGGGACATTCAAGGTGTCGATTTCACAGATGAGAACATTAATGGAGCAGCAGAGGAAGATCATTGGATGGTTGAGGAATTTAGCGTTTGGCGTTGAAAATTTTAAAGCTTAATTCAGGATTGGGGAAGGAAGAGGGTACAATGCATAGAAAACAATGCCCTCAAGGTTTTATGTTAGCAGAATTCTTTCTCCAAGAAGGACAGATTTCCCATAAGGTTTCTATTTCTCTACTGTGTTCCTGAAGAGATTTTCACTCAGAACATTTATTTCAGAAAGCAGGCCACAAAGGAGAAACAGCACATCATAGTCATTCAGTAGTATGGGCGTGAATGTTTCTGCCATTTTTCCTTAATTATGCAAATTAAATGTTCATCACCTACCTCTTTTACTAGGTTTTGGTTTCTCCTATAAAAACCATGAAGAAACGCATTGTAAGGGTTCTAGATTTTATCAGAAAATTATGCAGTGAAAGGCTTTTTGCATAGATTTTGTAAAATTCTTGTACGAAGGTTCAGAGCCCATAGGGTCTCAGTGAGGAGGAGTTCCATCTGTTAAAGAGGATTCTGGTCTTTGGTATTTCACAGTCTGTAACTTTCTCTTATGTGTTATTTTAATACATCATTTCATTTCATCCATGCTTCCTGTATCATGTTTTGGAATGCGAGTGGCTCACTGATTTCTGGTATGGATTCATCCTAGTTGATGCCCATGCTCGGATCTCCACTGTTTTTTTTAAATATGTATCTCCTATAATATGGAGTTGCAGTTCATTATTCAGCTAACCATACTTCTGCTATATTAGTTACTTTGGGGGGGTGCTTTTAAAATGCTATTATCATGTATGGATTCTTATATTGGTAAGCCCATGCATGGTGGTATTGTATATCTGGGTATCAGCTCAATGTTAACTAATATCTTCTCAATATTTCTTTTTCATCTATATAAGAATTCCTCTGATAATTTGTTCATATATTTAATCACCCTGAACTTCATCTTCGTCGGCCTATTGTTAGCTAGAGTTTTATATCTGCCTCTGCGTATCTCTTCCAAATGACCTTTCCTGAGTTTGGTCCCATTCTAGTTTATTTCCCTGTTTACAGGAGATAGCATGTGAGTTGAAGTTGACAACTTCATACATTATATTATATGCTCCTTGCTATGCTAAGATGTCCTAGGCACTGGTCTATCACAACTCTAGGCTATCTCTAGGAGTACAACATCTTTCTGGCACCGTTGCGGGGGACGAAATTGAGAAGTTTAAATCCCTGGGTCTTGAAAAAATCTAATTCACTCTTCCAAGTAGGTGAGTATGGAGAGTTGAGAGTTGTAGATCCCTCACCTTGGTGACTCCACGTTTGTTTATTTGATATATCTATTTGCAGTCCTGGCTCCTCATAAGCCACACCTGAGGTCAGATATGTCTAAGCCAAAGACACCTTCAGTGTCTAACCCTAACCAGATTATACATAGAAGAAATTGGAGGGAAAGGAAATCAACCCGTTTTGAAATTCCTGAAGTGTCTACATAAGACTTTCCATCCTCTTCTTCTCAAGAAACTCAAGTGCCAGATCCCGAATCCACTGTGGGAGATACTGATTATTATTATTCAGATATTCCACCCCGAGAAGGTATCAAAAATAAAAACAGTCTTCATCCTACTCCTGAAGTTGAAGAGGTCAAGGAAGTAACCGAAGTATCTACTGTTAATAGACCTTTGTTCCCCTCAACCCCTCAAGCTGGAAGTGCAAGAGTCACATATATAATTTGAAACTTCATGTAGAAGACAAAAAGTCTCATAATAATTTGAAAATTCATATGGATAGTCATCTCATTTGTTATATATACACTCTCATAGATCAAGCAAAGGAATTTTCACCTTGGATTCTCCTACCAGATGTTAGCTCCCCGTAATTTTCTAGATTGATTGAGATACAAATGGACAGGGGTAACATCAAACCAAGCTTTGGAATCCAAGGACCTAGCCTTCCTGGATTCAGAGAGGGATCTCTCTATTAGGTGCAAAGATGTGAACTTGTTCGCTGATTAGGGTTGAATTTAGGCTAGTTATGAAATATTGGGTTTGTTGATTGTTTTTTGGTTGGGTATGATGCTTAGATAGACTAGATAGAAACAAGGAAAACTTCAATTCATCGGGAAATGGAGTTTAACAAGGTCATGATAGGTTCATTAACGGATTAGGGAGTATTGTAGGGCAAATCTAGCTTTGTTGGTGGATCTTTGAGGTTCGAAGGATCATGAGATGGGCATTAATTTTGAGAAACAAATTTAAACAAAGAGCAGTAAATAATTCTCTATAATATACTTAAACAAAGGGATTTGGAAGAATTGTAAACATAGAGAGAAAATCAAAGGCAGAGAAAACCCTAAACTCTTTGATTCAGAGTTAGAGAAGATAATTATCCAAGACAAACATTCAAATGAAATACAGAAAGGCAAGAAACTTATTTAACTTTTAGTGATTTCATCATCAAAGACAGAAAAAATTTAATATGCACAAATAACTATAATCAGAGAAGGGAGAAACCCTGAACATCCAAGATCATAGCTATGAAGGTCCTTTAAAACAATTAGTTAAGTAAATGCAAAGAGCAAGATTGAAACAAACTTCTTTGACAAACCTAAGTAATGATGCTTTAAATAGATGACTTCAAGAATAGTGTTCTTAGTGGCAACAAGAAATAGGGCTAGCCATAAATCATGTTGGATACCATATGTTTTAAACCATTCAAGAAATAAACAAGCTTAGGAGATCCTTAGAGAGCAAAGAAGGATACTCTAACATGTCCTAGCAGAAGAAAACATTAAGGCAGTGAAGAACAAACAAACCTAAGGTGCCATTAGAAAACATTTCTTGTCTAAATTCTTTGTCCTACTGCAACATAGAAATATGGAAACACAATGATAAACTAGAAAACATAAAAAAAAAAAAAATAGTTCACCATCAACCAGACTCATGGATCCTGCAACCAGACCTCCTCCATCGACAAACAATCTAGGGCATTCATAAACTCCAAGACATCAAGTTCTTTTAAAATTCCAAGGGACTATGTATTACTTCAGAATCAGTCATAAAAATCCAACCCAATACATAAGAGCCTCATGCTCTATTTATGGAGCAAGTGAGGAGGTGGAAACCATAAGAGGCTTCCAGAAACCCTAATTCTGTCATAAATGTCATTTATGTGCTTAATGACCATGCAAGGCCCAAGACACATAATAGATAAGATAATAAATGAAAAATATCATAACATAACTCCTCAATCAAATCTGGAGTGATTTTCCCAAGAAAATATTAAAAAACTATTTTTCCATAAATTTGTGTCTTTTGTTGACTTTTTGGCAAAAAGACAGTCTATTTGCGGAGCGCTACTTTTGCAGAAAATAGGTTGTTTTGCAACCAAGTTTTGGATCACTTCCTGATGTCGGATTTGGCTCCGTGATGGCTCGTTGGAAAGCCTGAAGAGTCTAATTTTCAAAAATTCTTCTTTTTTTATGATTCAGCTCCTGTAACCCTATCAAAAATGCCAAAATCCTCAGATTGTCATTTGCACAGCGTCAGGCCTAAAACAGGGGCAAAAAGGTGATTTTGAGGTGTTTTTTGACCTTTTGAGGGGTCAAAAATTCTCCAGATATTCTGAAATTTGGTGTGGATGATGTGCAGGCTAGGAAAAACCCAAAAATGTCAAAATTTTCTCCTGAAGATTCTCCAATGTTTTGCAGAGCGCCAGTGGCGTTGCGCAAACTAGGCCAAAATTTCAAAAAAAAAAAACTTTCTCCAAATGCTCTCAAATTTGGTGGAGATCTTTTCTAAGGGGCCTTGGCCAACTGCTAAGAAGCCTCAGCCAAAATTCCAAGGCTATCAAGATTTTTTTCCTCTTTTATAGTTTGGATTTCAAAGAGGGCCTTCTTCAGTTTTGTAGAAACAAGCTTTTGTTTCCTGGCATAATGCTTGGCCATCCTTCTTTGCAGCTCTAGGCTTTCATTTTCATTCTTTAGCTTGGCCTCTAGGTGCATGTCTATCCTTTCAAGCCTTGGATTTGATGCAACTTGCAAGGTCCCTTGCCTATTGGAGGCAACAAACACTTGCCTTGGGCCTCTTTGGTATATATATGCAAGAGGTGTGATATTGGTGTCACTGGTTTCCTTGCCATGGCTGAGATCATCTTCATTTCCTGCCATGTCATCATATTCTTGCTCACTGAGAGGCTAGTTATGTTCATGACTGTCATGGCAGCTATCATGACTGTCATGACCTCTTTTTTTTTGGCTGCATGGTCCCTCACTGTCTTCTTCATCATCTGTCCTTTCTTCTTTCTTTGTTGCTGCTTCTTCTTCACTTTCTTCACTCCCTTCTTCTTCTTCTTCATTACTTGATTCCTCATTTGCATCACTACCCTCACTGTTATGTTCATTTCCCTCTTCTTCATCAACATTTTCCTCCTCTTCATCAAAATTTTCCTCCTCTTCATCATCATCTCCTTCAGCATCTTGTTCATTATTGCCACTGTCACCTTCTTCATCTGATGCATCAATAGAGGGTGAATAAGGGACATTTTCTTGGGGTGAGGGTACTTGGGCAGATGAGGAAGGAAAGCTTTGCTGAGGATGAGTTTGTGGGTTTGTAAAGGCTTCATGGGCTATAAAAACCTCCCAAGGTATACCTTGATGCTCTAAATGATGCAATACCACCATCTTGATCAAGGAATGGTGGAACAAGCTATTCATTTGTTGTGAGTAATTCCTCCTCCGAACAACAGAAGACATTTTCTCAATTCTTTTATAGTGATAATGAGGCATGTTGTGTTCCTTGACCCCGATGAAGTGCATGATAATTCTAACATGATAAGCATAGATCCTGGAATACCTCCCCTCACAGGTGAAGTACTTCATGATAACCAACATCAATGCTTTGAACCTGTGCTTAAGGTGTGAAAATGGGAAAATAGTCTTGTTGCCTCCTCTATACCTTGTTTTGATAAATGGCTCTAAAGAGTTCTTATCCAATTTTCCCTTCTTAAACCATTTTCTACCACAATTGGGATACCTATAGCCTCAAAGATGGCATTTGTTGAAATTTCAAAATTTACTCCTACAAGGTTTGAGTGCTTGTTATGCAGGTTGAGAATGAGGAGCTTTGTAAGCTCAGGGTGGCTCTTCACTTGTTTGACCTTCTCACAAAATTTAAAGCATCTTGTATTTTGGAAGCATCATAAGATACTAGGAGAGGAAGTAATGGTCACAGTGCTTTGAGGCTCTAACCTATTCACCTTTCCTCCCTTGTGCTTCGGTTTCAAAGGCCTTTGACCACCTTCACTACCACTGTTGTTTTCAGTCCCTGAAATGGTGATGGGAGACACTGGTTTGCAAATTGGAGTTTGATGGAAACAAAATGAAAAAAAAATGAGGAGGAGGTCAATTTTGGTGAATGAGGGGTATGGAGGCTAGGGTTTCAAGTTCTTAGTGGATTTGGGGCTTTAAGTAAGCCCTTCTCAACTATATTTGTATATACCTCAACTCACCCACCCCAGTATGATATCAAACTGTTTGCAAGAGGATTTTGAATGGGAGCTCTTTTGTGTGCATGACCTAGAGCTTATCTTCCTAGGGTTTCAGCTCAAAAAACCACTTAAAAATCAAAATTAATTTGAAAAGATTTCTTGGAGTCATGGAGATGGCACCACATAACAATTTTGGTTTGTTACAAACCCTAGAGGTAGCTTGGAGAGAGAAAATTTTGATTTAGGGAAAAGGCTTTTGACTTGGGCACCTTCTAGGCGTTTGCGTAGTGCCTCTGCCTGTGCTGTCGGGTGAGTCCGTTTGCGTAGTGCCTAGCAAGGTCTGCACAGGAGTTTGCGCAGCGCCGGCAGAGTGGGCACAAGTGTTAGCATAGCGCCAGCAAAAGGGCAGCCCCTGCACGTGATTTGGGTGAGTCAGGTGGTGTGCCTGTCTTGTGAGTCTTGGACGAGTTTTGGCCCGAGTTTGCGTAGCGCTCCGGGTTAGCGTAGCGCAGGGAGATTTTTGCATAGCACCATGCAATTTTGAACGGGAAAGAGGCCCGTTTGCGCAACGCAGCCTCCTGGATGTGTAGTGCTCCTTATTTGTGTAGCACCTAGCAGAACTCTGCCCAGAAAACGTCTGAAACCTCTACTTTTTCTTCCTTAACAACTTGTTTCTTTCTTGCAAATGCCAAATGAGCTAAACATGAACTTGCCACTTCTCTTATGTTTTAACTCCTTTGTCACTTGACTGATATTTTTATGTTTTTTTTGCAGGGATTTTGAAGGCTTTTTCAAGGCGCCTTGAATTATTTTCCTATTTTGATGGCTAGCTGATGTTGTTGTTCTTTTCACCCTTTTTCCCTTGAAAGTAGGGATATTGCCCAAAATATCTTTGGCATGCATTTTGACAAACTAAAAATTTTGTCTTTGCCCTCCTTTGTCACAGAGTTTAAAATGAATCAAACCATGTCATGATTTTTCTTAGCCACTTCTTATTTTATGCAGGTGCCTTTAGTACATTGGTCTTTGGTATTCTTAGTTTCCTTATGAATTTGACCTCTTTATTTTCTAAGAAATCACCTCATGTTTCAAATTTATCTTTCACTTTGCCACTTAACCTTATGCTTACCTTTCCCTTTGATCATGTTTATAAGCCCTTTGACTGCACTTGAATACATTAGCCTCTAAAATTGATACTCTTTGCATGCCATTTGCTTTTAAGAAGGAGGCCTTGTCATCTTCAATTGACCTGTCTTGCCAATCTTACCAAGCTCTTAGGTTTTAGGGTTGTTAGAGAAAAATAAGGATTGTTTTCTTCTAATTTATCTATATTCTATCAAACGTGTTTATCATTTGTAAAAAATATTCAATATGCACTTGATGGATTTGAGGTGGCCTCTGTCCTTCTAGCCTCATTGATGATCTATTTCTTGTCACCACTATTTTTTTAACTAATCATAAAAACCCTTGATTCTCTTTAAACACAGGCCTACTACCCTTCTCTTTTTTGTGGATGCTTCCTGGAGATGATTTCGTCCTATTACCTTGCTTCTTCTTATTGCTGATGGCAACCATGATCATTTCTTGCAAAAATGTGAACAAGGGCAGCTATCCCTTGCATTATTTGTGCTCTAAGCCAAGGAGGCTTTTCTTGAATGGTTGTTGATGAGTCTTGGATCCAATTTCTTGACCTTATTCCTCTTTGAACATAATCTCTTCATACAGGAAGACATAGTTTGTAGGGCACCAAATCCATCCTATGACTCATTGAGACCTTAGGTGACCTAATGGAGGCTTTCTTGGACTTGGATTTTGGACTGAGACTTAGACATAGGGATCACCAAATGTAAGATAGGATCCATGATAAGCTTAGTGTATTGAAGATCTAAAATCCAACATACTTGACTATCCAAAGGGTCTACAGAGAAAATTTGAGACCATTAGCATTTGAGAGTATCATGGGAGGCATAACAAATATGTTTGATTGGTAGGCTTCGATGATAGTGGGGAATATTTAGGCAAAACAAAACAGAGGATTTGGGCCAAAGGTGAGTACATATGCACAGAATGGGTGATACAAGAATCTAATGGGTTTTTTGGGACTGGTAAGCAAAGCTAGACATTATGGAGTGATGCGATAGTGAAAAATTATCTTGAGGATAATGAAGGCAGTGAGATTTCTAGAACCCACAATGTTTATGAACCTTGTTTCTAGAAATCTTGGGATAGTCATTTAGTAATCATCAAGGAAAAAAATTACCCGATGACTAACACTAGTAACCAAGCATAAGAAGAAGACGAAAAAGAATAAGTCGATAAGTGAGAGGCTAATGTTGCGCTTGTTTCTCCTAAGAAAACTTCCCCTTGATAAACCATCCAACCTTCTACTTTAAATTAAAATTCCCTACATGCTATGTGCAAGGGCAACCACCTTCTTCGAGACTACCCTAGCATTCCCAAGGTACTTGAAGCATGGTCAAACAACCGTCCGTCATTGCTCTCTAAGCCTGAAGTCATATCAGACACATCTTCGAATAGCCATGATAAGATTCATAAGAAACAAGGGTAATATTACCAATCCCTATAAGTTGTGTGAGTGGCATCATCTCATTCGTCTTTTTCGTACATGGATGAAGCCACGAGAGTGTTGGACAACCTTGTTGTTTCTTCACCATGCCTTTAGTTGTCTACAAGAAGCTCTCATCGAGTCCTCTACTAGTTGATACCACTTTCGATCAAGAGTCATCCTTGTAGATCCTATTCCTTCGGAAATTCAAATTCAAGAACACGTTCCCAACCGTACATTGGTCATTGAACGGTTGATCTGATCCCGCCTCGTGGTTCATCAGGTTTTTTTGCTCTAGAGTGGATCTCATCCCCCTTACGTTCTTCTCGTTTCTTCGTATTCTTCGTACTTGGAGAAATATTCTCCCATTCCCGTAGTTCGTTTCTTTTCCCCCGCTCCCACTATGGAGGTCCCGCAGATGCTCCTCTTGCTCCCGTAACACCAGATGCACTATTCCATTTTCATACTCCCTCCAAGTAGTTTGATCACTTTTTGGATTGGAGTAGATTCGTTGTGATAATCGCCTTCCTTCTTTCGTGCTCTTTGAGATTACTGCATGTGCCTATAATGTGGATGTACGAGTATGATTATAGATGAAGGTGCGTCTATTAGTATTTTTCTTCAAATACTTGGAAAACTTTCGTTCTCCACCGCTAGTGCCTCGTTGCTACGAATCTATTGGATTTTAACAGAGGGAACCGCCTAACCGTTAGGGATCCTTCCAAAGTTGCTAATCAATTTGGGAAGGAAACTATCTCGTATAGATGTGATGGTTGTTCCGTGTGCCCCTTGTATTTCAATTTACTCCTGGGGTGCGATTATGCTTATGTCATGGGTGCATTTGTTCCCTTCTCCTCTTCATGTGATGTGTTTTGCCACAAAGGTCGATTGTGACCATCGATTAGCTTTCATTCTTTGGTTCCGATATGGAAGTTGGCCCACCATCAGATCTTTATTCTCTCGGGGTTGTATCTTCCCCCGAACAAGCACTATGTGGCTACGTATCCAAGGCCCGCATTCAACGCATAATGCCATTAAAGGCCGTGGTGTTGGGGTATTGCATCCTCGATTTCCGAGATGTTGTTCTCCTATCGATGAGAACCTCTTGGAAGCCATGAACTCTTATTGGTTATGGCAAAAGGTTGTTGGAGTAGAGTTCATTTTCTTTTTGTTTCAAGATCCTTAAAAAATGAAACAAGCCTCATAAGAGCGGTAGGTTCGTTTTCGTGTCAAGCTCCTTAAAAATGAAACAAGCTTTTCGGGAGTAGGTTTGTTTTCTTGTATCAAAATCCTTAAAAAAATGAAACAAGGTGTCTTGAGGATGGTTCGTCTTCTATGTCAAACTCATTAAAAATGAATTACTCATGAGGATAGTTCTTTTAATGTGGCCGACCTTGTTAAAACAATGAAACACGTTCGTTCAATTCAAGTCTATGACATGATCTCATAAAATCCCCGCCGAGTCTTTCGATCTCATAATTTGGAACTCACTCCATCTCGCTTTTCATATGGACTAAAGCTTTGGGGTACATACCCCGAATTGAGTCATCACGCCGGGGGCATGCCTAATTTTTCACATAGTTTACTTTCGTTTCAAGCTTGTGTAAAAATGAAACCAACTTCGCGTAGTTTCCCATGTTTTCGAGCTTGCGTAAAAATGAAACCATCCCAATTTTCCTCTCGTGATTGCCATTTTTTATCAACTTGTTTTTCGTATGAACCTGGTTTTCTTATTCCGTCATCCCCATCTCGCTTGGCTAATCATATTCCTTCACTTGGTTGTTTTTTCCCATTCCTAAGGAACCGCCGCAAAGAGTGGTCTTGTTAGCCAACCTCTGACCTTTACTTGTTCTAAGCAATTACACCATCACCGGAACCGCTTGATAACCTTAATACCACTCGTTCCTCCAGGAGGAGTCAACTGGGGCCTATTTTCTGACTCTCTAAAAATTGAAAATCTTTCCAAGATTCTTGGTATTTTTGAACTCATTAAATGGCCGCGAAACGATATCTACCCGCATACGTTTACTCCCTTTTTTCGGCTAGGATAGATTATTTACCAAAGGAATACCTTATCTATCGTGACTAAGAGGTTCTTTTTTAGATATTGTTTTCTACATTTTCGCATTTGAGAGACTATTTATGAAAAGGGCTATGCCGGAGTTTTTTTTTCTCGCCTTCTTTTCAAAATCTCTAAATATGAAAAGATGTCGAGTTCTCCTTGTCGAATCACTAAACTATGATGACATCGTACTTCATCTCTTTATGACGTTACTTGAGTTCCTCCTTCCTAGGGCTCATAAAATGTACTAAAGTTGGATTTATTCAAAGGACAAACTTACATTACAAGCATATGCTATCCCGTTCTCAAGCTTGTTTTAAAAAATAATTGGGGTACTGCTTTAAATGTTGGGGGAAAATTGAACTCGGATATTAGTTGTGTTGGTAGTAAGGTTGCTCTCGAACATGACACTCGTCTCGCATTCGTCGAGTTGGGAACATCTCATTTCGTTGTTTTTTCCTTCATGTGTTCGGGGTAATACTTTTTGATCTCTCATCCGCCTTCCACGTCATCATGACCTCAAATCCCTTTGATGTCAAATATTTCCAAATCCAAAGGTCGTGTCGTTGATATGTTCAAGAGAATTTTGCCTCTCGCATTTTTCAACCTCCCTTGATTCTCTATTGGTCCGATCGACTATCATCATGTTCCTCTGTCTCGTGTCGATGATGTGGGAAACATTATGGCCCTCCTTTGACCGTGTCACTTGTCAATCCTTAAATTTCATTATCCAAGAATCTGATCTAGACTTCCTTCTCTAGTACCTTGAGCTCGCATGCCTCAATGGCAAGTTTTTCGCATTCCGACGCAAGGTCCACATCATTGGCCTTCGATCGTGTGATTCTACGAGTGTTCGATGCTAGATCACTATTCACATTCCATGGATTGTACCTATTGTACCTTGAGAGCCATTGTGATTATTGGTGGTTTCTTCAGGCATGTTAACAACTTTCATCATTGGCTAGTAATCGTAGGGATTTTCTTTGCATGTTCGATTTCACCATATTCGCATGCTTTAATTTGTACTTGTTCGTCGTTTCTGAGCACAAGACTTCGGTTTTGTTTGATAAAATCTAGGTTGCGGGTTCTTGTGATTATCATGACTTATTACATGACTTTTTTGATTGTATGGTTGTGACCATGTTCAAGTCATTTTTGTTGATCCTTACCGCCGGATGGTCATACCCATACCGCATCTCGCCTTTTATATACTCTATTATGGATGGTCGCACCCATACCACAAGGTCGGCACGGTAGACACTGTGCCTGTATTTGTACCGTGTGTTTTTTAACAAAGGGTGTTTAGTTCGAATGTACTCATAAAGCATTTCGCCCCCTACCTCTCCCTCGAACCTCATGTTTAGGGGCATTTGTTACACAACATTTTGTCACTATCCCCGCAATCCCCATCTTGCACATTGGAGGGTCATTTCGTGACTAGTAAGAAGTGTCATGTTTGCAAAGACCATCATTGCATCCCTACATGAGAGCAATGTTCTTTTGTTGAAAATTCCCCGAGAAGAGCTTCGTAAACCTCATTTTTGCCATGGTGACGGCCGCGCGTCGCCCTCGCCACCGAAGAAGATTAACACTCGACCCTATGCTAGTGGGCACCGTCGCGCTAGCCTCCCGCACTAAGCTATTTATGGAATATTTTTTAAAAATAGTGTGAGATTCCATCTAACAACTCCGAGGATGAGTCATCGTATGGTTGGACTGAATAACCACAAACTCCTCCCTTTAGTTTATGGTTTCCACCTCTGTAGGAACCCCTAGGATAGGCCCCCCCTTCCACCTCTTTGTAGGGATCCCCAACATCCTCCCCTTTTCTATAAAAATAAGCTATCTTCCTTGCATAAGCTAGCCTGGAAACATGGAGAATTGAGTATACTATAGTTGAACTATTGAAGATAGAACAAGAAGGAACTGAAGCAGAGAGCTTGAGTCCATGCCCTCATCCCATCCAAATCCCCCGATGAGACCGAGACGTGCTTCACCGAACCCCCGCTAGAGGAGATCGGCGACGTCAAAGCTTTTGGTTGTAACTCTTCCTTCTATCGCACATATACGTGACTATTGTTTGGTTCCCATTTTGTGTTATATGTTTAATGCAATATGCTTAGCCCTTTGACCGGCTAGTAGTTATGAATGAAGTTATTATGTCATATGTCAGTTTTTATTTGTTGACCATGTAGTATCTGTTACGATTGCATAAGGATATGAATTTCCGAGTGTGAACGGAGGCCACCACCACTTACAACATGCATTTACGGTATCTGACTCTGTGTAACATCTATCTGTCCCTTGTCTAATTAGGGAATCAACACTTATCATGTCTCTTTGTTTCTAGACCCACTTAGGCTAGAGGATCATCTCTGCCCTAGTGAGATTTGTTCTGCTAACACAGAACTCGCCATGAGGACTAAACACATACATCTCAAGTACCATTTCTATACGGTCAATATTGAAGATGTAGTTGAAGCTAGATTAAGATGTGGCACACGAGTTTTAATCCCCGAAGATATGCTAACAAAATTTGTAGAACTGTGGAGAAACTAAAAGAATCTACCGTTCAACTGGTCTTCAAGAATGACGATGAAGATAGAAAAAATCCAGTCCAAAGAGCTATCATTCAGCAAATGAATCAAATGGGTGAGTTGACACAATCACTTCCAAGTGAGATTGTTGGGTGTGGAGCCTGATTATCTTGTTTATTTTGTACCGTCAGCCGCTGGGACCCCTATACCTTAATGGGATGACAATGTCGCCTATAATTAAACGCCGCCTAGGGGTTCAGCCCCCCCCTTTGGGTAGCACCCACGAAGCTAAAAAATAGATGTAAATTTTTGTAAAAGTATATTAATTTCTAGTCAACCGTGTCCATTCAATAGGGCAAGATGATATGACGGTAGTTATGTTTAGTTTAGGGTTTTTTTCCTTGGGAGGAACCCTCACTTATATGAGGGTATTGTATTGCAATTATGGATTTTCAGTGTGTATTCTCGGGGAGTAGAAACAGATAGGGTATCTGGTGAGAGAAAATCAGTTGATATTACAACGATCCGCCGTAGGTTGTGGCCCTTCATTTTGCCGGATAACAGAAAGGAAGGACCTGCTATTCGAGGTGACGAGCCCAAACCGGGGGAACGTGCACGCCCTCCGGGTTTTATGTGTTTTTTGTGCTTGTGTTTTCCACATATTTTTGCATGTATTGCTATGTAATATATAATTTTCTAACTTGCTACCTCGAGAAGGACTAGAGAAGGTTGGCGTGGAGTTTGCCGAGGGAGAGGAAGGTGATGAGTGGAGACGAGTACTAAGAACCGTTTTATTTTTTTCTACATTCTGCTTTCAGTTTTTCCGTGGTTTTGGACTTCATGTCGAGAATAGTGATTTACTGTATTTGTTTTTCCTCTTTTATTTCTGTGCTTAGTATGATAAAATTCTCAAAATTTCAATACTATAGAATTGTTATATGAATTTTTGGATTAAGAAATGAAAACTCATGTTCAGAAAATGATTATAGTGGAATATAAAACACTTGTTACATGTCCTCATGCCCTACCTCTAATTTGGTGGCATTGGAATGTGTCGAGAGCAATGCTTTCTTGTCCTTTGAAAAACATTGTTCAAGTTGTTTTCTATGGCGAGATTTCGAGTGCCTTATTCTAAAGTCTCCACCTCGGATATGTAGCATGCTTATGCCCATGTTCATGATCTTCCAAATGGAGTAACCATGGCTCGATTCCCACCAATTCAATAAACATCCGGAGAGCTCTGGGCCGGGCCTCCTCGTTACTATTGAGTGTCTCGAGCATCATGAAATGGATTAGGCTTCCCAGAATCGTCACGGTCTCGTGGGCTTTCAAGATGATGAAGTTTCGGTCAAGGCTCTCCGGGGCTGGCGTACGTAGCATCTAGGGGCTTCTCCTTGCATATTTTGAACAAAACCTCCTCCTCGGGCCTCGGCTACTCATTATCAACAATATCATCTAAGAGGTTTTTTATAAACCCCTTCTCGTGTGCTTAACCGCCTTGAAGTTCCCGCTTAAATCTCCTTAATTTTTTTTCCTGTCCAATGTGAAGTTCCCACTTATATCTCATTAGCTTTTAGCCCAACCACTTCAATTTTCTTTTTCTTTTGTTTTGGTTCATCATAACCTAAAAGTTGGTCGACTTACTTCTTTCTCCACATAAAATGGGTTGTCATGTGGGTAGAGGGAAAGTGGTAAAGGACCATGTCATCGTTTTTAATTTAAATTAAGATTTTCATATACGAATGATTAAAGCAGGAGGGGAGATTATGATTTTGAACCAATAATTTTTAATCAAAATTTATAAATCATGTATATAATTTAAACTAATACTTTTCATACATTATTAATTGTGCACGGAGGGGAGATTATGGTATTGAACCATCCATTTTTAATTAAAATTTATAAATAATAATATAAGTAAATTATTTAAAATAATTAGTGGTAACGTATGCCTATGGGTCATATAATAGATACTAGGTGTATTGTTAAGACACTATGGTGTTACAATACAAAATTGAAACTTGATCACGCAAGGGCTAATTGTTCCAACTTGGTACATCCCTATGATTTTAATGGCTTAGATGCCCATTGGTCTCGATTAATAAAGGAAAAGGTTAAATGTGCACATTCCTAAGACCTGCTACTAATAACTTAGCAAACCAAAAATATTAGTCGATTGAAAAGTTATTGACCTCCTCGGAGCACCAGACCATTATTTTGTGAGATCTATGATAAACAATGTTATTAGGAATATGTGAAAAGATATCAAATAATATTCAAATAAATCAAAAGGGTTAGCCTCCTTACTCACCTCCAACGTCATAATCCCCCAATAAAGTAGAACAAAGGTATTTACATCTTCACACATACATATAACAAAAGGAAATGTGCAAATGAGGAAAAAGATAAATCTAACTATGATATAAAAAATTTCTTTGGACTTTGGTAGAAGGATATCAATCTTAAAACCTCACAAACATGGTTGAAGAATTCTTTGAGGTGATACGATGATAGGATCAAACAAATTGTGAAGAAAAATATGCTTCTCAATATCTCGTATAAGCATGTGAGTGCAACATTCGCAGGCTTGAATATAATTCTCCCATTTCTTATATAGAATTCGGCAATAGAATGAATTTGTTTTCTATAGGTTGGGTATCTAAGAAACCCATAATAGAGTGTTCGGATATGATAGACCATTGAATGTTTGTGGTGTGTGGACACCGTTAGACTCCTATATCAATGTGTGTCATTTTTCATGATTGACTTATTGAACTATGCAATATGTTCAAACCTTTTTCTTGTGCAAAGGTGTTCATATTCTTAAAAAAAAAATCAAAAAATTTTAAAATTGTAAAGAGGGTAAACCCAAAAGAAAAATTAAAGGGTGAAAAAGAATAAAATGGTAAAAAATGAAAGAAATGAACCCCAAACAAAAATAGACTAGGAAAGTGTGCAAGTCCAAATGCCACTACTATTTCATTTTTTGTAATAAACAAAATTTGTGCGCTTTGTCAAACTTTTTGCCACAATTTATGAAGAGTCAAACAAGCTTAAACTTGACCTATTCATTTTTCAATTTCATGTTATAGAATAGAGAATAAATATTCGACTAAACATTTTAATCTTGCGTATAAGTAGATAGGTAGAGTTAATAAAAGGTGCTCAACAAACTTTTAATCCGAGCTCCTTGGATGTAATAAGTGTAGATTTAGATAGGTTTGCCATGTAAAGAAAAAGAAGATTGATAAGGGTTTTCCAAATACTAAGTGCACCCTAATAAAGAAGACAAAATGGTAGGGTAAAGTAAGTAGGGTAGGTAGATGTTGTTGCGAATTACATGTGATGAATGATGGTTCTAAATGTGTTCAATTATCATCACAAAGTGCAAAGGAAGATACTACATTGGCAAGTCCATGATAGAAAAGTTAAGATTACTAACTTCCCTTCATTTTTTCCTTAAAGATTTACTAATTTATCCTAAGTGCTAAGGAATTTGAAGATTAGAGGCTCAAGGCATTTCGACTTCCTTGGAGGGACCAAATTCTCCGCCCAATAATTGGAAAAGACCTAAGTACTTGAAGTTATCCATTATCACATTCATTCACATTTCAAAATCTTTCCTAAGTAAAATCCCATTTTACTTAGGAAAATCGTTCAACTTTTCATGAAAAGCCCTCAAAATCACTTTTTATTCTAAGTCTAAGTGATGAAAGTATAATAATGATATTTACTTTTGAATTCTCACTCTCTTGGTTATATTTAAGTATTTTGAGTTTACATTGTCCCTTATCATATTAACTCTAATTTATCTATTAACTCACTATGAAAATCACCTTTTCCTATTATATATAAACTTTTGTAATAATATTCACAAAACCCATGTATTAGTTATTTTAGCCAAAAGTATTTATTCCAACTTATTCAAATAAAAACCCACAATATGTTCCCCTTTTGGCTAAAATATAACGTTAAATCTATTCCCGCCCCTATGGTAATAAGTCACATTGATTTAATTACTATATAATAAAAATATATATGAAAATCTCTAAACATATGCATATATGTTTAAACAAAAAATAAATCCGAAAGTTTAATTTTAAACTTAAAATTCAAAGCAAATAACCCATCCCCTTTGTATTTTCCTCTCCCCGACGCCTAAATCCGCAGTTAAATTTCCCATGTTCCAACTCTAAACTCGGTTTAAAATCCGGGACCCGATCGCCCGCCCACGTATTTAAGGGATTAATTAACCCCTCCGTGCTAATTAATAACCTCCTCCAATCAAACACCTCCCCGAAATAATTAATTAACCGTTAATTAAAATCGGCCCACGCCCTCGTTAAACCTCCAAGAACTCCCTTGTCCCATCCACCGTGTGATCGCCTCGCTCTAAGATCAACGCTCGCATCGATTCCGCCGGCCATCCCCCATCCGAAAGTTAATGCGAAATGAAAAGTGGCTTTCAAATAGTGTATGCTACGTGTCAAACGCTGTATCGCTCGCGCCGCCCATCGCCCCGAACCGGCTTTCGCCTACAAGTGGTGTGGAAAACTGCTTACCACTTCCCCCCCCCGAAACCTCGCCCCGCACAGTAATGACGCTATTCATTAAAATAATAAAAAATTTCCGTTTGACTTTGCCAAATAAAACAAAAACTTTCGTGTCTTTTTTTGTTATCTCGCACGACCGAATAATACACCCCCACGCGTAAAATTTGAAATTCGACCGAGGTCCGTCAACCTTCGTCAAAGAAAATTGCGCCGAGCCTCGTAATATTATCCGCACTCACGTGCGTCCGTTCGAAACGCTCTTTTCCTCCAAAAACAAACGTATTCACCGAAAAATCGCATCAACTCGTAAGAAAACTTGGTTTTCCTCTTCTTTACTGTACCGTAGTTGAAAATCAATGCGTTAGTTCATTTCTTAACTCAAGAACTCGTACTGATTTCCACCGCAATAGTACCTGCTTTTCCCATCGAAACCCGTAAATTTTCTCTCGTTTCTCACCATAGCCGAATTTCCATTTTTGAACACACAAGAACAAAATAAAGTTCCTCGGGCTTCTTAACAAGGCCCCGTTGAACGCCCTCACAAGAGACCTCGGATTATTTATCATTAGTCGACAGGATTTCCAAATCAAAGACCCGAGTTTACCGAAAGCCCTCTTCGAATTTTTTGTCGCCGGCAGAGACAATTATTTGAATGGCTTCGGATACAATTGGGTTATGGGAATCTAATCTTCCCCGATACCTCTTTCCCTCCGTTCATATTTTCCCCGAAATAATCCATCTTTAACATGCCAATTATGATCCTAACCGCAGACAGCTTTATCCCAAACCAAGACGTCTTTCCAATTACGGGGCTCGCTCAATCAATGAAATTTTTTCATTTTCAACCCGATCGTTTCCTCACTCCCCCGTCCCCTCGGGAGACTTCCTTGGAGAAATCTACAAAACTATCCCATGGAAGAACTAAGCCACATCACCAAGGCCCCCTCAGTGTCTTTTTCACCGAGAGGGTAGACTTGCTTTGGATATGATATCTTTATAATGGCTTCTAATACTAGTGAATTTGTTGATCATCCGATAGTATTACTATCTATTTTTACCCCGGACAACCCTCCCTCGCTATCGCTATGACTTTGCATCTTACATAGCCACCAAAATCCATGATCAATTCATGAGGATTAGAAAATGAGAAAGTGCTCAAGTATTCTCTGCTATTTACCACCTCCCGATATATTACCATCCGAAAATTTTCCTTTCTATACCAAGAAATCCTGATGCCCAGGGAAATCTCTAGATCTATTATCTTTGGTCGCCCATCACCTATAGTTTCAAGATTCTCCTTATTCCTATAATGAGTTCATTGATCTTTTTATACACCCCCGCAACCCAAGTTTTGTCGATGTGGAGTTTCTCCTCTCAATCATCAAATAAATCAAGAAACTCTCATGCCTATCAAAACAATACAAGATTGGTGATTGGTACTTGGTACCAAAATCACATGATGATATATGGATGTGAATTATGTCCATTTAACTGCCGAAATATCTCCTTGAGACTCTTTGCATTAGAGTACTTCTCAGAAAATGAACAACTCGATATAATTCATTTTTGTAATGCAAAGAAGAAGGCTCAACTCTCGATCAAAAAGAATTAGGTCCTTAGGGATGGAGGGAGTAAAGCAAAGATATTACAAGATCATTTGCATTACAAAGAGTTTCATTGGCACCTTATGACCCATTCAACTTCATTTGTGATAAAAGAATGAAATGAAATCAGCACCATACATCCATCAGACCCCCAGAGAGATTGGAAAAATATGCTACAGATGAATGGGTAGAAGGCACATTGATAGAGCATGATATTGAGCAGTCAATATAAGAAATGTTATGAAAGATCTTGAGAAGATGCTTTGACCTAGACTCTTTTGTACAAAAATTCAAGATCAGAATGGCCCCTTCCTCAACCGGGATTATTCCAACAGAGTTACAAGAAAACATTGCAGAGAATCAAAAGGAAAAGAAAAAGAACCGGGACATACAAGTAATTGAAAAGTTCACAATGACGTAGAAACCAGAGACATCCAAAGAAAAAAGTCAAGTACAAATCACTCCAAATTTCGTATCAATGAGGTCGAATTGCCAATCTTCAACTCTCTTAATATGGAAAAAGGGAAAAGAGAGAAGCTCGAAACATCCACCCTCGGTGATAGATCTACATACAAAGATGATACTAAAAGGCAGAGATTGAATCCTCTCCTTGCTGAATCATTTCAAGAAATTTCTGAAAGTCAAGGATATGACACCAGATGCTGATCAAACAGAGCACAACAAGTGGGGCATCTACTACCTTTTCAAAGGGAAGCTATTGTAATAAATAGAGGCATGGAAATATCTTCTTTTAAAACACCAGCTCAAAGATACAGAGATATAAAGAAGACATTTATCAATATTAAGGCCAAGAATTATCCACTGAAATGCAAGTATATAATCAATATTTGAAAATGGTCTAAAAATTTAAGAAAGACTAATGCTCGCTACATTCAACAGTGGGAAAAATGTTAATGAGCCATTTCAAACCCAAGGTGCAACAACCCCAAACAACCACCGGGATTATATTAGGAAAAATTTGAAGTCCTAGCAAAGGATATCCATCCTTTAGACCAGATTGAATTACATAAGCAACCAAATGATCTATTCCACTTCGACCTGAGAAAGCCATGTACTTCACAAGTTACAAAGACTTAGAAAACACCAAAGATATCAACAATTGCATTGAAATGGCTTCTTCTCAAGCCAAAGAGGAAGCATGATAAAAGACAGAAGAAATACTAATTGGTTTAGAATACAATCCAAAGTGGTTGTCATAGGCATAGAAGCATTAATAAAGAAAAAAGATGATTGACATTGTCGCTTTGAGAAAGCAGCTTGAAATTGCCACTTCCGTGACATCCTCAAACCGAAGAAATAATAAAGAAAAATTCTCGAAGAAGAAATGATGGAGTTGCTATTAAAGATTAATGAACAATTGGTTGAAACAGAAAAAGAACCGGAGCAAGCATTGAAAGACAAACAATCCGCCCTTTTCCAACATCTACAACAAACAGGCAATTACGTGTATGCACCAATGTGTCACCCAACAGTCATCATAGGTAGACACTTCAAATTTGAGTTCGTAACAATTAGTAAAACAAATGGATGACTTAAAACTTCATAACCGAACTTCAAGACACAAAGTTACAACTTGTCAATTTGGAACAAGAGATATGACCTTTCAAAAATGAGTGTTGGCTTTACAAATCAAGAGAAATCAAGAGATTGGAAAAATTGGTTAAAGCATTAGAAAAGGATCTCACATTGGAGAAGCTCGAGTAGAGATAATGAATTATCAGATAATATTATCCACTCAATAAAAGATATCCTCGCCTCTCAATCCGCATAATGTACGAGCATAATGATTTGGTCAAAGCAACTCCTATGAAGAAAACACACGAGCGTAATCGAAAATAGGCCTCGAAGAAGGCAATCGCCTTTATACAGCCAACACCCAAACCGTACAATAGCTAGAAGAAATGGGTATTCGTGATAGAACTCAAGAACAATCTTAGAAATAAAAAAGAGTTTTTACTAAGAGAACTCTTATGCACTTAGAAAGAACGTGTTTTGGACATGCAAACTCAAATTCCTGCTTTCAGAGAAAGGTTTAATGTTTTATTGGAATAAAGGGTTTCCCACCCCTATTGTTTCAGAAGACAAAATAATGGACTTGGAAACTTTTTGGTTAGAAATTGGACATACATGCTCACAATCTAGCCAATTCCCCGGGCTTAGTTCATCACAAGCAACATTACCTACAAAAAGAAGGAATCTTCATGACAAATTAGAGAATTTGTTTTTTTCTGAACATGAAGTAAGGCATTTGTTTCCTAACCGCCCACTTTCAAATATACCGAGGCTGATGAAACATTAAGGAAGCTTCAATCTGACAAGAATAATAAATAGAAGATAAATGGTGGGTAATCTGTTGGAATCCTGTGTAAATTTATCTTGATATGAAATTTTGCCTATTTACTACGTATAAAGGATAAAGGGAACAAAAAGGGGGTTAAAGAGTATCATCAGTTTGAAAGTGTATCGCAAGAACAAAGAGTATCACATAAGCAAGTGCTTAAATAAAACATCGAAGAGGACAACGATGAACCAAAATATAGCACCCGCTCCAAAGACACCCTCGAAAGAGGAAACAACACAACATCATTACTGTCTTATCCTATGAGACCATCTCATCGCCATTTTTATTGTAACTTATTGGTGATTCATTTTAGATTATATCTCATTTTGTTAAGAGATATTTTGTATCATATAAATAAGCCCTCAATTGACTTATTGAGGTGGATTCTTCTACTTTGTTGTAACATTTACTTCTTGAATAAAGTGATTTTAGAGAAATTTTTTATATTTCATTGATGACGAATTAAGTTTCGCCTTTTGGCAGATTCAGCAAGTCTAACTACAGATCAATAAGTCTTCTATCTCATGTTTCAAAAGTTTTATATATGTCATAATATCATCATGTCTATTTCAATAACTGATAAAAAGAATAAATCAGAACTGTTTTAAGTGTACTCTTTAATTAATTGTGATTATTCTAAATGTTTTCTGAACCGTTATAAACAATGAATTCTTAATCGCTTCTTGTTTTGTCAGGTTTAAACATTTTGATTACTATAGTAAAGAATTCTTAACTCGCTTCTTTATTTGTAATCATTCACTTTCTTTCTTTGAACATGTTGAAAGATTCTTAATTGCCTTCATCCCTTCAAATCCATTCCATTCAATTTTAATATCTAAAATTGTTCTCTGCTTGGCTATCTTTACCAAGTGTCATCTTTGATGTAAAATTAATCCAAAGAAAGCCATCCTTCGACTCCATAGCCCAATGGCTCCAAATACTCAATCGCCCTTAGTTGGCTGATTCCACCATTTAAATTCAAACAAACCTGGACCTAACTGGTCAATATTTTCAAGAACAAGCTAAATTTTAAAGAGAGCCTCCTCTCTAGATATAGATTGAGATCAGATTCAAGGTTGGTTTGTGGTTGCCTGATTTACTTTCTTTTTCCATGTCCTCAAGGAAAATCTCGAGTGATAACATAGTGGCGACTCCACCGGGGATCTGAATATCTTTCTCTTGTCAATATTGTTTGCTTATGTTGGCGCACAGAGTCCGAAGATCACCTGTAGCTCTGAAATGATTTTGCTCCCGCAATTGCATAGTAAATAAATGTTGCTTCCGCCTATCTTCATTTAGTTTAAATAACTGAACTTTAGTTTCAAACATTCAATCGTACCTCTAGTTCAATAAATCTTTGAGAAAATTTTAATCCAAAATCTTAAATTTCTAAAGACTTTGTCGAAGTTGTACTTCTTCATTTTATTTAAAACAAAAAAACCAAAAAATAAACATTACTAGAAACCGGCTCTCGTAAAATAGGTCGTTATACCAGTCAAATCTTGATCCAAACCCACCTCCGTATTCGATAATCCAAATCTGATTCCTAGGATTCTTAGAAGACAAGGAAGTCAAGAAAGCTCGAAAGAGGAAGTCAAGAAAGTTCGGAAGTTCTCAACCTCTTTCGAGATCAAAGATCCTATCCCGTGAAGATTATATATTTTGTTGAAATACCCTTTACGAGCGATTTGAAACATCTTTATTTGTGAATTTTTCTCGAACTCGAATTATCCGCATTTTAGTCTTAATTTATTATTTCTTGAAGATTTAGATTTGTTTCCATTTCATCTTGACAAGATATTTACAAAACTCCATTCAATCTAATAGACCTTTGAAGAAACTTCAAACATTTCGTACTATCGAAGCTTCCCCAAGTTCAGCTACTTTTCTTCAAGCTTCTCAAACACAAGTCACTCCTTCTACTCCTCCACCCACTCCTTCCACCATCATCACTCGTTATTCCATTACACCTTCCAATGGCCAATAGATATTCGTTAAGGTTGCCATGCAACCTCGCCGCTTTGCCTCCGCTTATCGTAAAATCACCCCTTTCGATGGTCTCCGTACTTACCGCTTCAACATACCAAAGGATGATCGATTACTTTGAATTTTATGAAATTGACGCCGATGATGTTCGAATGAGAATTTTGTCCGTAGTCTTACCGGGGAAGTCGTAACATGGTTTAGGCTCTCGCTCCAAAACGTATTGCTGATTTCACTGCACTTCGTATAGGTCATTTTTAAATATATGAGAAGAAGAAAGACCCTCTTCGTATCCTATCCGACTTGAAAAATTGAAGAGAGGACCTAATGAACAAGACAAGATTATATCATCGCATTTAACGGTTTCAGAACGATGTTCCTCAAAACCTTAGACCCCCCTCCGCATTTAGCATCGGTTAAATTCCCATGGTTTTGACTCGATATAGCATATTCACTTAGGAAAGAGCTCCCAAATCCTAGAAGAGATGCAAAGCATAGTGGTTAGTGTTGAAGCCAACCTCATAAAAACGAGCTAGAGCTAGGGCCGAAAGAAGGATGCCTATGAACGAGAACCTTCAAATTTTTGAAAAAAGCCGGATGCAATTATTAAAGGTATGGAAAGACTAGGAGACAAGAGTAGAGACAATCAAAAGAAAGTCTTCTCGCGATGGTCAAAATTTTGTTAAAAATCCAAACTTTAGAAGAAACGAAAACCAAAATACCGGGGAAAATGTCCTGCATCAAAACATCGTGCCACCCTTCCAAGAAAATTTTGTTGAAGGCTCCCATCTTTTGAGGAACCTACCGAGGATGTTGAAATAAATAATGTAACTAAGAACAAGAATGAACCGTAAGTTTTCCTATCTCAAGATGATCAAGAAAATCACATTCTCAAACATTTCAAACTCATTCAGGAGAAACTTTTGATTTAAAGACAGTTATGACACAAAAATTTATGAAGTTCATAAACAATACAATTTGAGATGCGTATATGAATTGATGCCGTAGAATAGCAAACGTAAAGTCATGGAAGCAAAACATCAAAGGTAAAACTAACACTCCACCGTACAAATTTTGTCTAGAACAAACCTAACCCCGCAAATCCAATAATTGGAAGATGTGTCCGATAGCAACTAAATAATGAAATGTTTCTAATACTTTTTCTCCTCGGGCAGAACGTAGAAGAACCAAAGATAAGTTAACGAAACACCTTCAACTCATCATCCCATCCATGGAAAAGAGAAAAACACCGAAGACCCAAAATAGAGAAAACCCAACTGCCCGCATTAGAGCTCAAATGTAAAAACTCTTTCTAATCTAGAGGTCAAATAAAATTAAAAGATAATCGAGCCCATTAGCAGCACTGGCTAAACATGATGTCTATAGTCAAATCAAGAATTTAACATCAACATTACCGGAATGGACGGTATCTTCAAGAATGTTTTTTATGATCAACCCAAACTCCTTTTTGGCTCGCAGGTAAATGTCAAACCGAAAGTGGAGGAACTCCTCCATTTTTACGCGAGTTTGAATGTTCATGACAAATACTTCCCTATAACGCCATGCTTGATTCGGAGCGTCCCATAATTTAATGCCCAAAGCCGTGATGGAAAGATTAAACCTTGATATTGTCATACCATAAAGATCTTTTTCTTTTGATTTTAGCCAGGTAAGATGTTTAGGTTTGATTAAAGATCTCGTGTTACTTGTGCAATACCTCTGGCGAAATCGTTCGATGATATAGTAGTAGCCGATATTCCTCCCAAATATGGTATGTTGTTGTCCGTATCCGGTGCCAAACTCGGAGGATCTATTCAATTAGATATGTCATATGCTACTATTTCGCATTTTGTCAACCTCAAAAGACGACAGAGACCCTTTATGAAATAGAATACGGTGAGCTGCGAGAAGCCTCAAAAATTCCCCCGTCTATTCAAGATACCTTGATATGGACTCATTCATCCTTTATAATGCTGAATCTCGACCTTCCTACTGAACTAGAAGCACCCGTAGACGTTAAACCGCAACAAATCTGTACTGTTTCAAATCGCACTTTCGGAAAACAAAGAAACACGTACATTCAAGAGACAATTTAAAAACCGAAAAACCAGCCTCCTCTCGTTAAGAAACATGTTAAAACAAATTGATGAAGATTATGAACATGAAATTCTGTGGCATTTAGAATTTGATGGTTCCGAAGAAATAAGTTAGAGCAGGAGCCGTAATTTGATACATAACGTTGAAAATGATCACGCCCGAAGGCCATGCTTAGAGGTTGAACTTTAGATGCACTACAGATGGTAGAGTATGAAGCTCTTTGCTAGGCTTAAACATGTCAAAAAAGTTAGGAGCAATTAGAGTATCAATCATAGAGACCTTTAGCACTATCCAACAAAGATCAATGGTGAATGTTCAACAAAAGATCCCGCATTGAAACACAGAGAAACAGTTGTGGAAATTCTCAACACTTTCCTACAAGCTCAACTTGCCAAAATTCCTAGAAAAACAAATCTGCATGCTCACAATCTTGCAAATGTTCAAGCACATGTAAATTACCTTTGGACCTAATCATCAGTCACGTGCCTCGATTAGACATAGACCTACTATACCGGACACCCCATGAATTGGCAAGTGTTGGCAAATAATAATCGCATCAATAATTTTTTGACCTTAGACGAATTCTTAATAGTAGTATAGATGAAGACACAACAATCAATGAATCTGATCAACTAGATGAACAAGAAATGAATATTTCAGAAGAGACCTAAATTCACATGCTTCACCCAACCAAATTCACTAAAAGATATGCAAGGGATTTGAAACAAATGGAATTCAAGGAGATTATAGAAGATGAATCAAATTATTAATCCGAAAGATAATCATTTACCCAAAGGGTTAAACCCTTTGGAAGATCTTTTGACTCAAATGACATTCCACTAAACCCAAAAATGGAAACTTTGAAATCTCGATATTGAAGTCAATTCTTGGGAACCGAAGGAAATCCCAAGATGGTTAAACTATCTAAATCTCTCATGAAAGGGGATCAAAAGGTTAAATATGTTGAACTTTTAAAAGAATTCCAGATTTTTGCTCGGATTTATGAAGATCCAAGTCACGATACATCAATCATTCAACATACAATACATTTGAAACTAGACTTTCATCTGCACCGTAAACTAAAGGATTCAACCCTGCTTACTACCTTCAATTGAGAAAGAAATTAAAAGAATGTATGAAGAAAAGAATTATAATTCTATTAGGTTTTCCGAATGGGTTTCTAATTAGTGCCAACAAGGAAAAAGACCTGGAGAGATTAGACTTTGTGTTGACTTGAGAAATTTAAACAAAGTTTCTTTAAAAGATAACTATCCTTTGCCTAAAATGGACCATATCTTACAAAGGGTAGGTAGGATCTTCAAGGATTTCTCTTCCTGATGGATTTCTCGGTATAACCGCATTCGGTTCATCCTGATGATCAAGATAAAACAACATTTACAACACCATGGAGTACTTTCAAATATGTTAAGATGCCTTTGGTCTCAAAAATGTAGGGGTAACCTTTCAAAGAGTAATGGATATTGCATTTGCCAAAGAAATTCATGATTTTCTCAGTTATTTATCTAGATGATTTAACCGTTTTTTCCAAGACACACGTAAATATTTAGATCATCTAAGACAAGTATTTTTAAATGCAGTAAAGTATGGTATTTCTTTAAATCCGAAAATCATTGTTTGGTTCGAAGAAGGGAAAATCCTAGGTCACATTATTTCTAAAGATGGTATTGGAATTGATCCCGAAAGAATACAAGCCATAGCTGCGTATACCTCATCCCAGGAATATTAAAGAACTTCAAGATTTCATAGGAAAGATCAATTTTTGAGAAGATTCATTTCTAGTTTAGCTGAATTACTTAGATTGCTTACTAACATGTTAAGAAAGGATTCAAGTTGTGACCGTATCCGTAGAATCCAAGCAATCATTTGAAGAAATCAAAATGGCTTTAACTAACAATTACCACTTCGTCCAAATTTGATAGAGATTTCATTATTTTTTCATTTGCTTCCGAACATACAATCGTTACCGTTTTACTACAAAAAGATGATCAAGGATGTGAAAAACCAATAGCTTTTTTTTAGTAAAGCACTTAGAGATGCATCATTGAAATACAATATCATGGAGAAACAAGCTTTTGCACTTGTGAAAGAAATTAAAGACTTTGTGAGTTTACATATTGTATTCCCGCGTGATAGCTTATGTACCTAACGTCGTCGTTAAAAACATCTTAACTCAAGATGGGATTGAAGGCAAAAGAGGTAAGTGGATAGCTACCATATTAGAATATGACATTCAAATAAAACCAACAAACCTATAAAAGGTCAAGGATTGGCTCAACTCATGACCGAAACGAATTGCCAAGCCTCGGATATTAATGAACTGATGAAAAACACAGAGCATGATCACGTACCGCCCGTGCCTTTAGATTCACCCACATCGATATCATTTATGTTTTGTTAAACCCGCAAGATCCTCCAGGGTTATCCAAAACGAAATGAAGGTTTTTAAAATGACATATTTAAAGTATTGTATTTTAGATAGTGCTCTTTTTGGAAGAATCATGATGGAATCCTATTAAATTGTTTATTGAAAGATGAAACTGACAAAGTTCTTAATGAATTTCATGTGAGATTGCAAAGGGACACTTAATGGGTGAAGTCAAATGCAGATAAGATCTTAAGGGTCATTACACAACCTTGTTTTCGCATGTTATGAAATTTGTAACTTCTTGTCACAAGTGTCGTATCTCAGAAGGCAAGAAAATTGTTGGCTTTTAATAAAACCAATTTCCACCGAGAGACCCTTTCGACAATGGGGACCGGATATTGGTGAAACCATCCTCCTTATTCTCGTGGGCAACATAGATGGATCCTTACCGCCACAAATTACTTTACTAAATGGATTGAAGCTATCCCATGCGTACAAGCTAATGATTATGTAATTATAGGGTTCTTAGAAACCAATATACTTTCAAGATTTGGATGTCCAGAGAAAATTATGAATCGACAATGCCGCTCGCTTTTAATTCTAATAAAATGATTAGTTTCTCGCAATAAATATCACATCACTTTAGGCCATTCAACAAATTCTTATTATCCTCAAGGTAATGGATCGTCAATCTTCTAATAAAAGCCTCATTAATATCATTAAAAAATTATTGGAAGAAAATAAAAAGAATTGGCATAAGAAACTTACCAAATGCATTGTGCGTAGATAGACTTACAACTAAGAAATCAATTGGGACCCGGCATCTATTATGAATTAGTTTATGGTATTGAGGCTAGATTTCCATCCTTAGAATTCTTTATGAAATTACTTTCAGAGGCTCATGAAACTAAATGATATTCAAGAGAAGAATAAATCAAATAATTCACTAGAAAGGCATCAGAGAAGAAGTGTATCAACCATCCCAAGTTTTAAGGTGAAAAGTTAAAGAAAATGTTTGACAGAAGGACTAAAGGCAGATTTTCAACTAGGAGACAAAGTTCGAGATGGGATTCCGTAAGGAAGATAAAGGAAAAACATGGGAAATTTGATTTTTATGGAAAAGACCTTACATCATTCTATGCTGCATAGAAATAACACATATTTTTTGAAGAACTTGATGGTTCTAGACCAATTAGACCAAATAATGGTCGAATGCTAAAGCACTATTTTGATCCTATTTACTAGGATGTTCTCCGATTTTTTCTAACTTGTACATAATATAATCCTTTCTAATGCATCGCTGATTGGATGGCGTCACTTGTTGGAGTTGAAGCCCGAAGTGAAGGCCCTAAGCTTCAAAATTTTTTACTATCATATATACACAAAGCCACCAGGAAAAGAAGATTTCATGGTTCGCTAAAGGCATTTTTGAGGCATTTGACTCGCCGTTCTTGACTTTTCAATGTGAAAAGCCATCCCCAAGTGGAGCCGCAAAGACTCCTATACCAATAGGTGTCATTTTTCATGATTGACTTATTGAACTATGTAATATGTTCAAACCTTTTTCTTGTGCAAAGGTGTTCCATATTCTTAAAAAAAAAATCAAAAAATTTTAAAAAATGTAAAGAGGGTATACCCTAAAAGAAAAATTAAAGGGTGAAAAGAATAAAATGGTCAAAAAAATGAAAGAAATGAACCTCAAACAAAAATAGACCAGGAAAGTGTGCAAGTCCAAATGCCACTACTATTTCATTTTTTGTAATAAACAAAATTGTGTGCAAAGCTTTGTCAAATTTTTGCCACAATTTATGAAGAGTCAAACATCAGCTTTAAACTTCGACTCTATCTATTTTTTCAATTTCATGTTATAGAATAGAGAATAAAATATCTCAATTAAATAGTTTAATCTGCGTATAAGTAGATACGTAGAGGTTAATAAAAGGTGCTCAATAGTTTAATTCGAGCCCTTGGATGTAATAAGTGTAGATTTAGATAGGTTTGCCATGTAAAAGAAAAGAAGATCGATAAGGGTTTGCCACTTGGGTGCACCCTAATAAAGAAGACAAAATGGTAGGGTAAAGTAAGTAGGGGTAGGTAGATGCTGCTGCAGCACTACATGTGATGAATGATGGTTCTAAATGTGTTCAATTTTACTTTCATCACAAAGTGCAAAGGCAAGATACTACATTGAAAAATTTCACAGCAGAGCAAAGTTAAGATTATTAACTTCCCTTCATTTTTCCTTAAAGATTTTACTAATTTACTCCAAGTGCTAAGGAATTTGAAGATTAGAGGCTCAAGGCATTTCCCCTTGACTTTTGGAGGGACCTAATTCCCAATACCTGAAAAAGACCTAAGTACTTGAAGTTATCCATTATCACATTCATTCACATCTCAAAATCTTTTCCCAAGTAAAATCCCATTTTACTTAGGAAAATCTTCAACTTTTCATGAAAAGCCCTCAAAATCACTTTTTATTCTAAGTCTAAGTGATGAAAGTATAATAATGATATTTACTTTTGAATTCCAATTTCCTTTCTTGGTTATATTTAAGTATTTTGAGTTTACATTGCCCCTTGTCATATTAACTCTAATTTATCTATTAACTCCTATGAAAACGACACTTTTCCTATTTTCATAAACTTTGTAATATTCCAAAACCCATGTGAGTTATAGCTATTTTTAGCCAAAAGTATTTTATTCCAACTTATTCAAATCAAAAAACCCACAATATGTTCCCTTTTAAGCAAAATATAACGTTAAATCTATTCCTCGCTCTCATGGTAATAAGTCACATTGATTTAATTACTATATAATAAAAAATATATATATGAAAATCTCTTAAACATATGCATATATGTTTAAAACAAAAAATAAATCCGAAAGTTTAATTTAAAACTTAAACTTCAAAGCAAATAACCCATCCCCTTTGTATTTTCCTCTCTCCTATGCCCTAACCGAGTTAAATTTCCCATGTTCCAACTCTAAACTCCGTTTAAAACCAAATCCCGATCGCCTCGCCCACGTATTTAAGGGATTAATTGTCCGTCCATGTTAATTAATAACCTCCCGCCAATCAAACACCTCCCGAAATAAATTAATTAACCGTTCATTACAACCGGCCCGCGCCCGTTAAACCTCCATCAACCCCCGTCCACCGTGCGATCGCCCGCGCTCCAAGATCAATGGCTCGGTGATCGACCTGGCCGGCCATCCCCCATCCAAAAGTTAACGTGCGAAATGAAAAGAGCTAAATAGTGTATGCTACGTGTCAAACGCCGTACGCTCGCGTCCATCCGCCCGAAACCGGCTTTCGCCCATAAGTGGCGCGGAAAACCGCTACCACTTTTTCCCCCCTCGCAACTCGCTCCCGTACGTAATGACGCGCTCATTAAAATAATAAAAAATTTCCCCCGTTTGACTTTTCCAAATAAAACAAAACTTTCGTGTCTTTTTTCGTTATTCGCACGAACCGAACGAATACACCCCCATGCGTGTACCTAGGATTCAAATTCCGAGGTTCGTCAACCTTTTCCCGTCAAAGCAAATCGCACCTCGAGCCTCTCGAAGATTATCCGCACTCACCCGCGTCCGTTCGAAACGCTCTTTCCTCCAAAAAACAAAGTATTTACCCTAAAATCGCACCGAACTCGTAAGAAAACTTGGTTTTCCTTTCTTTTACCGAAACAGTAGTTAAAAATTTGATTACTAGTCTATTCCTTAATCCCGAAGAACTCGTAATTGATTTCCACCGTAACAAAGATTGTTTTTCCCATCGAAACCCGTAAATTTTCTCGTTTTCCACCATAAGCCGAATTTCCATTTTTGAACACACAAGAACCAAAATGGAAGTTCCCGTGGGCTTTAAACGTTGCCCCCATTGAACGCCCTCGCAGACCTCGGATTAATTTATCATTAGTCGATAGGGATTACCAAATCAAAGACCTGAGTTTTACTGAAAGTCCTCTTCAAATTTTTTTTCGCTGTAGAGACAATTATTTGAATGGCTTGGATACAATTGGGTTATGGGAATCTAATCTTCCCGTATACCTCTTTCCCTCTGTTCATATTTTCCCTGAAATAATCCATCTTTGCCATGCCAATTATGATCCTAACCAGAGAGCAGTCTTATCCCAAAACCAAGATGTCCTTTTCCCAATTACGGCTCAGTCAATCAATGAGATGCTTCATTTTAAACCTGATCAAGCCCTCACTCCCTTGTCCCTGGGAGACCTTCTTGAGAAATCTACAAAACTATCCCATGAAGAACTAAGCCACATCTGTCAGACCTTTATGTTGCCTGATCATCAGCCTAATGGCCCTCCCCCTTATGTGCATTCTTTTTTCACTGAGGAGGGTAGACTTGTTTTGGATATGATATCTTTTATAATGGGCTTTAATACCAGTGAATTTCTTGACCATTTAGTTCTAGTATTATTGTCTATTTTTACCCCTAAACAACCTCTTACTGTCAGGTATGACTTTGCATCTTATGTAGCAGACAAAATCCATGACCAATTCATGAGATTAGAAAATGAGAAAGTCTTCAAATATTCCTCTGTCATCTATCACCTCATGTTATATTATCAGTCTACAATTTTTCCTTTCTATACCAAAAAGCTTGATGCCCAGGGGAATCCTACATCTGTTATCTTTTGGTCAGCCATCACCCATAGTTCTCAAGATTATCCTTATTCCTATAAAGAGTTTATTGATCTGTTTGTACAACCAGCAAGCACTTTGTTAACTGGAATTTCTCCTCCCAGAATCAGTAATGAAATCAAGAAAACTCTACAGCTATCAAAACAATACAAGATTGGTGATTGGTACTTGTACCAAAATCACACAGAAGTTAGGATATATGGATGTGAATTATGTCCATTTAAATTACCAAAATATGTCCCCATGAGACTCTTTGCATTAGAATACTTTAGGCAAATGAATAACTCTGATATAATTCATTTTTTTAATGCAAAGAAGAAGGCTCAACTTCGGATCAAAAGTCAATTAGGTCCGTTTATCTATAACTCTAGGGATGGAGGGGAGGAAGCTGAAAAGATATTACAAGACTGTTTCAGATTACAGAAGAGTTTCTATTCGGCACCTTATGACCCACTCAACTTCATTTGTGATAAAAGAATGAAAAATAAATCATCACCATACATCCATCAGAGAATTCCAGAGATTGAAAAATATGCTAACACAGATGAATGGATAGAAGGCACATTGATAGAGCATGATATTGAGCAGGTCAATATAAGAAATGTTATGAAATATCCTGAGAAGATGCTTGACCTAGACTCTTTTGTACAGGTACCAAGATCAGAAGTTGGCCCTTCCTCAACTGGGATTATTCAGCAGGAGTTACAAGAAAACATTGCAGTAGAATCAAAAGGAAAAGAAAAAGAACCGGACATACAAGTAATTGAAAAGTTCACAATGACAGAGAAACCAGAGACATCCAAAGAACAAAGTCAAGTACAAATCACTCCAGTCTAGATCAATGAGGCTGAAATTTCCAATCTTCAAACTCCTCTTAATATGGAAAAAGGGAAAAAGAGAGAAGCTCAAACATCCACTCCTGGTGATAGATCTACAGAGCAGCATGATACTAAAAGGCAGAGATTGAATCCTCTCCCAGAAGTTGAATCATTTCAAGAAATTTCTGATAGTCAAGGACAAGGACAATCAGGCAGTCATCAAACAGATACAGTCAGTGGGGCATCTACTACCTCTCAAAGGGAAAAGCTACAGAAGCAACATAGTATGGAAATATCTTCTTTTAAAACACCAGTCAAAGATACAGGAGATATAAAGAAGAAATTTATCAATATTAAGGCCAGTAATGATCCACTGAAAATGCAAGTATATAATCAATATTTGAAAATGGCTCCAAAAAATCAAGAAAGACTAATGTCAGCTTTTGACATTCAACAGGGAAAAATGTTAATGAGCCATTTCAAACCCAAGGTACAACAACCCCAAACAGCCGCTGATTATATTAGGACAAACTTTGAAGTCCTAGCAAAGGATATCCATCCTTTAGACCAGATTGAATTACATAAGCAAACTGGGGAAATGATCTATTCCACTTTGACTGATAAAGCCATGGCAGCTCACAAGTTACATGATTCTTTAGAAAACACCAGTACACAATTGCAGATTGAAAAGGCTTCTTCTCAAGCCAAAGATAATAGGATAAAAACATTGGAAGAAATGATAATTGGTTTGGGACACAATCCAAAGGATGTCAAAGGCATAGAAGCATTAATAAAGAAAAAAGATGATGACATTGCTGCTTTGAGAAAGCAGTTGAAATTGCCAGCCTCCAGACATCCTCAAACTGAAGAAATAATAAAGAAAAATTCTGAAGAAGAAATGATGGAGTTGCTATTAAAGATGAATGAACAATTGGTTGAAACAGAAAAAGAACTGGAGCAAGCATTGAAAGACAAACAATCTGCTCTTCCAACATCTACAACAGAGGCAATTACAGGTACGCAGCCAACAGGTCAGCCAGCAGAGTCATCACAGGTAGACACTTCAAATTTGAGTTCAGAACAATTAGTAAAACAAATGGATGACTTGAAACTTCAAGTAAACTTCAGTACACAAAGTTACAACTTGTCAATTTGGAACAGAGATATGACCTTTCAAAAATGAGTGTTGCTGACAAATCAAGAGAAATCAAGAGATTGGAAAAATTGGTTAAAGCATTAGAAAAGGATCTCACATTGGAGAAGCCTTTGAGAGAAATAAATGAAATTCTTTGGGATAATATTATCCAGCCAATAAAAGATATCTGGCCTTCAATTCAGATAATGTACGAGAAGAATGATTTGGTCAAAGTAGCTCTGGATGAAGTTGAAAACACACGAGCAGAATTAGGAAATAGGCCTGAGGAAGCCAATCAGCTTATACAGTTTCTAAACACCCAAACCAGACAGCAGCTTGAAGAAGTGGGTATTCAGGATAGAACTGCAACAATCTTAGAAATAAAAAGAGTTTTTACTAAAAGAACTCTTATGCAAAATTTGGAACGAAGGTGCTTTGACATGCAGGCAGAAATAATTGCTTTTAGAGAAAGGTTTAATGTTTTATTGAATAAAGGGTTGCCCAGCCCTATGGTTTCAGAAGACAAAATAATGGACCTGGAAACTTTTGCTAGGAAATTGGACATACATGCTCACAATCTAGCCAATTCCTTAGCTAGTTCATCACAAGCAACATTACCTACAGGAAGGAATCTTCATGACAGATTAGAGAATTTATTTTATCTGGAACATGAAGTAAGGCATTTGTTTCCTAACCAGCCTAATTTCTTCAAATATACCGAGGCTGATGAAACATTAAGGAAGCTTCAACGGACAAGGATAGCAGAAGATAAATGGTGGGAAGATTTGTTGGAACTTTTGTAAAATTTATCCTGATATGAAATTTTGCCTATTTACTACAGTATAAAGGATAAAGGAACAAAAGGAGGTTAAAGAGTATCAGTTCAGTTGAAAGTGTATCAGTAAGAACAAAGAGTATCAGTGAAGCAAGGCAGTTCAAACAAAATTACTAAAGAGGACAACGATGAACCAAAATATAGCACCTGCCTCCAGCACATCCTCGAAAAGAGGAAACAACACAACATCGATTACTTCTTATCTTATCCATGAGACCATCTGTCTCTATTTTTATTGTAACTTATTGGTGATTCATTTTAGATTATATCTCGTTTTGTTAAGAGATATTTTGTATCATTTTTTGTATAAATAAGCCCTCGATTGACTTATTGAGGGTGGATTCTTCTACTTTGCTGTAACATTGACTTTTTGGAATAAAAGTGCTTTGGAGAAATTTCTTTGTGGCTTGCTGGATGATGAATTGAAGCTCAAGACTTTTTGCAGGATTCATGTGTCAGACTACAGTTCAATAAGTCAATTCTATCCTATGTTTTAAGTTTTATATCTGTTTATAATATCACTGTGTTCCATTTCTGAATAATTGACATAAAAGAATAAATCATAACTTACTTAAGTGTACTCTGATTTCAATTGTGATTATTCTAAATGTTTTCTTCTAAACTGGTTATAAGCAATGAATTCTTAATTGCTCTTGTTTCGCTGGTTTAAACATTTTGATTACTATAGTAAAGAATTCTTAACTGATCTTTATTTGTAATCATTCACTTTCTTTCTTTGAACATGTTGAAAGATTCTTAATTGCCTTTCATCCCTTCAAAATCCATTCCATTCACTTTAATTTCTAAAATTGTTCTCTGTTTGGCTATCTTGCCCTGCAAAGCCATCTTGTGTGTAGAATCTTAATCCAGTAAAGCCATCCTTTCGACTCCATAGCCCAATGGCCTGAATTACTCAATCGTGCCCTTAGTTGGCGGATTCCACCATTTAAATTCAAACAAACTCTTAGACTTATAACTAGCCTAATATTTTCTAAGAACAAAGCTAAATTTTAAAGAGAGAGCCCTCTTTGGATACAGATTGGCTAGATTCTGTATCTGAAGGTTGGTTTGTGGTTACCTCGGATTTACTTTCCTTTTCCACAACTTCAAGGAAAATCTGAGTGATAACATAGTGGCGACCATACTGGGGACCTGAATATATTTATTGTCAATATTGTTTGCTTATAAGCTATGGACAGAGTCTGAAGATCAACCAGGTAGCCTTTGAAATGCCTTTGCTCTGCAATTGCATAGTAAATAAATGTTGCTTCAGTCTATCTCTGGTTTAGCTTAAATAACTGAACTTTAGTTTCAAACATTCAATCAGAATCTCTAGTTCAATAAATCTTTGAGAATATTTTAATCCAAAATCTTGAATTTCTTAAAGAGTTTGTCGAAGTTGTGCTTTCATTTTATTTAAAACAAAAAACCAAAAAGAAACCTTACTAGGAAAACTGGCTTCAGAAATGATTCGTTATACCAGGTCAAATCCTGATCCAAACCCACCTCCGGTATTCGATAATCCAAATCTGATTCCTAGGATTCTTAGAAGACAAGAAAGTCAAGAAAGCTCTGAAAGAGGAAGTCAAGAAAGTTCTGGAAGTTCCAGACCTCTTTCTAGATCAACATCCTGTCCTGTGAAGATTATATATTTTGATGAAATGCCTTTTGATGAGCGATTTGAAACATCTTTGTTTGTGAATTTTTCTGAATTTGAATTGTCTAAGCTTGTTCCAGATCCATTATTTCTTGAATATTTACAATTGAGATTTGTTTCATATCATCTTGACAGACATTTACAAAATTCCATTCAATCTGAACAAACCTTTGAAGAAACTTCAAACATTTCTGTAATTACTGAAGCTTCCCCAAGTTCAGCTACTTTTCCTCAAGCTTCCCAAACACAAGCCACTCCTTCTACTCCTCTGCCCACTCCCTCCAGACCATCATCACCTGTTATTCCATTACACCTTCCAATGGCCAATAGATATGCTCTGTTACAGTTGCCAGGCAACCCTGCTGCTTTGCCTCCAGACTATCAGAGTAAGATCACCCCTTTTGATGGTTCCGGTACTTATACTGCTCAAAAACATACCAAAAGGATGACAGATTACTTTGAATTTTATGAAATTGACGCTGATGATGTCCGAATGAGAATTTTTGTCCAGAGTCTTACTGGGGAAGTCAGGATATGGTTTAGGGCCCTTGCTCCAAACAGTCTTGTTGACTTACCAGCTCTGTATAGGGAATTTTTAAATAGATGGGAGAAGAAGAAAGACCCTCTTCAGATCCTATATGACTTTGGAAAATTGAAAATAGGACCTAATGAAACAGTACAAGATTATATCATCAGATTTAACGAAGCCTACAACGCTGTTCCTCAAAACCTTAGGCCCCCTCCGGATTCAGTATTGGTTAAATTCCCTGATGGTTTTGACTCTGACATAGCATATTCACTTAGGGAAAGAGCCCCCCAAATCCTAGAGGAGATGCAAAGCATAGTAGTTAGTGTGGAAGCAAACCTCATAGAAAAACGAGCCAGGGCTAGAGCTGAAAGAAGGATGCCTATGAACTAAGAGCCTTCAACTTTTGAAAGAAATCTGGATGCAATTATTAAAGGCATGGAAAGATTGGGAGACAGAGTAGAGACAATCGAAAGAAATTCTTCTGGCGATGGTAAAAATGTTGTTAGAAACCCAAACTTCAGAAGAAACCAGAACCAAAATACTGGGAAAAATGTCCCTGACCAAAACATCAGGCCACCATTCCAGGAAAATTTTGTTGAAGGTTCATCTTCTGAAGAACCAATAGAGGATGTTGAAATAAATAACGTGACTGAGAACATAAACGAACCAGAATTTTTCCTATCTCAAGATGATCAAGAAAATCACATTCTTGAAACATTTCAAACTCATTTAGGAGAAACTTTTGATTTCAAAGAAGGTTATGACACAACAATTTATGAAGTTCATAAACAATATAATTTGAGAAGCAGACGAATTGATGTGCCAGAGAATAGCAAACAGAAAGCTGTGAAACAAAACATCAAAGGTAAAACTAACACTCCTCCTGTACAAATTCTGTCTAGAACAAGTCCTAACCCCGCAAATCCAATAATTGAAGATGTGTCTGATAACCAACCGACAAATAAACAACTTTTTAATAATTTTCCTCTTGCAGGAAACGTAGAAGAACCAGTAGAAGTTAATTCAGAAACACCTTCAACTCATCATCCCACTCATGAAAAAGAGAAAAACTCTGAAGACCCAAAAAACAGAGAAAACCCAACTGTCCAAAACACTAGAGCTCAAACCGAAAAACCTTTCAATCTAGAGGTTGAAATAGGAAAAATAAAGATAGCTATCCCATTAGCAGAATTGGCTAAACATGATGTCTATAGAAGCCAAATCAACAGATCCCTTAACATTACTGGAATGGATGATTCAGTAAATGTTTTTGATGATCAACCCAAACTCCTTTTTGGCCCTGAGGTAAATGGCAAACCAGAAAGTGGAGGAACTCCTCCATTTTATGTGAGTTTGAATGTTCTTGACAAAATACTTCATAACGCCATGCTTGATTCTGGAGCGTCCCATAATTTAATGCCCAAAGCTGTGATGGAAAGATTAAACCTTGATATTACCAGACCATATAAAGATCTTTTTTCTTTTGATTCAAGTCAGGTAAGATGTCTAGGTTTGATTAAAGATTTGTGTATTACTTTGGTGCAATACCCTGCGAAATCCGTTCTGATGGATGTAGTAGTTGTAGATATTCCTCCCAAATATGGTATGTTGTTGTCCAGATCCTGGGGTGCCAAACTCGGAGGATCTATTCAACTAGATATGTCATATGCTACTATTTTAGTATTTGGTCAACCTAAAAGACTATACAGAGAGACCTTGATGAAATATTTAGTCAGTAGCCATGAGAAGCCTGAAAACTTCCCTGTCTATTCAGTACATTTTGATATGGACTCTTTCATCCTTTATAATGTTGAATTGGACCTTCCTACTGAATCAGAAGCACTAGAAACAGAGACTGCAAATAAATCTACTGTTCAAATTGAAGAAATTTCTGAAAACAAAGAAACACCAGACAATCAAGAAATACCAGAAAAAATTGAAAGACCAAAGCCCGCTGTTAAGAAACATGTTAAAACAGTTGATGAAGATTATGAGCATGAAATTCGGTGGCATTTAGAATTTGATGGTTCAGTAAATAAGCTAGGAGCAGGAGCTAGAAGTTGGATACATAATGTTGAAAATGATCACGCCGAAGGCCATGCTTATAGGTTGAACTTTAGATGCACTAATAATATGGCAGAGCATGAAGCTCTTTTGCTAGGGCTTAAACATGTCAAAAAGTTAGGAGCAATTAGAGTATCAATCATAGGAGACTCTGAATTAATTATTCAATAGATTAATGGTGAATGTTCAACGAAAGACCCCAGGTTAAGAGAATACAGAGGAACAGTTGTGGAAATTCTCAACACTTTTCTACAAGCTCAACTTGCCAAAATTCCTAGAAAACAAAATTTGCATGCTCACAGTCTTGCAATGTTCGCTAGCACATGTAAATTACCTTTTGGACCTAATCATCAGTTCACAGCTGAGATCAGACATAGACCTGCTATACCGGACAATATCATGAATTGGCAAGTGTTTGTAAATAATAATAAGATTAACAATTTTTTAACCTTAGAAAATGGATTTTCTAACAGTAGTATAGATGAGGACACAACAATCAATGAATCTGATCAGATAGAAAAACAAGAAACGAATATTTCAGAAGAGACTGCAATTCACATGCTTCACCCAGCCAAATTCACTAAAAAAGATATGCAAGATTTGAAACAAATGGAATTCGATGAGATTATAGAAGATGAATCTGAAATTATTAATCTGAAAGATAATCATTTACCTAAAGGATTAACTCCTTTAGAAGATATTTTTGACTCAAATGAAATTCCACTAAAACCCAAAATGGAACCTTTAAAATCTGATATTGAAGAAGTCAATTTGGGAACTGAAGGAAATCCCAAGATGGTTAAACTATCTAAATCTCTGCCAGAAGATCAAAAGGTTAAATATGTTGAAATTTTAAAAGAATTCCAGGATGTTTTTGCCTGGAGTTATGAAGATCTGAAGTCATACGATGCATCAATCATTCAACATACAATACCTTTGAAACCAGATCAGAAACCATTCAAACAGAAACTTAGAAGGATCAACCCTGTTTTACTACCTTCAATTGAGAAAGAAATTAAAAGAATGTATGAAGCAGGAATTATAGCTCCTATTAGGTTCTCTGAATGGGTTTCTAATCTAGTACCAACAAGAAAAAGACTGGAGAAATTAGACTATGTGTCGATTTGAGAAATTTGAACAAAGTTTCTTTAAAAGATAACTATCATTTGCCTAAAATGGACCATATCTTACAAAGGGTAGTAGGATCTTCAAGGATTTCTCTTCTGGATGGATTTTCCAGGTATAACCAGATTCTGGTTCATCCTGATGATCAAGACAAAACAGCTTTTACTACACCATGGGGTACTTTTAAATATGTTAAGATGCCTTTTGGTCTCAAAAATGTAGGGGCAACCTTTCAAAGAGCAATGGATATTGCATTCGCCAAAGAAATTCATGATTTTCTGGTTATTTATCTAGATGATTTAACTGTTTTTTCCAAGACAAATCAACAACATTTATATCATCTAAGACAAGTGTTTATAAAATGCAGAAAGTATGGTATTTCTTTAAATCCGAAAAAATCATTATTTGGTCTTGAAGAAGGAAAGCTCCTAGGTCACATTATTTCTAAAGATGGCATTAGAATTGATCCTGAAAGAATACAAGCCATATTGCAGATACCTCATCCCAGGAATATTAAAGAACTTCAAGCTTTCATAGAAAAGATCAATTTTTTGAGAAGATTCATTTCTAGTTTAGCTGAATTACTTAGACTGCTTACTAACATGTTAAAAAAGGATTCAAGTATTGACTGGACCGTAGAAGCCAAGCAATCATTTGAAGAAATCAAAATGGCTTTAACCAGAACACCAGTTCTTACCAGTCCAAAATTTGATAGAGATTTCATAATTTTTTCATTTGCTTCTGAACATACAATTGTAGCTGTTTTATTACAAAAGGATGATCAAGGATGTGAAAAACCAATAGCCTTTTTTAGTAAAGCACTTAAAGATGCATCATTGAAATATAATATCATGGAGAAACAAGCTTTTGCACTTGTGAAAGCGATTAAAGATTTCAGAGTTTATATATTGTATTCTCATGTGATAGCTTATGTACCTAATGCTGTCGTTAAAGACATCTTAACTCAAGATGGTATTGAAGGCAAAAGAGGTAAGTGGATAGCTACCATATTGGAATATGATATTGAAATAAGACCTACAAAACTCATAAAAGGACAAGGTTTGGCTCAACTCATGACTGAAACAAATTGCCAAGCCCTGGATATTAATGAACTGGATGACGAACAGGAGATGGCGACTTCACAGATCAGTCAAACCTTTTTAGACTCACCCTGGTACACTGATATCATTTATGTTTTGTTAAACCTGCAAGCTGCTCCAGGGTTATCCAGAACGAAACAAAGGTTCTTAAAAATGACATCTTTAAAGTACGGTATTTTAGATAGTGCTCTTTTTTGGAAGAATCATGATGGAATTCTATTAAATTGTTTATTGAAAGATGAAACTGAAAAGGTTCTTAATGAATTTCATGCAGGAGATTGTGGTGGACACCTCTACTGGAAGTCAACTGCAGATAAAATATTAAGGGCTGGTTTTTACTGGTCAACCTTGTTTTCAGATGTTAAAAAATTTGTAACTTCTTGTCACAAGTGTCAAATCTTTGAAGGCAAGAGAAAATTGTTGCCTTTACCATTAAAGACAATTTCCACCGAGAGACCCTTTCAACAATGGGGACTGGATTTTATTGGAGAAATCCATCCCCCTTCTTCTGGGCAACACAGATGGATCCTCATTGCCACAGATTACTTTACTAAATGGATTGAAGCTATCCCATGCAGACAAGCCAATGATTCTGTAATTGTAGGGTTCTTAGAAACCAATATACTTTCAAGATTTGGCTGTCCAGAGAAAATTATAACAGATAATGCTGCCGCATTTAAGTCTAAGAAAATGATTAGTTTCTGCAATAAATATCACATCACTTTAGGCCATTCAATAGCCTATTATCCTCAGGGTAATGGATTGGCTGAATCTTCCAATAAAAGCCTTATTAATATCATTAAAAAATTATTGGAAGAGAATAAAAAGAATTGGCATAAGAAACTTACCAATGCATTGTGGGCAGATAGACTTACAACTAAGAAATCAATTGGGACCAGTCCATATGAATTAGTTTATGGTATTGAGGCAAGATTTCCATCATCCTTAGGAATTCCTGTTATGAAACTACTTCAGGAGGCTCAAGTAGAACCAAATGATATTCAGAGAAGAATAAACCAACCAATTCACTTGCAGCAGACCAGAGAAGAAGTGTATCAACGATCTCAAGTCTTGCAGGAAAAGTTAAAGAAAATGTTTGACAGAAGGACTAAAGCAGAAGATTTTCAACTAGGAGACAAAGTTCTGAGATGGGATTCCAGAAGGGAAGATAAAGGGAAACATGGGAAATTTGATTTCTTATGGAAAGGGCCTTACATCATTCATGCTTTACAGGGAAATAACACATACTTTTTGAAGAATTTGGATAGTTCAGAAGCTGAGGAAGGACCAGTCAATGGTCGAATGCTAAAACACTACTTTGATCCCATTTATTAGGATGTTCTGATTTTTTAACTTGTACATAATATATCCTTTCTAATGCATCAGTTTTGATTGGATGGTGACTTGTTGGAGTTGAAGCCCGAAGTAAAGGCCCTAAGCTTCAGAAAGTTCTACTATCATATATACAATAAAGCCACCAGAAAAAGAAGGTTTCATGGTTCAGTTAAAGGCATGTCGAGGCATCTGACCTGCTGTTCTTGACTTTTCACCAGGAAAATCCATCCCCAAGTGGAGCCAGTGTTAGACTCCTATACCAATAGGTGTCATTTTTCATGATTGTCTTATTTAACTATGCAATATGTTCAAACCTTTTTCTTTTGCAAAGGTGTTCCATATTCTTAAAAATAAAAAAAAATTAAAAAAAATGTAAAGAGGGTATACCCTAAAAGAAAAATCAAAGGGTAAAACAATAAAATGGTCAAAAAAGTGAAAGAAATGAACCCCAAACAAAAATAGACCAGGAAAGTGTGCAAATCCAAATGCCACTACTATTTCAATTTTTTTTTAATAAACAAAATTGTGTGCAGCTTGTCAAACTTTTGCCACAATTTATGAAGAGTCAAACTGTTTAAACTTGACTCATTCATTTTTCAATTTCATGTTATAGAATAGAGAATAAATATCTGACCAAACAGTTTAATCTTGGCAGATAAGTAGATAGGTAGAGTTAATAAAAAGGTGCTCAACAGTTTAATCTGAGCCCTTGGATGGAATAAGTGTAGAATCAGATAGATTTTCCATGTAAAAGAAAAAGAAGATTGATAAGGGTTTTCCAGTCTAAGTGCACCCTAATAAAGAAGACAAAATGGTAGGGTAGGTAGATGTTGTTGCAGAATTACATGTGATGAATGATGGTTCTAAATGTGTTCAATTTCACTTTCATCACAAAGTGCAAAGGCATATACTACATTGGAAAAAGTTTCACAGCAGAGCAAAGTCAAAATTATTAATTTCCCCTCTCATTTTCCCTAAAGATTTTACTAATTCCCCTAAGTGCTAAGGAATTTGAAGATTAGAGGGGCTCAAGGCATTTCCTTGAATTTTGGAGGGACCGGACCCTCGGCCCAATAATTGAAAAAGACCTAAGTACTTGAAGTTATCCATTATCACATTCATTCACCTCTCAAAATCTTTTCCTAAGTAAAATCCTTCAATTTTTCATAAAAAAACCCTCAAAATCACTTTTTATTCTAAGTCTAAGTGATGAAAGTATAACAATGATATTTACTTTTGAATTCTCACTTTCTTAGTTATATTTAAGTATTTTGAGTCTACATTGTCCCTTGTCATATTAGCTCTAATTTATCTATTAACTGAAATAAATCATCCCTGCGCATTTAACATTTCTCGACCATTTTTCCATATGGGATTAATTAATCCTTAAGATTAATTAGTAACCTAACCAATCAATCAAATCACTCCCAAAATGATTAATTAACCCTTAAACGCGTTGGACCCACACCATTAAATCCACCCCATCTCCCTGTTCCGTCAACCGTCAGATCATCCGCTCCAAGATCGACGGCTCCTGTCAATTCCGCTGGCCATCCCCCATCCGAAAGATAATGCGCGAAATAAAAGTGGTTTTTGAATAGTGCCATTGCTACGTGTCAAGCGCTGTATCGCTTCGCTGCTCATCCGCCCGTAAGTGGTGCGGAAAAAACCGTTTACCACTCCCCCCGTGACTCGCCTCCCGTACAGAATGATGTCAGTCATTAAAAAATAATAAAATTCCCCCCGTTTGACTTTGCCAAATAAAATAAAACTTTCGTGTCTTTTTCGTTATTCTATACGAACTGAACGAGTACACTCTCCACACAGAAAATTTGAATATCAAATTTCCGAAGTCTGCCAACCTTTATCCTGTCAAAGAAAATTACAGTCGAGCCTCTCAGAAGATTATCTGCACTCACCTGCGTCTGTTCGAAACGCTCTTTTCCTCCAAAAACAGGTATTTACCCTAAAATCGCACTGAACTCTGTAAGAAAACTCAACTTTCCTCTTTCTTTTACTGAAATAGAGTTAAAAAATTGATTTCTAGTTCATTCCTTAATCCCAAAGAACTGTAATTGATTTCCCAACCTGCAATTGTACCTATTTCTCCGGTCGAAACCTGTAATTTTGCTCACCATAAGTTGAATTTCCATTTTTGAACACACAAGAACAAAAAATGGATGTTCATATGGCTTTAAACGTCGCCCCATTGAATTCCCCTCACAGAGACCTGGATTACTTATCATTAGTCGACAAGGATTTCCAAATCAAAGACCTGAGTTTTACTGAAAGCCCTCTTCGAATTTTTTGTCGCTGCAGAGACAATTATTTGAATGGATTGGATACAATTGGGTTATGGGAATCTAATCTTCCCCGATACCTCTTTCCCTCTGTTCATATTTTCCCTGAAATAATCCATCTCTGCCATGCCAATTATGATCTTAACCAGAGATTAGTCTTTTCCCCAAACCAAGATGTCCTTTTCCCAATTACGGCTCAGTCAATCAATGAAATGCTTCATTTTCATCCTGATCAAGCCCTCACTCCCCTGTCCCTAGGAGACCTCCTTGAGAAATCTACAAAACTATCCCATGAAGAACTAAGCCACATCTGTCAGACCTTTATGTTGCCTGATCATTAGCCTGAAGGCCCTCCCCCTTATGTGTCTGCTTTTTTCACTGAGGAGGGTAGACTTGTTTTGGATATGATGTCTTTTATAATGGGCTTTAATACTAGTGAATTTGTTGACCATCTGATGCTAGTATAACTGTCTATTTTTACCCCTGGACAGCCTCCTGCTGTCAGGTATGACTTTGCATCTTACATAGCCAACAAGATCCATGATCAATTCATGAGATTGGAAAATGAGAAAGTGTTCAAGTATTCCTCTGTCATTTATCAGCTCCTGATATATTACCAGTCTGAAAATTTCCCTTTCTATACCAAAAAACTTGATTCCGAGGGGAATCCTAGATCTATTATCTTTTGGTCAGCCATCACCCATTATTCTCAAGATTCTCCCTATTCCTATAATGAGTTCATTGATCTTTTTATACACCCTGCAACTACCTTGTTGACAGGAGTTTCTCCTCCCAGAATCAACAATGAAATCAAGAAAATTCTACAGCTATCAAAACAATACAAGATTGGTGATTGGTACTTGTACCAAAATCACACAAAAGTCAGGATATATGGATGTGAATTATGTCCATTTAAATTGACAAAATATGTCCCCATGAGACTCTTTGCATTAGAGTACTTCAGGAAAATGAATAACTCTGATATAATTCATTTTTGTAATGCAAAGAAGAAGGCTCAACTCCGGATCAAAAGTCAATTAGGTCCGTTTATATGTAACTCTAGGGATGGAGGGGAGGAAGATGAAAGGATATTACAAGACCATTTCAGATTACAGAAGAGTTTCTATTGGGCACCTTATGACCCATTCAGCTTCATCTATGATAAAAGAATGAAAAACAAATCAGCACCATACATCCATCAGAGAATTCCAGAGATTGAAAAATATGCTAACACAGATGAATGGCTAGAAGGCACATTGATAGAGCATGATATTGAGCAGGTCAATATAAGAAATGTTATGAAAGATCTTGAGAAGATGCTTGACCTAGACTCTTTTGTACAGGTACCAAGATCAGAAGTTGGCCCTTCATCTACTGGGATTATTCAGCAGGAGTCACAAGACAAAATTGCAGTAGAATCAAAAGGAAAAGAAAAAGAACTGGACATACAAATAATTGAAAAATTCACAATGACAGAGTTACCAGAAACATCTAAAGAACAAGGTTAGGTACAAATCACTCCAGTTCAGATCAATGAGGTAGAAATTGCCAATCTTCAAACTCCTCTTAATATGGAAAAAGGGAAAAAGAGAGAAGCTGAAACATCCACCCCTGGTGATAGATCTACAGAGTAGCATGATACTAAAAGGCAGAGATTGAATCCTCTTCTAGAAGTTGAATCATTTCAAGAAATTTTTGACAGTCAAGGACAAGGACAATGAGGTAGTCAGCAAACAGATACAGTCAGTGGGACATCTACTACCTCTCAAAGGGAAAAGCTACAAAAGCAACAGTGTATGGAAATATCTTCCTTCAAAACACCAGTCAAAGACACAGGAGATATAAAGAAGACATTTATCAATATTAAGGCCAGGAATGATCCATTGAAAATGCAAGTATATAATCAATATTTGAAAATGGCACCAAATAATCAAGAAAGACTAATGTCAACTTTTGACATTCAACAGGGAAAAATGTTAATGAGCCATTTCAAACCCAAGGTGCAACAACCACAAACAGTTGCTGATTATATTAGGACAAAATTTGAAGTCCTAGCAAAGGATATCCATCCTTTAGACCAGATTGAATTACATAAGCAGACTGGGGAAATGATCTATTCCACTTTGACTGATAAAGCCATTGCAACTCACAAGTTACAAGATTCTTTGGAGAACACCAGTACACAATTGCAGATTGAAAAGGCTTCTTCTCAAGCCAAAGATAACAGAATAAAAACATTGGAGGAGATAATAATTGGTTTGGGACACAATCCAAAGGATGTCAAAGGCATAGAAACATTAATAAAAAAGAAGGATGATGACATTGCTTCTTTGAGAAAGCAGTTGAAATTGCCAGCCTCCAGACATCCTCAAACTGAAGAAATAATAAAGAAAAATTCTGAAGAAGAAATGATGGAGTTGCTATTAAAAATGAATGAGCAATTGGTTGAAACAGAAAAAGAACTGGAGCAAGCATTAAAAGAAAAACAATCTACTCTTTCAACATCTAAAACAGAGGCAATTACAGGTACGCAGCCAACAGGTCAGCCAACAGAGGCATCACAGGTAGACACTTCAAATTTGAGTTCAGAACAATTAGAAAAACAAATGGATGACTTGAGACTTCAAGTAACTGAACTTCAGCACACAAAGTTACAACTTGACAATTTAGAAAAGAGATATGATCTTTAAAAAATGAGTGTTGCTGACAAATCAAGAGAAATCAAGAGATTGGAAAAACTGGTTAAAGCATTAGAAAAGGATCTCACATTGGAGAAGCCTTTGAGAGAGATAAATGAAATTCTTTGGGGTAATATTATTCAGTCAATAAAAGATATCTGGCCTTCAATCCAGATAATGTATGAGCATAATGATTTGGTCAAAGCAGCTCTGGATGAAGTTGAAAACACACGAGCAGAATTGGGAAATAGGCTTGAAGAAGCAAATCAGCGTATACAGTTTCTAAACACCCAAACCATACAGCAGCTTGAAGAAATGGGTATTCAGAATAGAACTGCAAAAATCTTAGAAATCAAAAGAGTTTTCACCAAAAGAACTCTTATGCAAAATTTGGAGCGAAGGTGCTTTGACATGCAGGCAGAAATAATGGCTTTCAGAGAAAGATTCAATGTTTTGTTGAATAAAGGGCTGCCCAGTCCTATGATTCAAGATGATAAAATAATGGACTTACAAATTTATGTTAGTAAATTGGACATACATGCTCATAATCTAACCAATTCCTCAGCCAGTTCATCACAAGCTACATTACCTACAGGAGGAATCTTCATGACAGATTAGAGAATTTATTTTTTCTGGAACATGAAGTAAGGAATTTGTTTCCTATCCCGCCTATTTTCTTCAAATATATTGAGGCTGATGAAACATTAAGGAAGCTTCAACGGACAAGAATAACAGAAGATAAATGGTGGGAAGATTTGTTGGAAATTTTGTAATATTTATCCTAATGTGAAATTTTGCCTATTTACTACAGTATAAAGGATAAAGGAACAAAAGGAGGTTAAAAAGTATCAGTTCAGTTGAAAGTGTATCAGTAAGAACAAAGAGTATCAGTGAAGCAAGGCAGTTATAAAAAAATTACTGAAGAGGACAACGATGAACCAAAATATAGCACCTACCTCCAGCACATCCTCGAAAGGAGGAAACAGCACAACATCGAATACTTCTTATCTTATCCATGAGACCATCTGTCTCTATTTTTATTGTAACTTATTGGTGATTCATTTTAGATTATATCTCGTTTTTTTAAGAGATATTTTGTATTTTTTTTTGTATAAATAAGCCCTCGATTGACTTAGTGAGGGTGGATTCTTCTACTTTGCTGTAACATTGACTTTTTTAGAATAAAAGTGCTTTGGAGAAATTTCTTTGTGGCTTGCTGGATGATGAATTGAAGCCCAAGACTTTTTGCAGGATTCATGTGTCGAACAACAGTTCAATAAGTCATTTCTATCCTATGTTTTAAGTTTTATATCTGTTTATAATATCACTGTGTTCCATTTCTGAATAATTGACATAAAAGAATAAATCAGAACTTACTTAAGTGTACTCTGATTTCAATTGTAATTGTTCTAAATGTTTTCTTCTAAACTGGTTATAAGCAATGAATTATTAATTGCTCTTGTTTCACTGGTTTAAACATTTTGATTACTATAGTAAAGAATTATTAACTGCTCTTTATTTGTAATCATTCACTTTCTTTCTTTGAACATGTTGAAAGATTCTTAATTTCCTTTCATCCCTTCAAAATCCATTCCATTCACTTTAATTTCTAAAATTGTTCTCTGTTTGGCTATCTTGCCCTGCAAAGCCATCTTGTGTGTAGAATCTTAATCCAGTAAAGCCATCCTTTCAACTCCATAGCCCAATGGCCTGAATTACTCAATCGTGCCCTTAGTTGACGGATTCCACCATTTAAATTCAAACAAACTCTTGGACTTATAACTAGCCTAATATTTTCTAAGAACAAAGCTAAATTTTAAAGAGAGAGCCCTCTTTGGATACAGATTGGCTAGATTCTGTATCTGAAGGTTGGTTTGTGGTTATCTCGGATTTAATTTCCTTTTCCACAACTTCAAGGAAAATCTGAGTGATAACAGATG
>CM076579.1:1603897782-1604103017 GCA_034641835.2 Pinus albicaulis
CCACAAAGGCTGACGTAGAGAGTTGAACGACATCGTTAGGGTTTCCGATGAGCCAGAAAAGGCTCGAGTTTTGTAAATCCCATTTGAGGGTGTGAATCAGCTATATTTTATGTTTCAAAGTGAAAAAGGTATGATTGTAGTGTAATTTATCTATAGGGTGAACCATTTTGGTGCCCAAATATTGTTGTATTCAAATTATACATAATAATAGAACCCTCTATAGCTAGCTACACTAGTTTTCCCAAATTGGGTTTTTCCGGGGCCATTTGTCTGAAAAAATGTGTCACTTTATCATGTGTGTGTGATGTTCAATAAATGATCTGTAAGTGTAGGTTTCAGTTGTGTTTACTTTGTTGATTTTAATGAATAATTCAGAAAATTAACTTGTAATTTAATTCAAGTAGGAAAAGTAAAACAAGATATAACAATAGGATTTATGTTTAGAAATTTCTACATGGTATCAGAGAATTACAAATCAAGCTTAATCACTACCAAAACGACTGAACATTTTTTTGTTGCAGAGAAGGCAACTGAAGAAGCAGATTTTTAGAGAGGGCAACGCAGCACTAGGAGGAAACAGTCCTAGCAGAGGCCCCGCAGGGGCTGACACAGTCCCAACTGGGTGACGCAGAGCCTTCGAGAGTGATGCAGGAGCATCCTGCACTACACAGAGGCTACGTTGAGCCAGTCTGCTCACGCAGAGGCCAGCCAGATGGCCGGATGCATTCCATTTTTGAGGTTGTTGTACAGATTTTATATAGTCTGGAAGCAGAGCTTCAGATCTTCAGAGGTTTCTTGTGTGGCATAGGTTTTTTCAATGCAGAACAATGCCTAGCTAAGTTGACGAAGAGTGGGAGTAGAACAACCGCTCAGCAAATTTTTTCCAAATAAATCTGAGGATCGATCAGGAGGGTGATCGAAGAGGGCTGATTCAAGGGATTTGGAAAATTTTTGAAGAGGAAAATATGTTAGCAGAGGGAGAAGTTACTATAGAGGGTACCTTTTCGCCAAGGACCCTAGCTCCAGGCTTCTGTTGATAGTAGCAGCAACAACGGGGAGAGGAGCATCTACTTTGACAGATTGTTTTGAGCTAGATGACACCATACAGACTGCATGATCAGGATAGGTTGGATGGCTTGTCCAAATTTTCTATCTAGAAGGCCAAAATCCTGGTGGTCCTCAAGGCATACGCACTTCGAGAACATGCAGAGAACGCCTTGGCTACACCAACTGGAATTTCTCTTCTCTCGAAGCACAATGAAGCAGAGGACCATGCTAGGCGCTTTATCATGGACGAGGTCAAGGATCATGTGGTCCCACACATTGCCGAGAAGAAGACAGCTAATGGTATGTGGACAGATTTGACCATTGTATCAAGGAAAATTCGTCTAGAAGAACTTTTGGAGACCCAGATGAGGTTGTTTGTGATGAATAAGGTGGAGGAAATCGATCCTTTCCTCTTCAAGTTGCAGTCAATCTAGGATCAGTTGATTGCCTTGGGGGATAAAGTGGAGGATGATGTCACGGTGAGGACTGCTCTAAATGCAGTCTTAGATGAATGGTAAATGTTTTTCCAAAGCATCTTGGGCAAACATGACCTTCCAAGTTGGGAAAGCATGTGGGCTATCCTCCGACAAGAGGAAATCCGCTGGATAACCAAGAGACAAAACAAATATGGGTCCAGAAATGTGAAGAAGGAGGAAGAGGAAGATGCAGCCCTTACATCCAAGAAGAAACAAGGGAATAAGAAGCGGGATCTATCAAAGATTCGATGCTTCAGGTGTGGTGAAATTGGACACTTCGCCACCACTTGTCCTCTAAGGAAGAAGGGCAAGGAAGTTAATTCCAAAGTTGCAACAGTTAAAGAAGACGATGGGTCCGATAATGATGTAGCCATGAGTGCTCATAAATCTCGAGAGAAGAGGTGGGGCATTGTTGATCTATAGATAAAATACAGATGGAAGGCAGGATCCTTGAGGTGCCCAACTCTTGGATCACATACAAGCTACGACAGCCTTAAGATGGTAGCGGGACAAGTGGAGCAGTGGGTGCAGGAGATCACAGTGAAACAGAGGGTAGAGTTGGGACACTATAGATGGGAGAAGCGCAGTGCAGGGGAAACAACAGTGTAGAAGTAGCAGCGTAGAAGCAACAATGCAAAGGGGCTAATTGGACTTCAACAGCGTAGAGGAGGCAATGCTTACGTAGTGTAGAGCTGTAGTAGCGCAATGACTTCAGGGGGACAGCGCAGAGTAGCAGCCAAGGGAGCTTCAGTGATGAGATGTAGACCCGACTTACTTGTTTTTTAGTGATTGGGTAGGGGTCCTCATTTGCTTACTTGTCAGTAGCTAAGTTGCAGCACCGCAGGTAGAAGTGACAGTGCTATGGGCATCACGATGCAACAATCGAGAGGGAGTTGTAGTAAATATGTGGCATTGTTAGTGGCAGTGACATGGGAAGCAGTACAAAGAGTAGAAACAACGCAATGATGGAGGGCAACAGGCCAAGCATCAATGCGGTGACCGATGCCAAAGATCAGGGAAATTCTTCAGTGTGGAAGTATCACTAGAGCACACTCCTCGCTAAGAGGGAGTGTTTAGATTTTGGAGTAGCATCGAATGTGCTCTAGCTCTGAAATTTTGTGGAGGAGCTGGAGTACATGAGATCTCAAAGACCGAGAAAGCGTTTGGAGAAATTCCATTTGGTTTGATAGTTATTCAAATAATTAATCTTTTTAATTAAGGACCCTAAGTCTAACTTAGGAAAATTTAAAGATTAAAGTGAATTAAATTAAATATGTGATGACAATGTTCTAAGTGACATGGATCAAGCAGTTTCTAATATTATTTGTTGATTAGAGATCATATCACGATCGTTGGTTTGCCAACGAGAAAAGTATAAGAGAAGGACTTGGGGTTAGTTGGAGAACACACACATTGGCAAAGCACTGAATTTAAGTCAAAATTATAGGGTGGGTTTTTCTAAGAATTTCGAAGAGAGTTTGTAGTGTAGTGAGGGGCAGATATTGGCAAGGGATGATCTGATCCGAGGCCAAGAATACAACAACGACAAAGAGGTAGTGTACCAGTTTAGCGTAGAGGCTAGTCAGATATACGTAGTTCAACCAGAGCCACGCAGAGGCAGCAACAACCTTTCAAGGGTGACATAGGCCCAGCCAGGGCAGTGCAGGGGTAGCGTAAGCCTTGAGAGGCTGACACAGGCCGATACAGGGCAGTGTAGAGGCTAATCCAAGCCAGAAAGGCTGATGAAGAGGGCTAAAGGATAGTGCTGAGGTTTCCGGTCATCCAGAAAGGGCTCAAGTTCTGTAAATCCTGTTTGACGGTGTTAATTATCCATATTTTATGTCTTCGAGTGAAAAAGGTATTAAATTCATGTAATTTCTCTGTAGGGCGAACCATTTTGGTGCCCAGATATTGTTGTATTCAGATTCTGCATAATGATAAAACCTTATAGAGCTAGTTGCACCGGTTTTCATGCATTGGATTTTTTCGGGGACATTTGTATGAAAAATCTGCGTCACTTTGTCATGTGTGCGTGATGTTCAGTAAATGATTTTTAAATGTGTAGGCTGCATTTTTGTTTAATTTTCTGATTTTACTAAATAATTCAAAAAATTAACTTGTAATTTAATTCAAGTAGGAAAAGTAAATCAAGATACTGCAGTAGGAATATGTTTAGAAATTTTCACACATAATATATCAATCATGGGCGTTTTGAGGCTTTCTTATGGCATGTAATGACCACTATGCACATTATCTGAGTTAAATAAATGAAAAAATACACCTACAATATGTTGTATTCAAACTGTTTGTAGAAAGTCCGCAATGAACCAAACTGTATAAGCTCAAAAAGTTTGTGGGTTTTTCAAGAAATTATGTGAAGGGAATTTTACAATGGTATCATAACATGTTCTTGGAAAATTGTGGGATCTAAGGGAAATTTATCAATGATTTCATGACTTCAAAAGACAATAATTTCAATGGGGTAACCTATAGAAGGAGATTTCAAGTTAGAGAGCCCACTCTCATTTAGGAAGAGGATGAATCTTTAGAGAAGAGAAGAGAAGGAGAAGGAACCCCTAGAAAGGGGAAGGGAGTAGAAGAGACACTTGGAAAACAAGAACCAAACATGGGGGATAAGGAGACTCAAGCATTCAATAGCTTGCTTAGTGCACTGAATGATTTGGCTAAAGGCCAAAAAGAGATGGTGGATCTGATGATCAGGATAGAAAACAAAGGGACTTCCACCGAGAAGGAACCTATTAATGGAGAAGGGTATAATAGTGTAGAGGAAATGTACATACTGCCATGCATAGACATCACATATACAGCAAATCACCCTAGATTGAGCTCAGTTCATACAAAGACGAAAAGGACAAGTTCCCATACATCTCCCTGTCGGATCACTTATGTAGATTATTTGGAGAATAGAGAATTAGGATGTGAGTTCTAGGTTGTGTTGAATCTTTGGTTAAACTGAGAGGGGGGGGGGGGTGAATCAGTTTAACACAAGTTTTGACAATTGATAATTTTTATCAGACTTATTTACAACTTAATATGTGAACAATCTTACAATGTAGCAACAAGTATTAAGTTAATGTGAAATCAACCTTATTGTGAGAGAAAAAAAATAAACAGATTGATTGGATCATATCAACATATAAGCAACACACATAGAGACATCAGATGTAAGTAGAAACCCATAAAGGGAGAAAACCACATCTTATTAATGTTGTGATGCAAAGGCAAACTCCAACTCCCTCTCACCACTGTTTTCTGCAGGCACCAACCTACAGGAGGCTCCTACCTCAGTCAGCTACAACAAACAGCTATCAAGCTTCAACTTGATAGGTAAGCTCCAACTTCCTCAATTTATCTAAATAAATGTTTGCTAATTTACTTCAGGTATCAGCTCTGTTCTGTAGCATCTCTTTCTGCTCCTCTCTTCCTTATCTTCTCTGCCTCAATATTCTATACTCTGCATTCTATATCCTTAATCTCTCTAACCTCCTTTATGCATATCAAGTTGATATTATATATAGAGTTCCTCACATGACTGTTTGTATTTCAAAAGGAATTTGGAGTGAACAACCATGACTTTTTGACTTCTCCCTTCTCAATTCTTTGTCCAACTCATTAAAAATATAACAATATGTACAAATTTCAATGCTACAATGGGATTTTTCTTTTTCCTTTGGATACTTGCCTTTGCATCACAAACAATATAAAACCAATTAAAACATTTATATTTTCAGTTTCAATACATAAACTTTGCTCAGCCCTTGGCTTGCTGGTTTTGTCCTTTTTGTAGCAGTCATGCAACTGTCCTGCATACTTTGTTAACTGTCTTTTGCATATTCCACCTGTTCATTGCACTTTTGAATCCCTTTGTTGCACATTTCTTCAACTCTGCAATCTCCAAGACACTCTATATTCAACCCCAGATTCTGTAAATCTGAGTTATCAACGTCCACTGCATATTCATTCAGATCAAATCTGCAAATTTTCTGTTAAACAAATTTAAACTTCAACTTTCTCACTGTTCAATACAAACTTTGATTACGATTCTCTAAGCCTTACTTCAATGCGCAACTGCTCCATTTACTAACACCCTTCGTTATCCATTGTAGTGCTTAACATACACTATATTATAGCCGTGGCCCTTTTCTATCAAGCGCTCAATTTACCATCGAAGTCTCCTCCCTTATACATTGAACAAAGGAACCGGCCACGTGTCTAAACCCTTAGCACACCTTGTAATCATACATGTATTAGCAACAAGACTGTTATGCATCCAACCATATCATATGAACCTTCGCGTATTATTCACACACTGTATATATACAACCCCAACTTGATTACACCAAATAATGAACTCCCGTGCAATACATATTTTCCTTTGTAGAACTCTAACCATGGCACGTCTCTTGCATCAACATTACAAGGCCTTCCAATTGATTTATGAAAACCCCGCTCAGACCTTCAATATTGTCTATCACTCTGGGGCTTTATATCATTAAACATGTGCCATTACAAGCAATAGGGCCCACACATACAACAAATGTGGAATCAACACACAACCGATTCATACCTGCCTTATCCAAGGGCTGACAACACGTCGCACGGCTTCAGATGATCCGATGGATATCGCTTGGCTTAGATTCGTGAACGATAATGCGTGATGGCACGCGATGAAAGTGGTTTTCCAAATTTGCTCAGGGACACGCATCACCCAGTGTATGGGATCGCTCCAAATTCTTAAATACCACTTACCATGAAAAGGCGGTGCGATCAAAACTAGAAACCCGCCTTTACTGTTCACTCTTGCAAGGTTCCACTGCTTTCTCCCTCAGGGTTCCATCCGCCTTTATTGTTTATGAATTTTTCTCTCCGCCTTCAATGAAACTCGTTTCTGTCCACACACAGTAATTACCTCGATTCTTCTGGGCTACCACCATATGACCCGGCTCAAGGTTCTGTCAATTTATATTTTAACCTTTGGTTCATCACTGTTTCAACACGACTCCTCCGCATACTATAATGCACTGCTTCAACAGGTTATACATTCCCCATTTCTCACTGTATCATGGCCTTAGCAACTCGATATCTATGAATCAAATTTTCGGCAATTCATTACACGGAGAGAGATACCGGTATCAGTTGGAATTCTGGAAGAATTCGAACCCCTTCACCCAAGTTAACCCTTATTCAAGATTCCATGATCAATAATTTCGTGTAATCGATATCGATTTGTCCAATAAATACTCCTCAAAATTACCTTATACAGATTCACGAATATACCCCTTCCACAGAGCTTACGATGTTTACAAACCATGAATAACAAATTCATGCTTCCACAATAAATTCAACCAGTCTACACAGGCATAATCCCATCTGTCAGTAACACAGGGTTTCATAATTGTCCACAGGGACTCAAATATCCTTCCTACTAAATTCAATCAAGAATATACATATAATTCACAGAGAATTTAGAAGCAATCCCTCCTTCTCAAGAGCATTCACTTATCCTTCTCAATTGGCCAGATTTTCTATTCGATGGCCGTTTTCTCCTACTCTATCTCTGGACAACTCTGCCTCAATTCAATGCTTCCTCTACTCCTTGACTGATACTGCTCCTTGCTTCTCTTTTTGCTGCCTCTGCTACCTCTGCTGCCTTGTTGTTGTTTCATGTGCTCCTCCTTTGCCATCAATGACAACATTTCCAACAGTCTCCCCCTTTGGCATTGATGGCAATATACTTCCTTTGTTTTCCTTTTAGGACCCTTCCTTATGTTGCTAGCTCTTCCTCCCCCTTTGACATCAATGGCAAGGGGTTGCACATTTCCTAGTATAGATTCTATCCTTTGATCATTTGTTTTTATCCTTTTTCAACATTTCTTGCATTTCCTCTCTCTGAGATCTTCTGACTTTGTACCCTGCTGCTCCAAACTTTGGATTAAATCTAAAATGCTGACCCTTTAGCCTTTTCATTGACTCTTTTATGTTGGATGTATTCTTTCCATAATCCTTTGATCCCAAGGACCTGTTTCATGCTTCCCTTGTTGGCTGATCTCCCCCTCGAATGATATTTTCGTTTCTATTCTCCCCCTGAAACTGTGCTTTCTCTTCATATCAGAGAGTAGCATCTACCGATACTACCCCTAGTCTATCTCTCAAATATTCAAATGGTTCTCTAGCAAGAGGTTTGGTAAATATATCTGGTGTCTTTTCTTTTGTTGGTACATACTCCAGTTTTACTATCTTCTGAGCCACTTGTTCTCGGAGAAAATGATAATTGATTGGGATATGTTTAGTTTTTGAGTGAAGTACAGGATTTTTAGATATACTTATAGCACTTGTATTATCACATTTGATTAAGATAGGTTCATCAATGCTTACCTTCATGTCTTGGAGAGTTTGCTTCATCCACATGACTTGTGTACAACATGTTGCTGCTGCTATATATTCTGCTTCTGCTGTAGATAGAGAGATAGATGTTTGTTTCTTGCTTAACCATGCCACCAGACTTTCTCCTAAATAGAATGCACCTCCACTTGTGCTTTTCCTATCATCCACACAGCTGGCCCAATCTGCATCTGTGTATGCTGTCAAATTGAAGCTTTTCCCTTTAGGATACCAAAGTCCATACTGATTTGTCCCTTGTAGATATCTAAATATTCTTTTGACTGCCAGAAGGTGGTTTTGTTTAGGTGCTGCTTGATATCTAGCCACTAGTCCTACTGCTAGCATGATGTCTGATCTTGATGTTGTCATATATAGCAGACTTCCTATCATGGATCTGTAGAGTTTTTGATCTATATCAGCAGATCCATAATCAGCACACAGCTTGCATCCCGTGACCATGGGAGTTGACACTGGTTTGCAGTCCTCCATTTTGAACTTTTTCAACATTTCTTTTAAGTATTTTTCTTGTAAGATGAATGTGCCTGTGTTCTTTTGCTGAATTTGAAGTCCTAAGTAGAAACTGAGTTCTCCAATCATGGACATCTCAAACTCTAATTTCATCTTCTCAGCAAACCCTTTTGCTAGTTCATCTCTGTTGCTTCCAAACATAATGTCATCAACATATACTACAACAATCAGGAGTTCATTTTCATGGGCTTTTATGTATAGATTGATGTCTACTCCACCTCTCTTAAAGCCTTGTTTTTGCAAATATTTATCCAGTCTTGAGTACCAAGCACGAGGAGCCTGTTTCAGTCCATATAGAGCCTTCTTCAATCTACACACATAGTCTTCTTTGTATGTTAAAGATAAACCTTTTGGTTGTTCCATGTAGACTTCTTCTTCTAGATCTCCATTCAGAAAAGTAGATTTTACATCCATTTGATATACCTTGAAGTCATGGTAGCATGCAAAGGCCAGAAACATTCTGATGGCTTCCATTCTGGCTACAGGGGCAAATGTTTCATCGTAATCAACTTTGTGAATATCCTTTGTAGACAAGTCTAGATTTATTCCTGATTACCTGTCCTTCCTCATTCATTTTATTTTTGAATACCCATTTTGAGCCTATGACATTTTTCCCAGTGGGTCTAGGAACTAGTTCCCAGGTATTGTTTTTCTCAATTTGGTCCAATTCTTCATTCATAGCATTCACCCAAGACTTGTCCTTGTTGGCTTCTTCAAATTTCTTTGGCTCTATTTTTTATAACATGGCTATGTATACCTCTTTTGTCTGTTCAGTTAGCTGCCTTCTTGTCTGGACCCCTACTCTTTTGTCTCCAATGATATGATCTTCAGGATGGTTCTTCTGAGTGTATCTTGAGGGGGCTTTCGGGCTCAGTTCAGCATCTTCTGTTGTCTTGTTGGTTTCATCATCATCTTGGTTTTCTTATTCATGACTGTCTGATGGACTGCTGCAGTCTGTATCTCTTGTATGGTTTTGAAGTTCTTCATCAAATCTCACGTCAATGCTTTCTACTATTTTCTGAAGAGTCTTTTTGTAGCACCTGTACCCTTTACTTTTGGATGCATACCCTAGAAATATCCCTTCATCTTCTCTTGCATCAAATTTCCCAAGATTTTCATCATTATTTTTTATGTAACACTTGCTTCCAAAGATTCTAAAATGTTTGATTGAAGTTGGTTTCTCATGCCATAGTTCATAGGGAGTCTTGTCACTGCTTGGCCTTAAGTGAGCTTTATTAAGGATATGCACCGCTATGTGTATTGCTTTTGCCCAGAAGGTTTGAGGAATATTACTCTCTTGCATCATGGCTCTGGAAATTTGTTGTACATATCTGTTTTGTCTCTTTGCTACTCCATTCTGCTGAGGTGTCCCTATAATAGTAAATTTTTGCTTTATCCCATGTTCATTGCATAGGTCAGCAAAGTTATAATCTATGAATTCACCTCCTCTATCTGATCTGATGCATTTTAGTTTGCATCCTGTTTGATTTTCTGCTAATGCTTTGAATATATTAAATTTTTCCAGAGCTTCCGATTTATTCTTGAGTAATGCCACCCATGTCATTCTGGAGAAGTCATCAATTATCAGCATGAAGTAGGATTCTCCACTTGGATTTTTAGTTCTTGTAGGTCCACACAGGTCCATGTGCACAAGCTGGAGCGGTCTTCTTGTTGATAACTCATTTTTTACTTTAAATGACGTGTCGGTCTGTTTGCCCAATTGACAAGATTTGCATATAGTATTAGAAGGCCTTTTTATTTCTGGCATGTCTCTGAAAGCTTTCTTCTTGCTTAGTTTGATGATGTGATCAAAGCTGAGATGTCCCAACCTCTTATGCCATAACCATGACTCCTCAAGTTTACTAAGATGACATGCTTCATCTTCCTCTTTCACAACGTAAACATTACTCTCTGTTTGAACTCCTTTGAGTAGAGTCTTTCTTGTGGTGCTTGATCTGACTTCACAATCTTGTGCTCTAAAGAGAACTTCACAGCCTTTATCACACATTTGACTGACACTCAGCAAATTTTCTTTTAGCCCTTCTACAAATAGTACATTTTGGGCCTTTCCTCTGCCATTGTCTAGGCTGACTGAGCCTTTTCCTTTTATTTTTCCTGATTTATCATTGCCAAACGTAACATTGTCAGATTTCTTTTCATCGAGAGTTATAAACTTACTTTTGTCTCCAGTCATGTGTTTTGAGCAGCCACTGTCTAAATACCACTGGCTTTTTAGATCTTGAGCAGTTAGAGCCAAGTCACATGTATTCACCTTCTTTATCCACTGGAAGCATCCTTTTGTTTGGTATCTTTTGTGAGATGATAAATCACATCCTCTCAGAGGACATTTGGAAGGCATATGTCCAATTTTATTGCATACACAACATTTGATCATAATTTTTGCAGAATTGTGAATATGGGCAAAACTTCTTTGATTCATAAACCTCCTTGAGGTATTTACCATCAATATTTGTCCATATTTTCTACGCTCAATTATTTTATGGCCAAATTCCTTACAATAAAAACAATAAACATAGAAATTATTTTCATACCTGATGTAAGATTGTCTTCTCCATTTGTTTGCTTGAGATAGTCTCTTCACTGTTTGCATCTTTTGCTGGTTTGAATTGCTCCTCCTTGCATGACAGTATGCAGCAATGTGTCCCAGCTTGTGACAGACATAGCAGGTGGCATTTTTCATAGGAGGGAAGAGTCTTCTTTGATGGCTTCCAAATTTGTCATAATATGAAATATATGATTCTTTTTCTGTTGTCTGAGTGTTTCTTTCATTCTTTGTTACTAGAGGTTTCTTCTGGATTCTATCTCCCTCCTTACATGTTTCTTATTTTGTAGGAATTATTTGAGCTGCTTCATCAACCTTCTTTGCTTTTACAAAAATAATTTCTCTTATTTCTTTTTCTTTTCTTTTACTTGAATCTCCTTCATATCCTATTCCAATCTTTATCATAGGAGATCTTTGAGCATCCAGAATCTCGTTCAACTTGCTAGAGCTTGTTGTTTGAGAAGAATTTGTAGCCACTTTCCTTTGATAATTTTCTAATTTCTTCCTGAGACATACTACTTCTTCTTCCAACTTCTCTTGTTCCTGAGTTTTCTCCTTGATTTTCTTAAGTAATATGTCTTCTATCTTCTTGGCTTCTTCAAGCTCTATCTTTAGCTACATGAGGATTTCTAAATTCTGTTCTTCTCGTACATACTTGAGGAGAATGTCATTTTGTTTTCTGCACTTCAATTTGAGTCTATCAATCTCCTCAAGGGCACTTCTCATCTCCCCCTCAAGGTCGACTTCACCTTCTTCTTCTTCATCTTCTAGCAGGAGTCCTTCAATTTCTTCTATGGCCATCAATAAAAATTCAAAGGTTCCTTCTTCACTTGAGGGTTCATCAGAGTCTTCGGATGCACTGCTGTCTTGTTGAGCTTAGAAGGATTTTCTACTAAATTTCTTTCCTTTCTGCCAATTCTTTGATGTATTTTTCCCTGATTCTTTACTTTCTTGTGGGGACACTTAGCAACATAGTGTCCAACTCTTCCATAGTTAAAGCATTTGAAAGGAAGTTTGCCTTTGTATTTACCTGAGCCTCTATCCATCTTCTTGACAAATTTAGCCTCTTCTTCATCTGAGCAAGAGCATATGTCTTCCTTTTCTTATTTCTTCTTTTCTGTTTTAAAGGCTTCCTCCCTCATACTTGGCTTCTTCTGTGGGAGTCTCATCTCATATGCTGTTAGATTTCCTAGTAGCTGGTTCATGGTCAAGATTTACCAATCAGCTATTTCTTCTATTACAGACACCTTGGGGTTAAAATTGGGTGGAAGATATCTTAGAATCTTTTGTACAATTACATCTTCTTTTATGGTTTCACCTAGAGCCTTCATGTTATTTAATATTTCTGCAACCCTTAGAAAGAAGCTAGCAATGTCTTCATCATCATTCATTTTTAAGTTCTCAAACTAGGTTCTATAGACTTGAAGTTTGGTAGTCTTTACCTTCTTGTCTCCCTCATGGATGTTCTCTAGAGTATCCCACATCTCTTTGGTAGTGTCTTTGTGCATTAATTTGATAAAATATGCTTCACACAATCCATTTAATATGGCATTCATGGCTTTTGTGTTAGCTACAAAATCTTGTTTGGTTTCTTTCTCTGAGTCAATTGCCTTTGGGGCATATCCTAATTCCACAGCAGCCCAAACTTCTATTCCTAGAGACATTATGTATGCCCTCATTATGATTTTCCAGAAAGCATAATTTGCACCCATAAAAAAAGGGGCTTTATTGGTTGAGCATCCTTCTTTACTAGCCATCCTGAGAACCTAGGATCTCCTTTCAGTTGTTAAACTGGTACAAAGGAACCTGCTCTGATACCAATTGTTGAATCTTTGGTTAAACTGAGAGGGGGGGGTGAATCAGTTAAACACAAGCTTTGAAAATAAATACTTTTTATCAGACTTATTTACAACTTAATATGTGAAGAGTCTTACAATGTAGTAGCAAGTATTAAGTTAATGTGAAATCAACCTTATTGTGAGAGCAAAAAAAAAAAAACAGATTGATTGGATCATATCAACATATAAGCAACACACATAGAGACAACAGATGTAAGTGGAAACCCATAAAGGGAGAAAACCACATCTTATTAATGTTGTGATGCAAAGGAAAGCTCCAACTCCTTCTCACCACTATTTTCTGCAGGCACCAACCTACAGGAGGCTCCTACCTCATTCAACTACAACTAACAGCTATCAAGTGTCCACTTGATAGGGAAGCTCCAACTTCCTCAATTTATCTAAATAAATGTTTGTTGATTTACTTCAGGTATCAGCTCTGTTTTGTAGCATCTCTTTCTGCTCCTCTCTTCCTTATCTTCTCTGTGTATATCTTCTATACTCTGCATTCTCTATCCTTACTCTCTCTTAACTCCTTTATGCATATCAAGTTGATATTATATATAGAGTTCCTCACATGACGGTTTGTATTTCACAAGGAATTTGGAGTGAACAGCCATGAATTTTTGAATTCTGCCTTCTCAATTCTTTGTCCAACTCATTAAAAATATAACAATATGTACAAATTTCAATGTTACAATGGGATTTTTATTTTTCCTTTGGATACTTTCCTTTTCATCACAAACAATATAAAACCAATTAAAACATTTATATTTTCAGTTTCAAGACATAAACTTCACTCAGCCCTTGGCTTGCTCGTTTTGTCCTTTCTGTAGCAGTCATGCAACTATCCTGCATACTTTGTTCACTGTCTTTTGCATATTCCACCTATTCACTGCACTTTTGAATCCCTTTATTGCACATTTCTTCAACTCTGCAATCTCCAAGACACTCTATCTTCAACTCCAGATTCTGTAAATCTGAGTTATCAGCCTCCACTGCATATTCAGTCAGATCAAATCTGCAAATTTTCTGTTAAACAGATTTAAACTTCAACTTTCTCACTATTCAATACAAACTGTGATTACAATGCTCTAAGCCTTACTTCAATGCGCAACCGCTTCATTTACTAACACCCTTCGTTATCCATTGTAATTCTTAACTTACACTATATTATAGTCGTGGCCCTTTTCTATCAAGCGCTCAATTTACCATCGAAGTCTCCTCCCATATACATTGAAAAAAGGAACCAGCCTCATGTCTAAACCCTTAGCACACGTTTTAATCATACATGTATCGGCAACAAGACTGTTATGCATCCAACCATATCATATGAACCTTCGCATATTATTCACACACTGTATATATACAGCCCCAACTTGATTACACCAAATAATGAACTCCTGCGCAATACATATTTTCCTTTGTAGAACTCTAACCATGGCATAGCTCTTGCATCAACATTCCAAGGCCTTCCAATTGATTTATGAAAACCCCGCTCAGACCTTCAATATTGTCTATCACTCTGGGGCTTTATATCATTAAGCATGTGCCATTACAAGCAACGGGGCCCACACATACAACAAACGTGGAATCAACACACAACTGATTCATACCTGCCTTATCCAACGGCTGACAACACGTCGCACGGCTTCAGATGATTCGACGGATATCGCTTGGCTTAGATGCGCGATGGCGCGCGATGAAAGAGATTTTCCAAATTCGCTCAGGGACACGCGTCACCCAGCGTATGGGATCGCTCCAAATTCTTAAATACCACTTACCATGCAAAGGCGGTGCGATCAAAACCAGAAACCCGCCTTTACTGTTCACTCTTGCAAGGTTCCACTGCTTTCTCCCTCAGGGTTCCGTCCACCTTTATTTTTTATGAATTCCGCTCTTCGCCTTCAATGAAACTTGCTTCTGTCCACACACAGCAATTGCCTCGATTCTTCTAGGCTACCACCATATGACCCAGCCCAAGGTTCCGTCAATTTATATTTTAACCTTTGGTTCATCAATGTTTCAACACGACTCCTCTGCATACTACAACGCGCTGCTTCAACAGGTTATACATTCCCCATTGCTCACTATATCGTGGCCTTAGCAACCCCATATCTATGAATCAAATTTTCGACAATTCATTACACAGAGAGAGATACTAGTATCAGTTGGAATTCTAGAAGAATTCGAACCCCTTCACCCAAGTAAACCCGTATTCAAGATTCAATGATCAATAATTTCGTGTAATCGATATCGATTTGTCCAATCAACACTCCTCAAAATTACCTTATACAGATTCACGAATCTACCCCTTCCACAGAGCTTACGATGTTTACAAACCATGAGTAACAAATTCACACTTCCACAATAAATTCAAGCAATCTACACAGGCATAATCCCATCTGTCGGTAACACAGGGTTTCATAATTGTCCACAGGGACTCAAATATCCTTCCTACTGAATTCAATCAAGAATATACATATAATTCACAAAGAATTTAGAAGCAATCCCTCATCATTATATACAAATGTAACCATTTACAAGAACATTCACTTATTCTCCTCAATTGGCCAGATTTTCTATTCGATGGCCTTTTTCTCCTACTCTGTCTCTAGACAACTCTGCTTCAATTCACTGCTTCCTCTGCTCCTTGACTAATACTGATCCTTGCTTCTCTTTTTGCTGCGTCTGCTACCTCTCTGCTACCTTATTGTTTTTTCAGGTGCTCCTCCTTTGCCATCTCCTTTGCCATCACTGACAACATTTCCAACAGGTTGTTATGAGTTTCACTAACTTCTTCCACCTCCAATTAAAAATAAAGCCTAAGGAAACTCATGGGGTTTTGAGACAGAATCAAGAGTTGCTGAAAACATTGGGAAAGGTGACCATTCCTTGTTTTTATAGGTCATTAAAGTGCTCAGCCATATCATGGGCCCAAAAGTTGGACACCTACCTTCAGTTCCATCATATGACCAGGTTGGAAGCCATTAACTTGGTGACATTACATCTTGAAGGGAATGCCCATGAGTGGTGGTATCATGGGTTAGTGGCCATGGGTTGTGCCAACATCACCTCTTACAATAATTTCACTCAGAGGCTTACAGAGCGTTTTGATCAAAAGGATCTGAAGATTTATTTCAGAGAGCCAACACAACTCAGGAAAACAGGCAACGTAGAGGCATAAATATTAGAGTTTCATATATTAACAATTATGGTCACAAACATATTGTTAGCCACCTATAATATTTGTTATAGCAAAATGTGGATAAGAATTTTTGAGCCTTCAAATAACAAATTTTATTACTAAAAAGTGTTGGCTCTTGAAGACTCTTAAAGGCCTCATGCCTCTGTCCAAAATCTTCATTGTTGTTCCCATTTTATACTCAGAAACTCTGCTGATTTCATGAGAAGAAACTGCTGATAAACCATAATTTTCCCCCTTCTCCCACTCAAAACTAACCTTCATTTGCTCCCCTTTTTCTCCATAAAAACTCCTTTGTTTTCATGATTTCTCTTCTTCCCTTCATGAAAATCACTTTTACAAAGTTAAAGACTCACTCTTTAACCTTATCGAAACCCCCAAATCCATTGGAAAAACTTGAAAATTTTCATAAAAAATACATGTTTTTTACATAAGTTCTCAAGCCCCCTTGGGCTGAGTTTCAAAACCACTTCCCCCACATGCCCACACCCTAGAACCAAGCGCTAACCTTGTTCGGCGCTTATCGCATCGGAAAGTTTCAAGAACGCAAGTCTTTTCCATGTTCGGAAGTTCCGATGCGATTAGCATTGTATTATAAAACCCCGATCATATTATTTTTTATATATAAATGAACCGAGGGCCCGCCTTTGGCGGTTAAAACCTTATGAAAATCCGTTCCCGATCCGTTTTTTCCTTTGTAAAACCCAAAAACCCACTTTTCCAAAGTTTTGGTCTAAAAAACCAAAGTCACGTGTTAATATAAATGGGTAGATCAAAAGGACGCGATCGTGCAATCACATCAGAGAAATCCAATGGGTTGATTAAAAAGACCCGCATCAAAACTTTCCGATGCGATTAGGTCTTATATATATAAACTTTGCCCCTCGCCTTTTTACTTCATATACCCTGTGCCTGGGACCGAGAGTTAAATTCCCAAGGCACTTAATCGCATCGGGAAATTTCAATGGGTTGATTGAAAGACCGGGCCCGATGGCTCCGATTGTGATTGGCCCTTCGTTTTATATACGCCCCGGGCATATTACATTTCATAAAGACCAAAGGCCCCGCAGTCAGGCGCCTATCCACCTTATACAAAAATTCCGCCCCCCGAAGCATAAAACCTTTGTTTTATTTCAATTTTTGAGTTTTTATATATTATATGGGTTTTTTCGCCGGTTCGTTTCAAAACTAATCCCCGCCGTTGATCATAAGCCGATCAAACGGCTCGTGCAACCTCGCATCGCAAGTTACAATCGCATGTATTTGATTTATCCCCCCGATCGGTCATCCCTCCAATTTGCTCCCCGTTGTTGATCTGATCCTCAGATCAATGGCCATTGCTTAATCACCTCTGCCCTCCCGATCATGCAATCGCATCGGAGATTTTCATCACACCCCTTTTCTCCTCTCGTCGATTGCGATCCTTCGATTGGATCTGGACCGTCCACGTGTCCAGATCGGACGGTCCGAAATCACTCCGACTTGTTCATTTCCCCGCTCCTCTTTAAGCCTCCTCTTAATAAATCTCCACCGTTGGATGCCTTCATCCAATGGCTATGCTCCTTCCCTGCCTTCTGAAGCAGTTAAACCTAAAACGCAGGATTTTCTAATATTTTGTGTATTTTTGCAGGGATTGATGGTTCTTTCCATTTGTTCAAAAGAAATGCCGAAGGGCGGGAAAGATGTTTCCCATGCCTTTAAATTATCAATGGATACCATTCGCAAGGGTCGGATTCAACGTTTTATCAATGCTTCATGGGCATTGATGCCTTTAAAAGACATGTGCGGCCTGCACATCGACAAGACATTGTGGTTTAAATCACATTCAAAAGAGTATCAGTTTTGAAGACAGCACATCAGAATGAAGATTGAAGACAAATTTTGGAATTACGGCTAAGAATGATTATCAAAATCCTAATTCCCAGAATTAAAACACCATTAAAATAAAATCATAAGTGTTTAACAGACAGAAAGGCCTCCACCGCCACATCTGAGGAAAATTGATTCCTCCCAGCTACCATAGAGCCACCTGTTGCCTCAAAGCATTCAAACAGAGGCTGAACTTATTGCAGAATCAAATATTTTGCCTCAACGCATCCAGGGAGTTACTTCTGCAAGGAAATAAATGCAGAAATATCTGCAGAGTTACTCCAAACATTACGCAGAGCCTAAAAGTCAATAAAGCTCCCACCGAGTTATGTTCATAAATGTAAAACAGTTAATAAAGAAATCCACCTGTAAACTTCTTCATCGAGCCCTTCAAAGGCCGAGAAGTCATCACTCTGTATTAATTGTCCTTAAGATCTTTTGTTAGATCTCACCTCCTCATCCTTCTATAAATACTTATGTAGAAGATGAGAATCCGTTGGTTGCAGAACTTTGAAATACATCTGAGCTTAAACTTCTGACTGTAAATAATGTTCACTGGCCCTTGGAGCTCTGCTTGTGTTAGTTTTGTTAGGCTGGATACTGAAGATGATTGCTGAACTGAAACATTGGACTTGAGAACTGTAACTAGTTTGACATCAATAAACAAGTTGTTTCTTGGGATCTTGGTCTATATCACTAGTGAAGTGCCCCTTTCTTTGTTATTGTTTTCCTTCTATGTATGTCATATTGTTCACTATTCTCTGATAAAGAACAGCATTTATAGAGTTAGGACCTTCTGTATATCGGTAGCCTTCTCTGACTGAAAAGATTTATCTCAATGTTTTCCTCCAATTTGTTTATTTAAGAATGATTTAATACAGTAAAAGCAGTTAGGAATGCTGGAGTTCCCTCGTCCTACTGTTTTCTTTAAACATTGTTCTTGAAAGTTATTTTCCTTATTTTCTTATTAAATTTAGACTAGAAAGTGATGGTTTGCCCTGTTTCTAGCTTCTATTCTCCAAAAGCAAATTCTAAAAGTTTCCCTTGGTGTTAACTAAAAGTAGACTAGGTTTAAAAGTACTTTATCTGATCTTAAGTTTATACTTTGTCTCCTCTTATATGTTTTCATACTTTCTGAAGATAATTACGTGGATTATTGGATTGTTTGTCAATTAAGTTGCTTTAATACAAACTTGCCCAAGAAGTCAATGGTTAGCCCTGCACTTGGTTGGTTTCAAACAGTTACTTAAGAGGCTTTTTCTTGTTTGGACTGACTATAAATCATTTTTGAAATTATTATCAGTTTCCACCTCTCCAACACTTTATTGTTCCCATTCCATCATTTAAATCTTAATAATCTTATGATGTAGATGACTTGCCCCTTGGATCACTCTTGATGTTGTTGCTCAATTAAAGCCCTGTTATGACTCCATAGCCCAATGGACTAAAAGCCAGCGTTATATCTAACTTTTTAGCCTAACTGTTCTATTCACTTGCAACTTCTCACCTTTGAAACTCTTTGCACTTAGGACTTTCCACCTCAAACGGTATTCATGCTCAACCATCCAAAAACAAACAAAACCCTTGGTCTTCATAACTAGCCTAATATTATTACCCGAAACTTCAAAGACAAATCCATCTTTGCACTTATTGGAGAGATCCCTCTCTGGATTCAGGAGTGCTAGATCCTAGAATCCCAAAGTTGGTTGAAACGATGTTGTTTCTGTGATCGGACTTTGCCAATATTGCTGATTACAGATCCCCAACACATATCAGAGGCTCCGTTGGTGATTTTATTTGTGGAGGTTCTATCTGAGCCTCTATGTGGTTTGGTTAAGGGGTATCAACCAACCACTCTACGAGATGTGGTTAACAAATCTAGGGACATGTAGGATGTTTTTCCTAAGAACATATTCACTCCTAAGCCTTCCTTTCTCCAGAAGATAAAAGAAGTCAAACCTTTTCAAAAGGAGTAAACCAGGAAACAAAAGTTGGGTGAGGATATCCAGAAGGATTTGGGGAAGAAGATGTGTTTTAGCTATCAAGAGCCTTGGGCACTAAGGCACAGGTGTGCAAGAAAGGGCAAGGTGGGTGAGGTCCATTATATTGGTGTGTATTCAAAGAGTGACATCGATGATGATGAGGAGGAGCCAACACTAGAGCAGGCACGTGAGTAGGGACACCAGAAAATTGGGGGTGAGACTTCACAGGCTGGAGGCAAAGCCTCTATTATTGCATCCATGTAAGGATTCCCCAGGTAATTCACATTAATAGTTAGAGAAGTTCTAGCAGGACACAAGGTGACGATGTTGATTAATGGTGGGGCTTCCCATAACTTCATAGATGCAGCCATGGTTGATTGAAGAGAAATTTCGATAGAGTAGTTTGGTGGCTTTGTAGTAGCCATACCAGGTGGTCATCAAATGGATAACACTAGATATTTCCCCAAGTTGAAACTAACAATGGGGAATTACATAGAGACAAATGATTTCTTCATGGCGGATGTGCCAGACACTAATGTGGTTAGGAGTTCAGTGTCTCTATTGCATTAGGAAATATACTAGAGATCAAGGGAACATAAAGATGGAGTTTAAAAATATAACAGATGACAATAAGGTTGTTTTGAGGGACATGCATCAATATCCACCAAAGATAGTATCATATAACATCATTGAGGGAGTGTTGTGATGGTATGACTGATCAGGAGATCATGTCCATAGTTCAAAAATGCTCAAAAATGAAAGTGCTCGAAAATGTTTGCAACCTGAGCAACCAGAAAGGTCTCGTCACTGTGATTCTGGTGCCGCGAATGGTTCGCAAAATAGAGGTCGTATGTAGAAGTTATTAGGGTTTGAAAAAGCCCAATAAACTTCAAAAAATGACATTTTGACCCATTTTGGACTTTGTCTAAAAAAATTTCAAAAAAATATATTTGGAAAATTTTATTTTATTATATGGTTTTTAGGCCTATCAATGGGCGCCACATGGCTTGCATGGAGGCTACCACGTGGCCCCAGGCTGAAGTCAAATATAATGGAAAAATTTTATTTGAAGGTTCGAAGGCTTGAACCCATGACCTCTGAGCTAGTACGCCTACATTCTACCAACTGGGCTGCGCAGTGGTTCTTATAAACCATAGGCGGCGAAACCTATTTGAAGGTTAAAATTGTATATGGCGGAAAAAGAAAAAGGCTAGACCCTCAGGGCTAGCCCCAACAGCACATGACCAATGCAAGAACCATGGCCTTAAGGCCCTAACTCCGCGGTTTGTTAACGGTTAAGTTTGCGGTGGGTTCAGACCATGTGGCCAGCACACATTTAACATTTATTATGGTAGTTTCGTCAACGGTTAATATGCGCGGATAAGGCCGACGGTTTCGGCGGAGGTGTCACATGTGACCACACCCACCAACATTAAATTTAACCCCCAATGCCTCCAGAGGTTTTGCTAGCAAAGCCCTCAAATGCGGCGAGATTGCTAAATTGGCGGCCTTAATTGAAGTGTCTCCACATTTAGTGGAGCTTTTTAAGGGAGACTAGGCAAATTCCTGTTTTGGTCATAACTCATTATATTTTTTACCAATTTGGATGCATGGATAGTCAATTTTTGGTATTCTTGATATTTTGAACACATTGGCATAGGTTTCAGAGCCATCAGAAGTCATATTGTGCAAGTTTAGCTTCGGGAAAGGTGAAGGATCCACTAGGGCCACTAGGGTGTTTTCAGTGTATTGAGCATCCATTCACTGTTTTCTGCAAATTAATAGTCATTCCTAACTAATTCAAGCATTTTGAAGCTGTTTTTACAAATATCACAACCATTTGAGGCTTTATTTCACATGTACTTACCATTTTTGAGCAATAATATATAAGGGACATGCCATTGGGAGCTGGACCAGCAGATGTAGCCCAGGAGGGGTGATAATTCTTTCTCTGTTATTTATTGTTGTACAGTGTTTTATAAGAAATTTACATGCTTTAACCTCACACAGAAATATGTTTAACTAAGTTAAAACCATTTGTTTCACCTGCAAACTTCAGAGAACCTTATGCACACATTTTAATTACTGTTTGGATACTTAGCATTAAAAAACTAATACATTTCATTCAGATAAATTTGGTATTAGAGCTCAGGTTGAGCATTATATTGAGCTAGATTATTTTCTTTGTTTAATCTTTGTGCAAAGAATTTTTTTAACAGTTTGCATAGTTTTTAATGCTTACTAGGCTGAAGCTTAAGAGAGGAGAAGGTTAATTGGTAAAAGCTCAAAGTAATCCTCAGCCAAGGAAGGAAAGAGTACCATTATCTCCACCTTCAATTTCACCTCAAAGAGAAGCAAAAGAAGCCATAAGCATGACTTCAAGGGAAGGATAAATCCATGAAGAAGTTGATCCCAAGGAGGAAGAAAGAGTGTTCAGAAAATCATTCCTTGACTTGACTGAAAGGGTGAGAGTTATTTATCAAGAAATAAATGAGAAACTTGAAGGAGAAGGGTCCAAACTTCACAGGGAAGAAGAGGGATCGTCAGGAGGCCATAATGATGAGAATAAAACCAATAAGGGTAATGGAGGAAATGGAAACAGTGGAAATTCGCCATCATCACCCTCATCTTCATCTTCATCGAATTCATCAACCTCTACTTCATCTTCAGTACACGACAAGTCAAAGAAAACTGGTAAAATTCATTTTCTTAAACTTGATGTTAAGTTTGAATTGCCAAAGTTTGATGGTGAAATTAATGCAGAAAAGCTAGATAATTGGATTAGGCAATTAGAGGTCTATTTGAGAATTCAAAATTTTCATGATGATGAAACCAAAATCCAATTAACTTCATTGAGAATGAAAGGTGTAGCTCTTGTTTGGTGGGAAGCCAAGACAAAGGAGGAGATCAAAAAATATGGTAAGATTATCTTATCATGGTCTGATTTCATTTCTGCAATAAAACAACAGTTTTATCCATTAGGTCACATGCAGAAAGTCATAATGGACTGGAAAAATTTTAAACAGTTGAAAGGAAAAAAATTTCAAGTTTATGCCTAAGAATTTAGAAGAAGAGCTCTTTTACTAGGAATATATTTTCATAGCCAAGACACTTTACTCAAGTATATAGGAGGTTTGCATACTTACCTAAGACATACCATTATCATGTTTAACCCTACAAGCTTAGATGAGGTTTGTGTTCAAGCCACACATTTAGAGGCAAGGGGAAAACAAACTTAGATGGGAATGAGGAAAGTGAGTTTAAAGGAAAATGGAAGAAAAAGAGAAATGCAAATTCTAGAAATGAGAAGGGAAAAATTTTCTGCAAACATTGTTCTAAAATAAGCCATGATGAGGGCCATTGTTGGAAACTTCATCCAGAGTTGAAACTAGAAAGTTTTAAAGCCAAAGAGAAAGGCAAGAAAATTGCAATAACTGAACAAGACCTACGGTCAGAATCAGGAGATGAAACAAAAATCATAGCTATGGAACTAAAGAACTTGAGGAGGAAAGAGAATGAAACTAAACCCAGTCCTGGTATTTCTATCTGTCACATAGAAGCCTCAAGTGAAGAGAAGAGAATTGAATTGTTTCATGTGAGGGCATTTCCAAACATACCAAGGTTGACACACTATTTGACAGTGGGTCGCAAGCGAACCTTATTTCTAAAGACTTAGTCAAGAAAATAAATCTTGAAACCATTCCACATCCGAAACCATATCCTCTTGGTTGGATTTGTAAGGATGCAAATTTACAGGTTTCAAGGAAGTGCATGTTGTGCTTTGCAATAACAGCACATTTTATTAACACGGTTGAATTAGATGTTGTTCTGCTTGATATTACAAGTGTGGTGTTGGGCAGTCCTTACTTGTATGACATGAAAGCTATCTTCCATCGCCATGAGAAAAAGTACCATTTATTCAAGGATGGAAAGGAATTTATTGTGAGAGCACATCGCAAAAAACTAGACTCTTCTTTAGTGAATGTAGGGCAGATGAAGAGGCTTGTCAATGCGAGTCAAAACTTGACATTGATGATGATTAAACAAAGGGAAGTTGTATAAAACCATTTTCATGTAAATGCTAATGTAAATAATGATTTGTTTCAGTCCAATAGCAAGTTGTCTTTGAAAGAAGATGACAAGAAGTTGCAGAAATCGTCTTTGGTGTCAATTGGTGTGAAAAACAAAGTGTCAGTGCAAGAAGGTGCAAAGTTCCAAGAGAGGGCAAAGAAACCTAGCAAAGAAGGCACAAATTTCAGCAATGATCATTGCTAGTTTCAGAAAGGCATGGTACAATGGCAAGGAAACTTGGTCAGGAATCGACACAATACAAGGCTAATTCAACAAAAAATCGCCATAAGGACAGGATGTAAGGTGAAAGTAATTTTCAGTTTCCTTTGATAATAGACCAATGTAGAAACAATATGTTTACTAAAAAGTTAATTTTTTGTTCTGCAAGTTTCGAAAATGTGCAGTATGACAATGTCAAAGTCAGCAATAGTTGGTCAATGGAATCAAGGAAAAAAATTTTATTTCAAGAGAAGATCCAATTAATGAAATTAGGGAAATTTCAGTGGATTCAGATTGGAAGAGTGGGGACAAAATCTCCTCATCTTCAGGTTTAGTATTCAAGAGAGATTTTAGGGTCCAAAAGCTTCCTAGTGGGGAGGTGCGATCAGGAGATCATGTCCATAGTTCAAAAATGCTCAAAAATGAAAGTGCTAAAAAATGTTTGCAACCTGAGCGATCGGAAAGGTCTCGTCACTGTGATTCTAGTGCCATGAACGATTCGCAAAATAGAGGTCATATTCATAAGTTATTAAGGTTTGAAAAAGCCCAATAAACTTAAAAAACTGACATTTTGACCCATTTTGGACTTTGTCTAAAAAATTTTCAAAAAAATATATATTTGGAAAATTTTATTTTATTATATGGTTTTTAGGCCTATCAGTGGGCGCCACATGCCCTACCCGGAGGCTACCACGTGGCCCCAGGCCAAAGTCAAATGTAATGGCAAAGATTTATTTGGAGGTCCAGAGGCTCAAACCCGCGACCTCTGGGCTAGCGCGCCCACGTTCTACCAACTGGGCTGCGTGATGGCTTTTATAAACCATAGGGAGCAACACCTATTTGAAGGTTAAAATTGTATATGGCGGAAAACGAAAAGCACTAGCCCCTCAAGGCTAGCCCCGACAACACATAACCGGTGCAAGAACCATGGCCTTAAAGCCTTAACTCCATGGTTTGTTAACGATTAAGTTTGCGGTGGGTTTAGATCATGTGGCTAGCACACATTTAACATTTATTGTGGTGGTTTCGTCAATGGTTAATCCGCACGGATAAGGCTGACCGTTCCGGCAGAGGTGTCACATGTGACCACAGCCACCAACATTAAATTTAACCCCCAGTGCCTCTAGCAGTTCAGCTAGTAGAGCCCTCAAATGCGGCGGGATTGCTAAATTGGCGACCTTGACTGAAGTGTCTCCACATTTAGTGAAGTTTTTTAAGGGACATTGGGAAAATCCTTGTTTTTGTCATAACTCCTTGGATTTTCGACCAATTTGGATGCATGGATAGTCAATTTTTGGTATTCTCAATATTTTGAACACATTGGCACAGGTTTCAGAGCCATCATAGGTCAACTTGTGTAGGTTTAGCTTCGTTAAAGGTGAAGGAGCCACTAGGGCCACTAGGGTGTTTTCAGTGTATTGAGCATCCATTCACTGTTTTCTGCAAATGAATAGTCATTCCTGACTAATTCAAGAATTTTGAAGCTGTTTTTACAGAGAGCACAAACATTTGAGGCTTTATTTTACATGTAGTTACCATTTTTGAGCAATAAGATATGAGGGACATGCCATTGGGAGCTAGACCAACAAATGTAGCCCAGGAGGGGTGAACTGCTTCATCAAATTTGTTGAGTATTGTTACATGTGATGTTTCATTCTTTGTTATTTACTATTGTACAGTGTTTTATAAACAATTTACATGCTTTAACCTCAAACATAAATTTGTTTAATTAATTTAAAACCATTTGTTTCACCTGAAAACTTCAGAGAACCTTATGCACACATTTTAATTACTGTTTGGATACTTAGCACATCAAAAGTAATACATTCCATTCAGATCACTGACATTGAGTGGGAAGTTGGGTGGTTCATTATAGATAGTAGACAATTGGTCCATTATTTCTTTGTAAACACCAAAAGGTTTCTTTTGACATTCCTCTAGGCAGACCAATAGATAGAGGTTTTGAACACATTATAAAGTTGGCAGAAGGTGTAAAAGAAGCCATTACCACCCACTACTAACATCCCAAGTTCTAGAAAGATGATATTGAGAAGGCCATTAAGGAGTTGTTGAGGTTGGGTCATATTCGGCCTAGTTCCAGTCTGACCTCTTCTTCAATGTTAATGGCTAAGAAGAAGGAAAATACCTTGAGGATGTATATTGACTAACAAGCCCTTAACAAGAGGAAAAAAAAAAACAGTATCCCATCTCCAGACTAGATGAGCTAATGGAAAATTTGAGGGGAGCCAAATACATTTTGAAGATAGATATTCATTCAGGGTACCACAAGATCCAAGTTCAGGAGCAGGACATCCTAAAGAGTTCCTTTAGGTGCCCTTATGGGCACTGCAAGTTCTTGGTTATGCTGTTTGGGATAACCAATGCACCTGCACCTTTTCAGTCATGTATGAACCATGTATTCAATAAACAGTTGTGAAAGTACTTGTTGGTATTCTTTTATGGCATACTTATCTACAACCAGACTTGGGAGGAACATTTGGCACACTTGGACGAGTTATTGGGGATTCTAGAGGAACAAGAACTCTAAACAAGGAATCCAAGTGTGAGTTTGGGATTAAATAGATACTCTACATAGGGCACGTGATCAGGGAGAATGGAGTGTAGGTGCACCAGGAGAAAATCAGGGCTATTATTGAGTGGCCTACCCCAAAAAATGTGACTGAGAAAAAATCCTTCCTTGGTCTTTGCACATACTACATGAATTTTGTTAAGGGATTTTCATAGCTAACCACACCCTTAGCTAACCCCACCAAAAAGGGGGCTTTCGTTTGTTCTGATGTAGCACATGCAACCTTTGAGAAGATGAAGCAGGGGATGAGTTCGTGTCTTGTACTAGCAATGTCAAATTTCACCCAACCATTTGTGCTAGAATGTGACACTCCGGGGATAAGAGTCAGAGCAATTTTGATGTAAAATAACCACCACATAATGTTTAAGAGATGCAAACTCAGAGATTATGAGTTACACTATCCAATTTATGACAAAGAAATGTTGGCCATCATGCATGGATTGGCCAAGTTCAGAAAATATCTTGTGGGGAACAAGTTCAACGTGAAAACATATCATAATAGCATGAGATTCCTCATTGAGTAGAAAGAACTAAGTGAGGGACAACAAAAGTGGATCAAAAAATTGCAGGATTATGATTTCAAGATCGATTATGTCAAGGGGAAAACAAAGTGGTAGTAGATGCCCTTTCGAGGATTCTATCCACTCCCTCACTCACGGAGATGACAGATGATTGGAAGTCGCTACTACCTGTGGAATATTCCAAAAATAAATTCGCTTGTGAGATTTTGGAGGGGTTGATACCAATGTTATCAGAACCAAAACGATGATCGAACCGAAAATCCTTGTGGACTGGAAACTGGTCAGAACCAGACCGGGAACTCGTCAAAACCAGACGAGAACCGGTAAAAAATCGAGAAAAAAAAAACTAGTTTACCAAAAAAACATAAATTATTCATATTTTAAAGAGAAAATATATAGATTCATGTGAATCCATATGAATCCAAACCATTTATACATAAATATGCAAAAGTCCTCATTTATATAGCAAGCAATAGTGCATATAACCAAAATAGCACTTAGTGCAAACATCGTTGAACCAAAAAACATCAAGCAGCAGCTTCTAAAAAGCCTTTATTGTCCAAAATAACATGATTGTATGACACTGTAGTCTGCAATACTACAACTACAACATACAAGTGCTAATTGTCAATGTCATCATTAGAATCATCATCATGATTGAAAAAACGCAACATGTCATGTCAAGATTTTGTTTTAGTGATGGATACATTTTTAGTAGTCATGATAAAGGAGTTCGACAACTATCATTAGGGAAATTTTGAGGTCTAAAATGGGCCTCCTAAATAAATAATAAAATAATAGCTAAATTAATAAAAAAACACCATGGATGGAAAGGATTTGCCATCTCTGTGAGAATATGAAAATCGATGATGAAAATCACTTCCTCTTAGAGTGCCCCGCGTACAACTACATTAGAGCTCAATTTCATAATCTTTGTTGCAATGCTGACCTTCCTAGCCTTTTAAGATGTCAAAATTATAGTGAGCTGGGGAAGCTTCTCTCCAAGCTTTTTGAGCATAGGAATGAAATCTTAAATCAAATTAAATAACTCTTTTCTTTAGGTCCGATAGACCAAAGATTGGTCTCAGTGGATGTTAACCATCATCATCATCATCATCAATTCACTTTTTGCACCACAATATATGTAACAATGGTTAAATTCAATTCAAAAGTTGTACCAAAATAAAATTAATAAAAAAAAATTGTATTGATGTGACTATAAATAAAAATGGGGTTTTCAAGAAAAAATCATTATCATTGAACAATTAATGCATTTGTCCTTTGTATTTAAATAACTTAAAATAAAATATAAATATAAATTCATAAGTTCTTAATTATATAATATATTATTAATTAAAATTTATATTATTTAAATTGCATAATAACATGTAATTAATGTACTATATAAAAATAATATAATAAATGTAATATATTATTTTATGTATGAATTTTATATTACATATTAAATTGATTTGATTTATAGCATAAGAATAAATAATTTATGATGTAAAAATCAATATAATATATATTCTACATTATTTAATTATTTTTCATAATATTATAAATAATAATATATAATATTAATATAATCATAATGAAATGAATTGAGTTATCTTTAAAATTAAAGAGAAAAAAGTATTGAAATAAATTTAATTTATACTTATCAGTATAATATAAGATTTATATACATTGAAATTTAGATTTTTTTTCCCCAAATTATATCGAACTTAATATAACTTTTTTCAACATTCAAAACTAATATCCCTCTTTTCGTCATACAAAACTAAAATGTTTTTTTTTTTCTTTAATTTTAATATTTTTGTATTGTTATCAATATTATAATAATATTATTTATAAAATTGATTTATCCTAAAATTACAAAGTTACATTTTTTATTTATTTTGATTTCATATGTATAATATATATGTATAGATATTAACTTATAATTAATTTGAAAATGTTATATTAAACAAAATGAGATGAATATATAATTTAAAAATAAATATAAAAAAATATACAAATATAATATCTATTCAAAAGTGTGTAAAGACATGAAGATTGGGTAGAGATATGCATTGTTTCTTTCAAAAATATGAAATGACAATAATAATATTTTATTCAAAAAGTGTGAAATGACATTTATTATGAGTACTTTACTTTATAACTTTAAAAGGATTTAGAGCACTACCATGGTTAACCATGAGTTTTTATCCACCATTGAGAATGTGACAAGTAAATACCTTTAACTCAAGCAATGCCACCTTAACTATTAGGGATGATGCCATCCCCTAAAATGTGATTGGTTCTCATAAAGTGAATTTTTATTGTACATTTTCCTTAGGAGGCCCATTTTAAACCTCAAAATTCCCCTAATGTTCCACAAACATTAAAGTACATAGAGGGATTGGTGCTCTTCATTAAATACTAGTTCCTTGCCCTCATACATGAAAAAATCCAATGGAAATGTTGCAATCCACGCAATCCTGATATCCTGAAAATTTGTTAAGTCTGCTGGATTCTGAGTGAAATTTAAAATTTTACTTTCTCCATATGAAATCCAATGAGGTTGGAACCACTCTCAAACATCCCGAGTCATTTCATGGTAATGTTAAAAATTTAAGTAAAAGGGTGGAAATGAAAGATTAAGGAGAATGTCACCATGAAATGCATAGCAATAATAGGACCATAGGCTTCAATATTAAGTTGGTCTAGGGGAGAAGTAGATGTAGGCCAACCAATTGAGAAAATCAAAAAATAAAAATAGGGAAAAAATTTTACATCGACTTAAGAAGGGACAAAAAAAACAAAACCAATCCTAAACTGACTGGTTCGGTGGAACCGTCTAGTTTTGTACCAAACTGGTCATTTCCAATTCAGAGGGCTGGTTCGGACCAGTTTTGCCTCCAAACCGGTCGGATCAGCTGGTTTTGTGGAACCGATTTAGTTCTGATAACACTGGTTGATACAGGATGACAAACACTAGGTCATGGATGACATCATTTACTGCAAAGAATGGATCTATTTGATACCAAAATCACAACTTAAGGAGAAAATTTGCAGAAAACGCATAGCTCACCTTTGACAAGACACACGAGGTACTAAAAAACCTACTGGAAAGTTAAGGAGAGGTTCTGATCCGGATTTATGCAGGAACGCAACAAAATAAACACATAACCATAAATACAGAGATGCAGCGGAAATAATGCGTCATTTCATTAATAACAGAAATATGCTTATAGACATAATGGAAATAAAATAGCTAGGGTGCTGGTAGCGAATCTCTAAGAAGAGATGTGATGGCTACAGACCTCTGAACTGTGTTACAATGAGGCTCGAGGGCCTATTTATTATTGAGAAACAATGTAGAATTCGAAACGTCCAAAAACCTAACCGTAGGAGATGAGGCGCCAAAACTGTGGGCGCTCGTTTGGGTAAATTGATGGTTCAACTTCCCGGGGGCGTAACTTTGGCACCCGATCTCCGTTTGATGCGCTCAATAGCTCGTTAGAAAGATCTATCCGAGGACCACAACTTTCGGAACGAATTTCATTCCATGAAATTCGCTAATAAAACGATGCCCAAAAAACGTCGTTTAGGGCCTCAAAACGGCTCCGGAAGTTCAAGACCCGAAAAACTGCGAAAAAATAGTAAGTTTTGTTGCAACTTGAAAACTGAAAGAACTGATGATGGGGGTTCAAATAGAATAGGTGGGTGGCCACCAATATCCACCTGGATCATTAAGCCCCCAAAACGGCTCCGAGAGTGGAGGACCCGAAAACCTGCTAAAAATAGTAAGTTGTGCTGAATGTGAAACGCTGCAAGAATTGATGGTGCTGGTCCAAATGGAATAGGTGGGTGGCCACCGATATCCACCTGGATCAGGTTCTCTTTGAAGGACCTCAAGATGGATCTGTTGCGATTTGTGAAGAAATGCAACATTGGCTAGAAAAACAAAGTTGAACATACTCACCCGACAAGGTTGCTACAGCGACTCCCTATCCCTAAGCAGAAATGGGAGACCATTTCCATGGAATTTATCACTGGGCTATCTAAGGTGCAAGGTAAAGATTGAATATATATGGTGGTGGATAGGCTTACAAAGTTCGCGCACTTCTCAGCACAGGTGGCAAAGTTGTTCTTCAAGGAAGTCTTCCAATTGCATGAGTTGTTGAAGACCATTGTGAGCAACAAAGAAAGTAGATTTATGGGTGGATTCTGGCAGGAGTTATTTAGACTTGTGGGGATTGAGCTGACACTAAACACTAGTTACCACCCACAAACTTATGGATAGATTGAGATAGTCAACAAGTGGTTGGAGGGCTATCTCAGGAATTATGTATCTGACACTAAACACTAGTTACCACCCACAAACTTATGGATAGATTGAGATAGTCAACAAGTGGTTGGAGGGCTATCTCAGGAATTATGTATCTAGCCAACAAAAGGCATGAGTTAAGTGGTTGCATTGGGGGAGCATTGGTACAAAACCACTTTTCACATGTCTATGGGTAAGACAATGTTCAAAGCGCTATACGGATACGATGCCCCAACATTTGCAGATTGCATATTTGGGGATAACTTTTCTCTTTTGGCTAAATATTCTACAATTCTCAAGGAAAAATTGCAGATAGCTCAGAAATAGCAAAAAGTATATGCAGACGGGCATAAGATAGAGCACAACTTTGAAGTGAGAAATGGTATACCTTTTTCTCCAACCTCATAAGCAGTAATCTCTTAAGACAAAGGGGGCAGAAAAACTAAAACTCGGGTTCTACAGGCCATACAAAATCGTGAGATGAGTTGGGGAAGTGGCTTATGAGCTTGAGCTCCCTAAAGGATGTAAAGTTCACAGTCTTCCATGTTTCGTGCCTCAAAAAGGCTTTGGGGAAGAACGTAGTCATTTCCACTGAGCTCCCATCATTGGATGAAAAGGGAGACCTAATTCTGGTTCTGGAGGAGATTTGGGAGACCAGAGAGCGAAATTTGAGGAATAGAATTGTAAAAGAGTACCTGGTTAAGTGGAAAAATTTACCTGTTGAGGATGCCACATGGGAGGGTGAACAAGTGCTCAAACATCAAGAGTTGAAGTTGCTTAAAGGAAAGCAATCTTGGGTGGGGAGGACTGTAATGTCCCCAACTGCGTAGGAGACATAAGACATGGTTCTGCTAGCCTAATAACTTCCCGAGAACTAAGGCAGGGGAAATTTTAATAAGGGGACATGATTCACCTAGGGAAACATTAAAACTACCTAAGGGGTGAAAAATGGGGCATATCCTAGGCAATGAAAAGTCACTTTCATTTTAAAAAGTAAAAGTTTCTAAAGTGACTTTATAAAAATTAAAAAGGTAAAATAATGGAAAAAGTGGCCACTAAATTATAAAATGAGAAAAGAGAGAAAACTCTCATTCTATTGCTTGCATTTTGACTAAAGAAGCTTTTGAAGATTTTTTGGAGAGAAGATTAGGGTTTGAGAAACCATGGCCGTCATTGCTAGCTTTGATGTTGAAACTATAAACCTTAATTGGTTCAGGGCGTAAAATCACTTATATTTCGCCACAACATTTCAAAGAAGGATATTTGTAGAAGATATGAAAGTAACAATAATATCTGTCAGTTTTATCTTCTAATATTTTGTTTATCATCCTCTTTACAGGTTGAGAATACATTTTGAGAAGAGCCAAGAGCAAGATACGTACACCCAAAGCCACAATGCTGAGGACAGGGGATGTCACTCTAATCCCTTTCCATTCTGTTCTAGCTATCTCTTAGGAAAGATAAGGGGGGTAGTCCCTAAAGGTGGAAGATTGGTGGGAACTTATTCAGAACAAGTCTAGGAGATGAAATTTCTTATCTAAATCACTTGAAAGGATTGAACAAGTAAGATTATATGAACAACGATGTTGTATTCAATTAGATAAAAGAGACACTTGTGGATAAAAGAAATGATGGATGAGTGCCTTATTAACAATGCTCATATGAATTCAGAGAATTTGCACAAAAATGATCAATATGTCAAGCTATAAGATAAACAATTGCTGCAAGAGAAAGCGTTAGCATCATAGATAAAAGTGAAATGAGAATATGATTTGCAAAGAAAGTAAAATTATTCCTTTAATAGATAACAACAGTGTGAAACTTAGATCATGCTCATAATCTCAACTATCAATGATCAAAAATATACACTGCAAGATCTATGGGGAATGAAAATGTTAGTAACATTAGACTACTCTAATGAGAATATAGTCAAGATTACCAAGTCACAAGATGCCAAAAATAATTAAGATTCTTCAATGGAATAATGGAGACAATGATGCTAGATACAAAGTGCAAAATTGTAAGATTCCCTCAGCAATCAACGAGACTCCTTAGGATGACTCAATAGAGATAGCTTGTGCTTATTAGAAAATTCATCAATCATTAGTTATAAATGAGTGGAAACTTCAAACACAAGATCACAAGATTCCAAAGGCAACAAATGAAGTGTTTCAGGACTACTTAATGAAATAATATAGACAACACAATCTTAGAATGCATTTCACATATGTGAGTGATGGCTAAGTAAATCTTGACTTATGCAAGCACAAGTAACCAATGTCAAGTGAAATTGTGAATTAGACTAGATGCAATTTATAATCATGCAATGATAAATGAACAACTAACTAAGAGGTTATTAATTATCAATCTTCCCTGCCTCTAACTATCTGCATGCCACAATATTGATCAGCCAATGATGAACCTCAACGACATAAGAAACGCACCAAACCTCAGAAAACACCACTGGCAAAAAGGGGTAAGCCTATTCTAGCTTATTTTCAATGTATGACAGTCTAAAAGATACCAATATCAATTATGAAATATAGTTAGAAAAGAAAATGTCGCTGTAAAGTTAGATCATATCCCTACAGTTTTATATCAGAATGTTCTAGCTTATGATCAGACCTCTGCAATAATTTTTTCAGTCCATTAATAACCCCAATCAGCCCTCAAAATAGCAAGAGGTAACAACCAAAAATACTTGATATTGATATGTGAATGTTATGATTTAATTTTATTTTAGAGATTCCTTCTAGATGTTTCTCTTGAGATTAGGGTCTGTGTAATACTTCACATTTCAGTGTTTCTAAACAGTCAGATATAGGCCACGTTTGAAGAGTATCAAGGCCTCAAAGCCTTGCGACGCTCAACCAAAAACTGATATATCAAGCCAAGAGCTCAAATATCAATGTGTTACCTTCAAGCAAGCAACGTAACCCTTCCATATTTATACATTTTCCTACAATCATAAGATGGTTAGTTTTGAAGCAAGTGAGGGTAGAGGCAGACCATAAAAACCCCTGCGACCCAATTATACAAGGTTGTTAGATCTTTTGGTTGGCCTTAAAGGCACCCTCCAACTAATCCAATGTCAAAATAAAAAAAATGAACCCCCGTGATGGTAGATGAAAGCCTACAAAACCACAAAGTTAGCCTCGAAATCAAACGCAACAAGAGAAAACATCTACTAGGTCAGCGACTAAGGTGGGGAGATGACTTATTGCTTCAGTGAGTAACTTAACAATATTAAAGACCTTCTTTTAAGAGGACGCTAGGCCTGCAAAAAATAAATATGTTAATAGTTTAAACTTCTAAAGGATCAGATCTCCGTGATAGAATTTTTCTAGTGAAAACTAATATGTAACCCTTAAAAATAAATTATCTGGACCTGCAAAGCAAAAAGATCAATTTGATAATTAATTTCAATATATTTTTTTAGTGTTCAAATGACTGTGTTTGGTTTCAGGGACCTTTTTCAGGCCTACGGCTAGGTTTCCAGACTCTTCAGGGTTGCAGATAGGCCTATTTGGCTAGCGTCAAGCAAGGCAGATACTTATAACCAGATCCTATAGCCCCAAACAAGCCAATATGTATGCAAGCGATAAAAATAATTTTAAACATCAAACCCTTGCTAGAATTTGTTTTTCAATGAAAATAGAGCTTCAAATATTTGTGTCCTTAGGAGAACTATCACTGAGGAAAAGGCTACCAGAATGCAAATCAAAACCCTCTCTGAGACCTAGTATAGGCTCAAACCCTTGCGGCCCTCCTTAAATGGGCCAAAGTGGCTAACGTCCCTCAGAAAATTTGGCCTCAAACCCTAGCTGTCTGGAATCCTCCAATGCCAATTTCTTCCTTGATCCTTGAAATATTTCACCTGCAAAAGAAATTTATGAGGAAGCCCTCGTCCTCTACTTCAAATTTGTCTTTGCCATCTTGGTCTTTTGCACCTGCAAATTAGTCAAATAGAGTCCTCCACAAGATTTTAAAAAATAAAAAAATAAAACCCCAAAATTTATATACAAAATGAAAAATAAAATACAAGGGTTAGTACTAAAAATTATTTACAAAGTAAACATTATCTACAAATTATTTACAATATCCATAAGATAAATTTAGCTCTAATTAGAAAATAAATATTTTTATCCTAAGTAGAAATTTGAAAGTAATTGATAGAAATAAATTTGATTTAATGTATAAGCCAGGACTTTGCACCGGAAATTGTTAGATAAGCTTGAATTCCACAGAAGATTTGGTCACCTCAAAGCCCATGAACTTGGGTTTTGCTCCAAGGGTTCAATACTTGATGATATCTACATAAAATATAAATTATTAGTTCTAAAGGGGTTTGATTCAATGTTGCGAACATTGCGATCGGGATTAAATCGGCGAGGGGAAAAAATCGGAAAAAATCGGGGAAAAAATTGGTAAAAATTAGTAAAAATCGGGAAAAAATCGGCACATACAAAAATATTCATTTTTTTTCAATTTTTTTAATATTTAAAGCATCCAAAACATAAAATAAATTCATTCACACATAAATATGGAAAAAAAACTAATATATAAGATGTGTAATATCATTTCTAGTGCTACATCACACATAAAACTGAATCATGTTCTGAATACTAAGTCCTGAGTCTCAACTCAGCCTCAAAATGTCAAAAAAAATATAATAATGTATCTCATATCATGAGTCATAATGTCATATACAAAAGAATGCACGATATAACCTATACTATTGATTTCCTCTGCCCCTCTTGCAAGAAAATGTAATAGCTTTTCCTCTAGATGAAGAAGTTGACGAGGTTGGCAGTGGACTCTATCGTGCTCTAGAACCTGAAGCACCAGGGGCTAAAGGAGGCAAACCACGTCCTCTACTGGTAACAGGGGTAGGTGGTGTCACCTCCTCCTCCTGCGCCTCCTCCTCCCCCTCCACTACCTCCTGCTCTATCCAATCAGGGTTTGAATCCATGATAGACATCTCAGCCTCAAACCCTCCATTCAGCAGTGGTGTCAATCGCATCTAAAGAGAAGGCCTCCATATCAGGTGTCCTCTCGAGTTGTCTCACCCACAATATAAGATTGTAGTAGACGTAAACCATGTCATTGAGGCGCTGGGACTCCAACCTATATAAGGGTCATAAATTAATAAATTAATAATTATAAAAAAAATTATTTAATGAATTCAAAAAATCAGCTAAAATATTTTAAGTTTTTAACTTGTTGCACTTTTTGGTGTATATTTTTTCAAATACACTCTAGTTGTGCTCGCATCTTGAAGAGCTACATGTTTGGTTGCATATTCTAATGGCAAGATTTTGGAGTTTTGGTAATCTGCCACCATAGCTCCTCCACCATGCATCTACAAGTTACAAGTTATAACAAATAAGATAAACTTATAAAGTTACAAACATAAGAAAAATTTTAAAATAATGAAAATTCGAAAATTGAAAGTTGAAGCAAAGTATGGAATTATGATTCATGAACTTGAGGAGACAATGAATTTTGAAACAAACAAAATCTTACCTGGCATTTTAGTAGTCCTATCATGGATAGCCATGTCAAAGCCCAATGTGCCACCTGCCATTTTGTATATCTCCATTTCTTTGGAAATATCTGCAAGTTCTGAAGGATATGGCACCATCTTCTAAACACAAGTGAAAAAGCCATCCATGACCTCAACATCAAATAAGAAACTACATGAATAAGCAAATTCATGGTTCAGGAAAATCCCTACAGCATGAATGGGACAATGGAGTGTGTTGTTCCATCGGTCATCAATCACTTCCCATACAAGAAGTTGTTTCTGAAACCCCTCATCACCCTTATCATGATAGTAGATGTGAATGGCTTCTTTGGCCCTATCCATGGCCTCATACAAGTATCCCATTGCGGGCTTCTCCCCATCAACCAATCTAAGAACCTTTACCAAAGGTTCAGTAATGTTGCATACTTCTTGCACTCTCGCCCAAAAGCTTTCCTGATATGAAACCAACCTACAGATGGCCTCTCCCTCTGGTTTGTGGTTTTATTTCAAAGCACACCACTCCTCTGAAAGAAACATTCTCTTCATATCCCACATAGAATTCAAGAGGGATTGAAGAGATATGAAACTAGTGGCAAACCGTGTAATAGCAGGGCGCACCAACTCCTTCTTGTTGGTGAATGTTCTCATCAAATGAAGCACAAATGCATGATTATATATAAATTTTGTAACGCTCTTTGATTATTCTACAATATCTTTGACAAAATGAATCTTTCCTATGTCCTCCAACATCAAATCAATGCAATGTGCAACACAAGGTTTCCAAAATATGCTCGAATGCCTCTCCATAAGCATCTTGCCAGCATCGACATAGTTTGTGGTGTTGTCTATTATAATTTGGAAAACATTTTGTGGACCCACCTCCATAATGAACACATCCAATAAATCACATAATAATCACACATCTTTGACATGTGCAGATGCATCAACAAATTTCATAAACATTGTCCCCTTGGGACAACTAACCAAGAAGTTAATGAGGGTCCTACCCTTTTGATCAATCCAACCATTTGACATCACAGTGTGTTAAGTCCCTATATTAATAATGTAGTCCCTTATTATGTTAGTGTATCCCCCCTTATTGTTATTGTTGTACCCATGTAACCCCCATTTTGTTATTATTTTGCCCTTACATTATTATTGTTAGGTCGGCTAGGATTACATTGTGGCCCCACTAGGATTACATTGTGGCCCCATGGACTCCTATATATAGAAAGGAGGTTTTGTCATTTGTATCATCCAAGAATTGTTCATTCATGTAATGAATTGGAGGTTGCCCCCTTGAAGTGGCTTATTTCTAAGGCATCGATATCTCTTTTCTTCTATTTTTTGAGTTGGTTTCCCAACATTTGGTATCAAAGCTTTGGATTCTAGGGTTTCGCTGCTCCAAACATGTCATCGTGGAATTTTAGCTATAACTTTTTTTCTACAAAGGTTCAGCAGCTGAATTTTTACAGTACAAAGCCGAAATCCTGAGGAACTTCGTCACAAAATTTCAAAGCTTGGTTCGCAATATTTTTGGAGATATGATCTATGAAAGTTAGGGCTTTTTGATCAATGGATGTTGATCAATATCAATGTTACGAATATAATTCATATAAAAATAATAATAAATATAAATATAAATGTAATAACAAATAATAAGTATTTAACTAATGGTTAGTTATATAGTAATGAAGAGGCATGTCTTAAAGACATGTCTGCTCATGAAAGGGCACCTGCCTAGGGTATATAACCAAGCCCTCATTCTCATTTGTATCATCCTACATCAATTATTTTATAGAATATACGATTACAATTACTATCCTATAATGGATGTCTTTGTATACGAAGTATTTTAAATATTTTTATTGCGTATACAACTATTGGTTGTTACATTGGTATCAGCGCCAACGTTCTCTGATCACCGACCTTTGGCCTTCAACGTGTCATCAACTTGGTTGTCGTCATATTCAAAGATTTCACTACATACTTGGAGTTTCTCCATTCTACCGGATTCATTGTCAGGCCTTTGACCATTAAAAAAATTATATTATATATATAAAAAAACGAAAAACAAACAAACTATATAACAAAAAAGATAGGTTAGAAGAAAAAGGGATTATAAATTTATATAAAAATAAGAAAATATATTTAAAAAAAAAAAATTAAAAGAAAGAAAGAATACGTTAGAAAAAAAATGACATGTTACAGAAAAAAATTAAAATAGTAAAAAAAAAAAAATCAAAACAAGTTTAATATATATATAATAAAATTTAAAGATTTAAATTATAAAAAAGGGAAAAACAACTTACCACCGCCAAGGCTTCTCCAACGTAGCACCAAAACCAACCACACCCAGCAAGCAACGTCGCAGCTGAAATACTCCCACTCACCATAGTCGTTGAACATACACGACCCTTGACCCCTCACTACAAATCCTCCTGACCACTGGTCCACTCTCTGTTGATCTCACTTGTTTGCCCAATCAAGAACTACATCACTGTGTAAGTCCACATATCAACGTATGTCTGCTATCATCCCTGTGCACTCTCCTCACACGGTATTCACTGTTGCATAGAACCTGCAGTTGTAGTCCCCTGTCAGCCATACACAATAGTGTTGTCGCGACCATTTTCTGTTTTGCTTGCTCGACTGCACCCGCCACCATACAACTACACCATTAGCATGTCCACAATACCATTATTGACTTCTTTGTTCGTTGTTGACCCTTATCCACCATCCCCTCCATTGCTAACGTTGTGTCCCTGTCGTTCCATCCCACACCCTCACAAAATCCACGTCGTTGTAAATTCCCAAACATGTGCATTCATATTTCTTTTTAATTTGCGTTGTGTCCAACCTGTACGACCCTTCAAATATTAAATGATTTCTTAAAGTATTAAAGAATCATTATTAAGGTTCTAAGGTATATAAAAGGAAAAAGGTTATTAAATTTTTAAGCATTCGAAAAGTGGAGAGTGAGAATAAATCATTATACATTTAAGGATTTTATCTAAAAAAGGAATATATATCTATATCTATATATATATATATATATATATATATATATATTTGAGATTCTTTTAAAATAAAAGATTAGTAAATGATTCATTACCAAAGATTGAAGGAGTAATAAAATTTTGAAGGTTATAGTCGTTACTTAAAAAAAAAAATTATATAAAAAGAAATGAGGGAAGATTAAAAATAAAAAATAAAAAATATATATAAAGGTGAATTCCAAGATTCAAGGAAGTTACAAATTTTTTAAGTCATATAAAAGGAATTACTTTTAAAGACCCCAAGTTCATCACTGAAGAAAGATAGAGTCTATTTTAAAGATGAACAAAGAACCTATGGATTCCCCACATAACTCTACATTTTGGACGAGATGTCCATTTTGTGGAGCAAGAGACCAATATTTGTCGATTTTTAAAAATCGCACAATACCTTGTCCCAAATGTCAAAGATTGTTTACTTTAGAATAATATCAAGATAGCGCCAAGACACAAATTAAAAAATTAAAGGAAGAGATCACGAAACTTCAACAAAAGAGTAAAGCCTCAAAGAAGAAACATAAATATCTAGCATATTGGTTTCATGAAATATCAACAAAATGAAATGAAGAAATTTGGCATCTAAGGAACCATGATGAGAAATTACTTTCACAGATAAAAAAGTCCAAGGTTAATAAACAAAAATTAAAGCAAGAAAATGAAAGTTCTAAAGAGAAACTTAACGAGAATATTTTGAAGAAGGAAGAAGAAAATTTATGTTTAAAGACCTTGAATCAAAGTTTTTTAGAAAAAATTAAAAACTTAAAATATAAGGAGAAGGATATTAGTGACAAGGTCGGCGATTCAAAAAAAGAACTTTTATGTTTGAAAAATCATAACCAAAAATTTTCTTAACCAAATTAAAAAACCAACACTGACAAGAAATCATTGAAGAATGGATTTGAAAAAAATGTCACAAAGGAAGCATCAAAATCTCCAGATGTATCAGTCCAAGTTGAAGAAACAAACATCGATTCCACTAATCTCACAATTCAAGAAAATCCAAATCCTACTACAGTAAAGACATACTCAGAGATTACCATTCAAATGATGGACATTCCAAATGATGATTCAGTCATCAACTCAACAACAACAACACTTGAAGAAAACCATGAATCAACCACTAACATGATAAACGAAATCCTGATCCAGGTGTATATTGGTGGCCACCCACCTATTCCACTTGGACTCCCACCATTGTTTCTTTCAATTTTTCAATTTCCTTGATTGTAGCACAATTTACTATTTTTGGCAGTTTTTCGGGTCCTGAACTTCTGAAGCCGTTTTGAGTCCCCAAATGACTTTTTTTGGGAAAATCATTTCTAGGGAAATATGTTTCAAAGAACCAATATTCATTATTAGCAATGTAGTCCTCAGATAGGTATTTCTAACGAGGTATCATGTGTGTCAAATAGAGATCGTATGCCAAAGTTACGACCTTGGGAAATTGATGTACCACTTTACCCCAACAAAGCCCATAGTTTGGTGTTTCATCTCTTAGGGTTAGGTTTTTAGATGTTTATGGTTTTCCATTGGTTCTCAATAATAAATAGGCCTTTGAGCCTCATTGTAACATAGTTCAGAGGCTTTTAGCCACCACATCTCTCCTCAGAGATAAGCTACCAGTGCCCTAGCTAGTTTATTTCAATTTTGTCTGTAAGCATATTTCAGTTATGTGATATTAATGAAATGAAGTATTATTTATGCTGCATCTCTGCGTTTATCTGTATTTATGTATTTTATTGTGTTCCTACATAAGTCTGGATCAAATCCAAACCAAAGGGGCTATGTATCGACATCTGAATCACAATATCAAACTTTTTAGTCCGTTTACGCACCAGTATCACTCAGAAAATAAACGACAAGTTTATGTTTCTAGGAATACTGAAGATTGCAAAATCAAGTCCCACGATAACGATTCAACACAAAATTTGATTCCACAGAAAATCAATCTAGGATGGTTTGATCCGTTCTCAGTATGAAAAAATTTTCTATCACTCAGAGTCTCATATTGTTGTGTATCGACAAAGATGAAAATTCAAAGATGAGAAGATGTTCTTAGTAAGCTTTGAGGACAAATATTTCTGAAGGGAGAGGCTATGTTATGAATATAATTCATATATAAATAATAATAAATATAAATATAAATGTAATAATAAATAATAAGTATTTAACTAATGGTTAGTTAGTTAGTAAAGAAGAGGCATGTCTTAGAGACATGCCCTCTCATGAAAGGGCACCTGCCTAGGGTATATAAGCATACCCTCATTCTCATGTGTATCATCCTACATCAATTCTTTTATACAATATACGATATACAATTACTATCCTACAATGGATGTCTTTTTCTACGAAGTATTTTAAATATTTCTGTTGCTTATACGACTATTGGTCGTTACAATCAACAAGCTTCTTTTACAACACTCTCTTTCCATCATGCTCATCATCTTTCATAGATTTATCAATAGGCATGAATACTTTTATTTACTTTTCTTGCTTTAGCCCTTTATTATGTATCTCAATTCTCAACATAACCAAGCATAATGCCAATTTTGTTAGTCTAGGGTTTCTCTTTACAACAAAAACATTTGGTCCTAGGGTCCTGAGTTCCATTTTTATCCTAACCTTAGGTAGGCTTTAGTAGATACCGTAGAACCATACTCAAAGCTCTATTAGGGTTTTGATATACTTAGCAAGGAAACATTTAGCTAGCAAATCCTAGATGTCATATCCCAAGAACTTGGGATTCATAGAGATAACAACCAATTAGGGTTAGGGTTTTTGGTTCTAGGGTTTACTTCCATATAGTGGTTCAAAAACCCTAACCACCGAAAAAACCTAAATTCAATATCTACAAAATAGCTACAAAAACCTCATAGATACTTTGCATATATATTTTCGAACAATCACAAAGACATAATATGGAAAACATACCTTAAAACATGTTCCTTTCTAGTATAGGATCCTTGTGATCCTTATGATGCCATACTATTGCTGCATAAAGTGATATAGATTCATTGTTGGATGATTGATTCTAACAAATATTCCAAAACTTCTTTTACCGATGCACCCACGCACAATTCTAACTGCTAATTTTAAAACTTGAGAGTTGAATTGATCCCTCTGAATCTAGCCATAATCTGTTGACTTCATTTACCTACAATCCTCTTCATGGAGATCATAAAAGGAAAGGTTATAATCAAGTGATAATAAAGATATATATACTAAGAAAGTCAATAACAATGCAATGAAAGAAAATAAAATAGAATACTTATCTTTTTGTGAATAGCAGTGGCTCCCTCTTGATTTTGAATTGATTTAGACTTCATTGAGGTATTTTCTTTATTTTAACAACTTATTATAGGGACTTAACCAAAAATTTAGGAAATCTCTCTTACCAAGTTATACTAGGTTCACAAATGCTAGAAGATAAAGACCTCAATGAACAAGGAAGGACATAATCTAAGGTTATAATAAAAAACCTAAAGTAAATCATGATCCCATAAGGGATTCTCACAAAATCGTAAAATCAAATACCTAAAGAGGATTTTATATAAGTGTTACATAGTATTTTGTCACCATCCCTGCAATCCCCATCCTGAACATTGGAGGACCATTTCAGTGACTTCTGTGTATTTTCATACCTTGCTATAAGTGTCATTGCATCCCTTAGCATGTCAAGAACATTTCCTCTGTTGATCATTCCTCAAGAAGACTCTCAAAAACATGTGATTTTGGGTCCGCGCTGGTAGGCATTTATGGCCTCGCCCCCATAGAGAAATTAACACTGGGCCTCGCGCCCGTTGGCGCTCTGTCTCAGTGGGGCACCCACACCAAGCTGTTTTTGGAAAGTTTTTAAAATAGAAATGAAATTTCCATGACTAAAAACTTTGTGAGAAGAGTCATCATGGTTTGTTCGACTAAATAAAGTCGAAGTCCTCCCTTTGTATTCTTGTTTTCTACAATTGTGCAACTCCCTAAAGGGATACGACCTCTCTTCCACCTTATGATGGATCCCAAACCACTTTCTCCTCTCCAATAAATACTTCCTTCTCACATTTTTTCAGCTAGCTGAACAATCATTACTATAGTTGGTGTGTATAATAAGGTAGAGAGGAATCCATTATTAAGAGAGAGTTTAGGCCCATTGCCTCATCGAGTTTTATCCCAAATGAATGCTTGAGATGCACCTCACTGAACCCGTCGAAGGAGGCTGCAACGTCAAGGCATTAAGGTTGTAAACTTATTTTCTCTATCATTAATACATGATTGGTTTTTTGTTCCAATTTTGTGTTCGATCATATACAAAATGTTTGATTCCCCTTGACCAATCGAATAGCTATAAATGAAAGTATGTTTTCATATGCTCTCATCGTTCACTTGATCTTTGTGTAGGTACACGTACATTATCACTGAAGGATTGCAACGTGTGAAGACAAATATCGGAGGATAACTGCTACAAGCCACAACAAGAGCATTGGACCAAGGTAGGTTATCTATCCTAGCTCATTTTTCATTTATAAGCTAGGAGTCCAAAAGTCCAACATGTTCCCTTGTTGCTAGACCCACACTAGGGCTAGAGGGATCACCTTTGTCCGCAGAGGGGATTTTCATGCTCAACAAGTTGGTGACTCTGCTGGGGAACAATGTGTTTGTCATCTCTCATTGTTTGTCTAGTGTTTTTCTTGTCTGTCCAACTTTGGTCGTATTACTACTTTTCTACTTTGTTTTGCTTGTCTGACTGTTTCCAGCCATCATACTTAGTCTGAGAGTGCTAATTTTGGCCTTTTCTCAATGGATTTCTATCATTTCCTTAGTTTTCCAGTTCAGCGTTGTTGTTTCCTTAACATTCACACCGATTGGTGCTCGTTTCCTGTTTTACAGGTGTGCTTTCCCCTATTCAGTGCGGATTACAGTTGAACAGATGCGTTGAATATTTTAGGTTAGGATTTTGGACTCTTCCTTGAGTTTTGTCACTATGTCTTGCCTCTGGATTGGTTTTTCCCTTTTGAATTAGTCCATTTGAATTGCTTTGACTCTCTTGTCTCATTCTTACCAATTGTTTTCCCCTCATCTGATTAGTATGGTTCTGGTATCCTAGGGTTTCTAGGTGTCTTCTGTTGCATGTTCGGCCACCTCCTCACTGAGACTTCTGAGTTGAGTTTGAGTCAGTATATTCTTTTATCTTTTTATATTTTCGATTAATTGTTTGATATTTTCTTTCGATTCTACGTGTCATTGGGTCATTAAACTGTCATCTTGATGTCCGTTTGACTTTCCATCTATCACCCTAAGCATAGATTACATTGCTCATTGAGTTGATTTGAAAATTCCTCTTTTTGTGTGAAGGAATGCATGTCTGTTTTGAGTGTGTTTTACATTTGTATTAAATTGGTCTCCTGTTTTTTTATCGTTTCATTCGAGTTGCTCAAAACTAGTATTCTTTTTGTCTTTTAGTGTAACAGTGCATGATTGCTTCTCATTCATCTAAAAGAACAAAATTTGCATTCTCTCTCTATTTGAAAATGAAACGTAGTCTTTTGCATTAGTAGCTTTCTCATTAAAAGTGAACTACAAAAGAAGATCTTTTTTTTTTCTTCTTTGGTTGTATTAGATGCATTAGGAATAATTATTCTTGCATTCAATTGCTTGTTGCTTCGTTGTGAATTACTATCCCTCTCTTAGCTAGCTATTCATCGAATCGGAATGATGTTCTTTATAGGGATACAATATTAGATTCAGTAAGCCCTTGAAACTACAACATTAATTCAAGATCAACTTTAAAATGAACTCAATCAAACTAATGAGGCATTTAAACTTAACGCTCATATTTAGAGGTCTATGCTAGTGACATGTTCTGGCATCATTAAACCTAGTAGTTTTCGTTCACCATCTAGCATTAGACAGTGCTAGCACAGACTTGTGCTCCCCGTACCGTCGAGTATATAAAGGGAGACCCTCATAGGTTGCAATCCTTTATCCATAGGAAGACGAATTTGCCACCCTATAACCATGATATACCAAACACATCATTCGGGGAGACTGCCTGCACGTACGTTAAGTCCTTGGTCACTTCCCTTTCATTTGATCACTAAGGTGTGTATTGCAGTTCATGGGAGCTTGGTACACCCTCTTGCTTAGATTTCCTGATTAGTCACTTTGATCTTTCTATGACTCCCTAAAAATTTAAAAGATCATCGAGAACTTGTCCTTTCAAGCTCATCCAACCTGAAAGTGACTAGAGTCATATTTTTCCCTTTTCTTGACTCTTTAAATATGAAAAGGCAGAGTTTGGTTTCAGTGTCATAAAATTGATTACCTACGATCACACACCCATTAAAGTTATTTTCTTGGTTGTTTAGTAAGTAATTCCTTAGTGTTTTTTCTTGAATCCTCGATTTGGTCATCTCTTTTCTCTCTTTTTTTTCATACAAAGTCATAGTGGCGGAACCACCAGTTTCATCATCCCCCTCATTACCTCGTAGTGGATACCCTTCTCCCGAAGTTTCTTCGGAGGCATCTCTGCCTACTAGGCCTTTTGGTTACTGGCATTCTATTATTCCGAGTGTTCTACCTCTTGCTACTCGATCTCCTCCTAAGGAACCATTTGAAATCAATTGGCAACCTCCAGACGCTTGGGCCGATTTCATGGAATAAGAATATCCTCCTCTTACCTCAGAACTACTTGCCTTGGAACCGCTTGAATCACCATTAACATGTGCTTTACTTGCCACTTCTCGTCGCCTTTTTGCTGACAACATGTCTTCATCTAACATGGATGCTACGAGTCCCATCAGTAGTGAAGAGACTTATGTTTCTAAGGGGGACTATCAGTTCCCTTCGGAGAATTTTCCTTATGTATCGAGTCAACCTTCCTCATAGCCTTCATCTCTCCTAGTTGGTTATTGTTCGTTGAGCCATGTCGTTTCTAGTGCTACATCTTTGTATCAGAATCTGATATGGTCGGGTACATCGACTCCCTCGAAAGGGTCATTTGTATCGGGTGCATCCCCCTTGACTCCCATTACGTTGACAATCGTTACATCTGTCCCAACCAAGCCCACTATCTGTATGGCTTCATCCGCACTATCTATTAGTGTGATTTCGTCAATACCGCCATCTTTTTTTATTCGTGGGATGACTCCTATCACTTCCACAATACCTGTTGGGCACGTCGTGGGTGGATCAGAACCTCACGTGTCGAGATTCCAACCTATTGGTAGTGCGCATGTCACTTCTAATATGATTCCTAAAGGTTTGACGTACGATCAGTACATGTTGTCCATTCAACAATAGAATTATATCCCTTAGGGTTGTCAGTAGCCGCAAGCTCCCATCAATCCTTAGCATTATTATGATGAGTATGGAAATCACATCTATTTACATGGGCCTAACCCTCCAGGTCCATTGTATGTTCAAACGCCTAAAATGCCGATTTACCCTAACCAGTTTACATACCTACAAGGACAACCGTATGGTCCACAAGGACAACCCTTTCAGGGACAACCTTTAGTCCAATATCGACAACCCTATGGTCCTACTAGTCAACCTTATGTTCAGCAGGGAACGTCTTATGTTCCTAGAAGGAGAACCTATCCATCTCAGGGACAACCTTTTTTGCAAAAGAACCAGCCTTACATTCAGCAAGGCTCCACTTTTTTACAGCAAGGTCAACCCTCTACTGCTCAGCCAGGCCAACCTGTTTTCCAGGGGCAACCTGGCTCATCTCAGCCGGGCTAACCTGGTACTCAAAGGAAACCTAGCTCATCCCAATCATCAGGCCAACCTCTTCAATAGGGGCAGCCCTATGGCTCTCAGCATCTAGGCAAACCTGCATCGCAGGGACAACCTATTCAACCCCAACATCTAGGCCAACCTGCACCCCAGGGACAACCTATTCAACCGCAACATCCTGGTCAACCTGCACCCTAGGGGAAACCCATGCAACCTCAGGGCCCACCTTTTATTCCTTAAGGTCAATCTCAGATGGTATATAGTTTTCCTTAAGGGACTGCTTACATTCCACAAAAAACTCCATATGTTGTTTAGATAGAACCTTAGTGGTTCGCTCAGAATCAATATCGTGGTCCTATGGGCAGAATTATCAGGCTTATAACCCCTATGGACAAAATCCTCTAGGACAAAACATATGGGGTCAGAATTTCTCCCAACCTTGTTGGAATTCCAATACTAGTCTTTATCAAAGGACTACAATGCCTTTCAATCATCAATTTCCCTTTCTTGCTACACTAGAACTGCTCGATGTGTCGACGTTGATGAATGATCCTATCCTTCATAATCCATATTGGCCTCTAGTCCTGACTAAAATCCCTGGATATTTTCCAAAATTTGAAGGCAAGTCTGGAGAAGACCCCCAAGTGCATGTTATGACTTACCATCTTTGGTGCTCCTCTAACTCTTGGGTTGACGATTCAATTCGACTATGTATTTTCCAAAGGACTCACTGGTGCCACTAAAACGTGGTACATTGAACTCTCCTGTGACATCTTTCAAGATTTCAACTCTCTTTCCATGGCATTTCTCATGCACTTTCAGTTACCAGCTCAGTATGAAACTAGGACACACCTCCTCACATCCTTGAAACAGGATCGGGCTACTAACATCTCCAATCATATTCACGAATGGAGGTGACATTGTCGTTTGATCAAGTTTGAGATTCCTAATCAAATTCTAATTGATTGGTTCACTACCTCTTTCATCGATCTGATTGCTAAGGACATCACTATGGGGGCATGTGTTATTGAGGAACAAGCCATTGCTCATGCCTAGTACCTCGATCTCGTGTACTCTACATCTAACACATTGTATGAACTAATGCCTGATGCTCCACGACATGGAACTACCAAAGCACCGGTGACGCCATCTGTCGACAATATCATCGGTTATGTGTCTCAGAATTCTCAAAATTCTTCTCCAAATCCTGTGAAGCAAAAATATACTTCTTCCACTGATACTTCTTCTCAACCACCTCCGAATCTTGGTAATACAGCGGAAGTGAAATTTGTCCAATCCAATCTAGCAAATAAAGCTTCCAAAGGTAAGAAAAAGGGTAAAGGTAAGGCCAAAGCTGATACCTCGAAACAGGATTCTCCAAAACCTAGTGTTGTTAATGGTTAAACGTGCAAAATGAAGTACCCTTGTCTGATTTGTGACAAAGAGCATTACACCAAGGACTATCCACGACAGGCCGAAGTGAGTCGATTTCTCAAAGGCACTCTGGCTATTCTTAAAGAACCAATCCCATCGCAACAAACTCAGATGGTGGAGCAACCTCAGTCCTCCACCCCATTTGGCTCTCAAGTCTTCATGACGAACGGTCCCACACCCATCTCTATTGCTACCTGATCGAAAGATTATACCAAACCGCGTCAGGTATCAGGGAAAGAGATCACTGATGTTCCTCCTCCCCCACCTACTTCTAGTCCTCTTCACATTAAAAGGCCCAGTCTTGAGCCCGTTGTACAACCACCTTCTAAAGGTGTACTCTAAAATTCTTCCTATAACCCAAATGCCCGTGCCTCTCAACATTACAGTATTGTTGAGGATTTGGCCCAGGCGTAATCTACCATGTCTTCGTTGGCAATAATTCCGGGTTGTCTGTCACAAAAGAAGCCTTTTCTATCTACCATCGAAGGGTTTGACCCCGCCGATTCTAGCCTTATCCCTTTCGATTTGGAAAATTTCATCCCGCATCTCCCTCACCAGCTTGCACTGATTATCCAAGTTGGAATTAATGGAAAGAATATCCATTGAGCAGTCGTGGATGAGGGTGCATCTACTTGCATCATGTCTTCTGCCTACTGGAAAGCCATTGGTTCTCCAACCCTCAATAAATCTCCAAATGCTTTAGAAGCTTTTGACGGAAGGGAATCTCATCCTCTTTGTGTTCTCACCATTTTACCTGTTACATTAGAAGAAAAAATGGTTAACGTTGAGGTTGAAGTCGTTGACACCAAACTCAATTAAAATCTTCTCCTCGGTCGCGGTTGAACTCACACCATGATATGTGTCCCATCCACTCTCTTTTGTGTGCTTCGATTTCCATACAAAGGAAAGATCATTATTTTCAATCAGTTGTCCTTTTTCACTTCCACGTCTTCCAAGAGCAACGTTCCATATGTAGAACGTATTCCTATGCCTTATGAGAGCATAGGACTGGGTATTTTCAAATATCCTGCCCTTATGGGTCTTTTTTCTCTTCCTCCGCCCAACACTTCTCAGGTCAACATGATCTCAATGTCTTCTGATCCATGGATCGTCCCTTCGCTCGAAAAGATTGATTCATTTGGTGACGCAATGCCGTTAAGCACAATAGAAATTGATTATTGCGAAATTATTTTGGCTTCAGCTCCTCCTCCCTCTAATCATACTCCTTTGGGTGTGTCTCTTGATACGTATTCTCAATCCCCTTAGCTCAGCGCTTCGAATTCTCCTGATCCCTTAAACAAGATATTTCCCACTGATGAGGCCATCGTGGAAACCATGTCTCTTGAGGATCCTCCTTGGAACGATAGTAATCATCGTTCCTCCTTTATGCCTAGCCTTGGGGCCATGTCTACTTGTCTCGAGAAATTCACTTCCCAAGCTCCTTCCCATCCACTTCAAATGCCCATCTTGACACATGAATTTTTCGCGGAAGGTAACCTGGGAAACATTACGCAAATGATGCCTATAGACATCTCTATTAAACCAGGGGTTGTCAAGAACATCCACATTGGGGTAACCTATTCTCTTGATGAGATCAAGGTCTATACTAGTCTCTTCCGACAGTTCCGAGACGTTTTTTCTTGGTCTTACAAAAAAAATATCGGTATCGATCCTAGTATAGTTGTGCACGAGATTCCTACTTATCCTGATGCGAAGCCTATTCGCCAACGTCTTTATCATATGCACCCTAGAAAGGCGGCCACCATCAACGCAGAAGTTGAAAAACTTCACAAAGCTGGCTTTATTTACCCTTGACAGAAAGGGTTTCTAATATTGTTCCTATGGATAAAAAGTAGGGTACTCTTCGTGTCTGTGTAGATTACCATGACATCAACTACGCTTGTCCTAAGGATAACTATCCCACTCCTTTTATCGAGTAGATCATTGATGAGTGTGTTGGGAGTGAGATCTTTTCCCTTATGGATGGGTTTTCTGGTTACAACCAGATCAACATTCTTTCGGCTAATCAACACAAGACCGCCTTTATCTGTCCTTGGGGTACCTTTGCCTACAAGAAGCTTCCTTTTGGTCTTAAGAATGTTGGGGCTACGTTTCAAAGAGAAATGTCGTAAGCTTTCCATGATATTAAGCGCATTGTTCAACCTTACCTGGATGACCTTCCGACTCATTCTGCTAAGCGTAAGGACCACCCAGATCACCTCCATCAAATATTTCTTTGTTGTAGGCACTATAACATTCGGCTCAATCCACATAAGTGTGTCTTCTGTGTTGATTCCGGTAGACTCCTTGGGCTTATCGTTTCTAAATATGGAATTCGTCTCGACCCTCTTAAGGTCGAAGCTATTGTCAATCTCCCCTCTCCTTCCTCTTTACATTAGTTGCAAAGTCTACAAGGGAAAGCTAATTTCCTACGTCATTTTATATCGAATTATGTTGAAGTAGCCAAGGGCTTCACGCGATTTCTCAAGCAAGGCGTCTCATTCCTTTGGGATGAGATCGCCCAAAAATCCTTTGATGCACTGAAGACATTGCTTATCAATGCTCCTCTTTTGCTTCCTCTCAATTATCATCGTGACTACTCCCTCTACTTGGATGCCGTATTTAGCACTATTGCCATGGTTCTAGTATAGGACGACGATGATGGTGACGAGCACATCATTTATTATTTGAGCCACAATATTTTAGATATTGAAACATGTTACACACATGTCGAGAAATTGACATTGGCTTCTATTCAAGCCGTCTAATTTTTTCACCATTATATTCTATTTCGCATAGTAACCTTGATTTTTTATTGTAACCCCATGACCTATATATTGACTCGAAAATTGATGGGGGGAAAATACTCAAAGTGGATCGTTATCCTCCAAGAGTTCGTTTTGGATTTCACTATCGCCAAATCAAAGAAATCATGGGTTTTTGCCGATTTGATTTGCTCTTTACCGTCTACCTATGATCCCTCTAGTTCTTAGGAACGCATTTCAGACGACACCCTTTTTCTCATTAGCACCCTCGATCCATGGTACAGTGATATCATCATCTATCTCCAGACTTCCACCTTCTGATCCGAGTTGACGAAGGATGCTCGTTGACGCATCTACCATCATTCACAACCTTATTGCATAGTCGAAGATACTCTATACCCCATCAGAGCTGATTTTGTTCTCCGCCGGTGTTTAACTCTTGAGGAGGTTGAAAAAGTCCTCAATGATTTCCACTCTGGCGCATGTGGCAGTCACATGTCTGGATATGCTACTGCACAAAAGATTATTCGTGCTGGATATTTTTGGCCTACCATTTTTAAAGACTACATTGTTACTATCCGCAAGTGTCACGATTACCAGATTTACCAGCGCAAGATGCACGTACTGCCCGTACACCTCCACCTTGTCATTACCATTGGCCCCTTTGCGAAATGGGGAATCATTTTTATGACGTGTAACCCTCACTCGGCGGGGGGGCATGCTTATATTATCGTAGCCATGGACTACTTCACTAAATGGGCCAAAGAAATGCCTACACTCTCAGCTGACGGTAAGATAGATGCACAATTTCTGTTCAATCATTTCATTACCAAGTTTGGTGTCCCTGAAGCCATTGTCACCGATCATGGTTCTCATTTTCGCAATTACATGATGGCTGAGTTGACTTGTAAGTTAGATCTGCATCACGACAGCTCAAATCCATACTACCCTCAAGCCAATTCCCAAGTTGAAGCCGTGAACAAGGTTCTAGTCACTATGCTTCATCGTATGATTGGGATGCACAAGTCCAACTGGCATCTCATGTTGTTTTCAACTCTTTGGGCTTAACGAACCTTGGTGAAGGATGCAACCAGATTCACTCCATTCCAGCTTGTTTATGTTCTGGAAGCTACCCTTCTGATTGAATGTGAAATCCATTCTCTCAATATAGTTGTTTAATTACTACCTAATACCTCGACAGAAGAAGAGTGTCTTCTATATTTAGAGAGGCTTGATGAAACCCGCCGCTTTGCTGCTCTTGTCATAGAATCACAGAAAAAACAGGTTAAAGCTAATTTTTATTAGACAGTTTCCCCACATACCTTTGTAGAAGGAAACATTGTCCTCTTGTATGACCAAGCTCATGATAAGCTGGGGGAAGGAAAATTTGAACCCATGTGGCATGGGCCCTATATCGTTAAGCGCGTTTAGTAGAACGAGGCTTATGAGCTAATTGACTATGAAGGTTATCCTTTGAATCAGCCTAGAGATGGGTTGTACCTCAAAAAATACTATGCATGAGTTTTTCGTGCTTGTCCTTTTGTACATTAGTGTTTTTTAATTTTTGTATATTTTTTGGCTTGGTGTGCTTTGTGAGCAATTTTTCCTGCTTATTATGTCGTTGCTTACTGTGCAGATCTCTGTCACTCCTTATGTTGGTTTTGCGTATGGTGCCTCCCACAGTACCTGGAATCTATCTTTCGCAGCTTGGGTGATTTACAATCCTAATGGTGAGTTGATATACCTTCAAGGTATTTTTCTAAGACGAACAACAAACAATGTTACTGAATAAAGTTCCGTCATTGAAATCTTAACCGAGGCCATTGCTCTCGGCATTCGTGCATTAATTGTGAACCTAGACTCTCATCTTGTTGTTCTTCAGCTTAACGAGAATTACTCTGTTAGAAATCCTCAAATTTTAAGGCTATGTTTGTGTGTTCCTTTATTAGAAATGAATTTTGATTATATCACATATCAACATATTCCTAGACGAATGAATGCGTCAATTGATGTAGTAGCCAATATTGTATTAGATAGACATTTGCGAAATTTGAAAAAGAATCATCATCACATAATAAGATTTAAATAGGAAAATAGACACACACACAAACATATATATATATCGAGTGTTTGCATCCATGTGCATCATAAGTTCAAAAAATATGTTTGTATTGTTTATATTCTGAGACATCATGTCTCTCAAAAAATATGCAAAAATAAAATCTTAGGCATCTAATCAGCATGATGCTCATGATAGCGTGTCACTGAATGCACAAGCTGCCTCAATAAATGATGGACACAGTGTTATGTAGGTAAATCCTCTCTATGGACAGAGACGATCCCTCTAGCACTAGAGTGGGTCTAGAAACAAAGGGACACGCTAAAGTGTTGCTTCCTAATCATTGAATGAACAAGCGACACGATAGATCAACCTACCTGGAATCCAACACTGTCGTTGTTGTTGTAGTAGTGGTGGCCTCTCACTCTTGCCTCAGCAATTCACAATCCATTCGCCATTACGCTTAGATACCTGCACAAAGAACAAGAAAAAAGAACAACATACAAGATAACAACATTTCATTCATAACTATTAACCAGTCAAACAGGGCTAAACATATTGTGTTGAACATACATCATAACACAATAGTGGAACCAAATAGTATTCATTTATATAAATGAATAAAAGGAAGAGTTACAACCGATGCTTTGACGTCACAGTCTCCTCCAGCAGGGTTCAGGTGAAGCGCGTCTCAGATGCTTGTCAGGGAATTCGGACGGGGTGAAGGAATGGACTCAAGCTCTCTTAGAAGTCATGGACTCAAGCTTCCTCAACGTAATTCCTTCTCATTCTATATTCTCCAGCCATTCAGCTATAGTATTTCTAATTCTCCAAGTTCAACTATTCAGCCATTCAACTAGCTTGTTCTAAGAGAGATAACTTCTTTTATAGAGAAAAAGGAGGAGGTTAGGATCCCTATTGTTATCTCAAAATCAGACCTTGATAGGCTGCGAATCAAGAAGACTCTAAGTAACTATTTCAAACCAGACTTTTAGTTGAGGCTTAGCCTCCTCAACCTGAGAGGGCTCTCTCAATAGGTTTATGATTTTCAAATAAGGATTAGATGGCTAACTCTATGAGTAAAATGGATAAAAATTGATAATTGGTTGTACTGCTAACCAAAAAACATCTATTGGGCTTATGGAGTCAAATTTGTTTTCAAAAAAACATGAATATCAGCTTCATATGGAAGTCAAGGCATTTCAGGGTTCAGATGCATCAAAAGAACAGTAGGACAGAAAATAAACACAGTTCATGAACATATGAAGGAAGTTAGAGCACCATCAGTGAATTCTAAGTAACATAAATTCATGCCACTACAAGTAATTGAAAGAGGAAAACCATGAGAATATCAAACATCAATAACCCTTTCTAAATCCTGAGTGATGAAACCAATATCTCTGTATTAATATAAAAACACAGTTTCTGCTACAGCAAAACAGTATGCTTGTTAATGAAATTTCCAACCCTATGAAATTCAACTTCTTGTCTTTTAGAGTCATCATTACATTCTTGGATTCTCTCCAATCACTTTAGAAAAATTTGAATTTGCTAGCTTTACACCTATCAACTACTAAAACAAACTTTTAATTACATCTGACAGTTAAACTGTCTACTCTGGAGTCCTAATACAACTAGGATTAAAACTCTTTATTATAACTTAACAACCTTATCCAAATATTAAATCTTCTATATGATAGTTGTTCCTCCTAAACTTCTACCTTGATGATGTCCGTCTCCTTGTTGTTAGACGTATTGAATTGCCTCTTATATGCCCTGAAAGATAGGAACATGCTCCCTACAAAATAGCTATAGTGCTTCATTTATGTTTCTTCAAACCATCTACTAACCAACTTGTACTCAAAAACATGTGGCAAAGTCTTATTAAACTCATGTGACTTCTCACTTCCAGCTGTGCCCAAACCAAAATTTTTAAGGAGTGCCAAAACTGTTAACATTGCTGCTCTACAAAACTGTCTGTTGTTTTCGTAGCGCAGAACTTTACCTTTGAAAACTTCACTTAGAACCTTCATTTTTCTGTGTTTTGGCATTGGATCTTCACTTGTGATATTTATAATTTCTTCAGCAGCATCAAGGTTTAAAAAACAAGACTTTTCACCCTTTGAAACCTTGCAAAATTGTTCAAACTGCATCCTACAACTATTTTGTAGCGCACTACGAAACTGTTGTGCATGACACCTACAGCAGTTTCGTAGCGCGCTACGAAACTATTGTGTCTATCTTTTCACGGATTTTTCCAAAATTTTAAGTTTCAAATCTTTACTTCCATCTTTCCAGTTATATATAAGCTCTCATAATCAACAAAAATCAACTTTGAACTGCTTTAAAAAATGAAATGATTCCACATAACCCCAAAAATGTTTAGGAGATGTCACTTACTGTTTACACTCATTTTGGCTGTGGTTGATCTTTAGGCTTTGCTAGATGTATCTCAAGATATTCAACCTGCCTTTTAAGCCTTATATTATTAGCTCTTAGTTTGGTATTAACCATCCTTATGAACTTTTCTTCCTGGATTGCAGGGACGATCCATATGTAGAATTGATCCTGAATGCTGATTGACTCAATGTTTGAAACCTTTTCTAGCTCCCACAGACCTTTCAACCTCTTAAAGTTTGACCTTTCTAAAGCATGCATTCTCACTTTCTTCTTAAATTTATCAATTTGAATGTTTGCAAGTCTGGGTTTGTCTTTAACCTCCTCATAACTACTCTTTTCTCTCTGAGTATTAAAAACTTTGTTTCTTTCTTCTTCAAGCATTGGAGATGATATATTTATGGGTTCTTCAAAAACATTTGTATCCTCACCCCCTGTTTGGACTATCTCAATGTCTGGCTGCTTTAATTTCTTAGACTGCCTAGTCAAGGGTTTTCTAGGCTTAAAAACAAACTCTGACACTTCATCCTCAAAATCTAATTTTTTGGATGTTCTTAATTTCTTTGATTTTCCACCTGTATCCAGTTTGATGAAATCTGCTTGAACCAAGGGAGACTCTTCAATGTCAATAGCTTGTAATATATCATTCAAGTCACCTCTTAATTCCAAGTTTTCATTTCTGACCACAACCTTACCCTTCTCGTTTGACCTTTGACTCCTAGTCAACTTCTTCTCAGTTGTTTTACTAGTTGATTGTTCCTGAATTGTATTTTTGACATGAGTTCTCTTCTTTTGTGCGGATTGATGAGTCCTTCAGATATTCAGTGATGTGTTTATCATTGGTTCCTTAACCTGTTTCCTGGGCTTAATCTTGACAAACCTCCTTTATTTTGTTTCTACAGGTTCAGTAGTCTTTGATGGAGAAGTTTCTTTGACTTGAGGGCTAGCACCTATTCCTTCAACTCCTATTCCACTCAAAAAGAGAAATGAAGACCATTCTCTATTCACTTTCTGAAGCTCATGCAAAACTATTAACTTGACTAGACCATGATGAAATAATGAGGTTTCACATGCCTGAGTTTTCATCTGTACTTTGTCTGCCATCTTGGCCAAACTTTGAAATAGAAAGAAAGGTAAGTCTAGAGAGATTATTCTTGTGAAATGCAATAAGAGTTTAAAATTATAAGTGTACACCTTGTGGTATCTCCCTTCGTAGGTGAAGTACCTTTGGATGTTGTAGAGAAGATTGGAAAATGCATCCTTGACATAACTTCTTGGCACAACTTTTTTCAAATCAATATTTATAAACTCTGGTTTCAAAAAGATTTTGCAAGGCTGCATTTCAAACCTAAAATTATTGAACCATATATCTTCCCCTCTTGGAATTTCTGTGACTGCTGATATAACTTTAGGAGAAATTGGTAAATTGAGGAAACCAACCTTTGTGTTTGACCCTGTGAAATTCATAGAAAACTCTTTGGTAACCTGATTATGCCCTCCTTGAAGCTTTTCGCAGAACCTCCAGCACCCTACCTTCTTGAAGGCTTCTTCAACAAATTTATCTCTTGTGAGAGTTTCTAAACCTTCAGGTTTTGTTCTCAGACAGTGACCAGACCTGTGATTTCTCTTTTCTTCTGTCAACTTCCTCTTGAATACCCTATGTCTTCAACAAACCTGTAATAGACCTCCTTGTTGGATGAACTGGCTCGCTTGAAAATTTGGTTTAGCCTCGCTTGATTAGAAATCTTGCTTCAGCCAGCAATTATTTTCAAACTCACTTGATTAGAAAGTATTGAAACTGCTGATGTAACATCAATTAGGTTCAGCCTTCCTTGATTGAAATTCTGCCTCGCTTGATTGAAATTTTGCCTCGCTTGAAAACATAAGGAAAGCTCTGGTTTCTTATCATGAGCTCCTCTTTCAAACAATAGATATGAATGCAGTCTTTTCTTTGCATGAGATAAAATTGATGATAACCAACCCTTTTAAAATTTGAAAAGGACCAATGACAAATGACCCCTAACAAATCTCATAATGATTTCATAATTACTTTGGATGGTTGCATGTGTGAGGGAGGATTCGTAGACTGACACCTAACCACAAAAATTTAACCCAAAATTGATGGATGTGATAGCTAAACTGAAAAATTTCGAATCCTCGATTTCGTAGTGCTGGTAATGTGATTTCAGGATTTTGCGCTATGAAAAGACCAGTGTTTTCGTAGTGCAGAAGTAGTTTTTTACACTGAGCGTGCTACAAAAACATGGCTTCGTGGCTTATTAAAAAAAAAAACTTAAAATATGGTTTTCAAAACGTGGTATGAGACTTATAAAGAGTAAAGCAAGGTTTATGAACTTTATTTGGTGATGAAATGAGACTTGTAACCTATGGCTTAGACCCTATAAAACATAAAAAAAACTCAAACCCTATCTAATACCATGACTTAGGAGCAAGTACAAACTGACCAAGTTTAGAAAATTTTAAAAGTGATAACACCTACAAAGGTGGGAGGGATGCCTATCCTTTAGGGAGTTCCCATAAGAGGTGGAAACCATAAACCTAAAGGAGGCAATTCGTGGTATATCAGTTCAACCACTCCCAATGATTCATCCTCGAGGTGGTTAGAGTGAAATCTCTGTCTTTATTTTTAAAAAACATTCCATAAGCAGCTTGGTGTGGGTGGAAAAGTAGGAAAGAGCGCTAGCTGGCGCAAACCCGGTGTTAATTTTCCTCTTCGGCGTGAGGGCATAACTAATTATCTGCGCCAAGGAAAAAACAAGGGATTTTGGGTCTCTACTCAGGGAATTGTCAACAAGAAGAATGTTACTCTCATGTAAAGGGAAACATTGATGGTTTTTTCAAGGCATGACACTGCTTATTGGTCACAGAAATCACCCTCCAACGGGAAATATGGGGATTGCACGGACAGTGACAAAATGTTGTGTAACAAATTCCCCCTAAAGCATGAGGTCAGAGAGAGAGGGAGGGGCAAAATGCTTTATGAGAACACGTTCGAACCAAACACCGCTATCGGAAAACCTCCAATTACAAATACAACTAATATTTCTGATACATGAACATGTGGTATGGGTGCAACCATCCATAATAGAGTATATTTAAAAACTGATATTCGAGGTATGGACGCAGCCATCCAACAGTAAGGATCAACAAATAGACTTAGGTATGGTCGCAACCATCCAATCAAAAGATTCATGTAATAGGTCATGATAATCCAACAAAATTTGCAGCCTAGATTTTATCAGAAAAAATCCAGGGTCTTGCGGTCCATCTCTACCCAAACAAGTAAAAATTTAAGCATGCAAATATATAAGCTGAAGTCGAACATGGAAGAAAATCACCTGATTACCAGCCAAGGATGAAAGTTGTTAACATGCACGAGAGAAACCACCAATAATGACAATGGCTCTCAAGGTATAACCGATACAATCCACTAAATGTGAACAATGATCTAGTGTCGAACATCTGTATAATCACTCGATCGAAGGCCAATGATGTGGACCTTGCGTCGAATGTGAAAAACCTGCCATTAAGGCATGCAGGCTCTAAGGTACCACAATAGAGTCTCTCGATCATATTCCTAGATAATGAGCTGAAGTCTATAGGAAGTGACCTAATCAAAGGTGGGCCATAATGTTTCCCACATCATCGATACGAGACAGAGAAACATGATAGTAGTGAAAGAGGACCAACAGAGAATCAGAGGGAGGTTGAAAACTACAGAGGCAAACTTCTCTTGAACATATCAGCAACATGACACTGGATTTGGCAGTATTTGACATCAAAAGATCTGAGGTCATGACGATGTGGCAAAGAACATATGAGAGGTCAAAAGAGATTACCCAAAACCATGACAGAAAAAATGAAGAAATGAGATGTCCCCAACCTGACACAATTGCAAACAAGTGCCATGTTCAAGAGTGACATACTGCCAACATAACTAAAACTTGGCTTCATTTTCTCCCACCATTTCTGGCGAGTACCCCAATTATTTTTTAAAACAAGCTTGAAGGGGATAGCATATGCTTGTGCTGTAAGTTTGTCCTTCAGACAAATCCAACCTAATACATTTTACGAGCCCTAGGAAGGAGGAACTCGGGTAACATCATGGCGACGAAATCCGATGTCATCAGGGTTTAACGAGTCTGACAAAGGGAGAACTCAGCCTCTTTTCATGTTTAGAGAGTTTGAAAAGAAGGCAGAAAAGAAAACTCCATCATGGCCCTTTTCGTAAATAGTCTCTCAGATCCGAAAAGGTAGAAAAAAATATATGAAAGAACCTCTTAGTCACAATAGGCTAAGGTATTCATTTTTCATAAATAATCTATCCCAGCCTGAAAAAGGGGTAAACATATATTGGGTAGATATTGCTTCGCAACCATTTAACGAGTTCGAAACGACAAGAGTCTCGACAATATTTTCAGTTTTAGAGAGTCAAAGAAGAGTTTAAAAATGACTCCAGTAGTGACTTTTTCGTGTTTTTACCGATTTTGAAAAATTATAAAATTTAACTTGTTACTTCATCACTATGTCCTGAAAAAATTGTTGCTGCACAAGAGACACGTGTAAAACCCATTTTTCGAAAAATAATATAATAAAATAATTGAAAAACATGTCTTAAAACCTAATTAGGGTTGTAAAAAGTTATAAAATTCCAAAAATGGTAAAAACAATTACTTTCACTTTTTTACCTCTTGTGGAGAAAATAGTTACCCATTTTACTGTGTGATTTTGCAGCGACGATAGCATAAAATCTAGCAGACCAATCTCAAATCCGTCAGTTCCAAGTAAGAGCCGAGATCTCTCTCTTCATTTTGAGTCATTTCTTCTTACATGAAACTTCTAATTTTGAATTCTAGGGGAGGAAGTATAAAAATTAGGAAACGACGGTTGACATGAGTTTCGGGCACGGAGCCGCGCCAACTTCCCAATTTTTATACTAGGGCGCGCGCATTGGCATGACTGTTTGGGAAACAGTCGCACCAACGGCGCTAACCATTTTTTGTGCACAATGCAAGTCACAAACCCCAATTATTCACAAATGTAAGTTCCCAAAAGGATAATATCATTCATATGAATGTGTTTACAGGTAAAAAGCGGAAAAATGGTGATAGAATGGAAAGAACGGGAACACAACGAAGAAGACGAGCTTGCCATGGAAAATGAGAGATGCATGGAAGCTCTGAGGGACTGTGGACTGAAGAAGTTCTTCTTGACACCATGTCTCCATTCTCAACGAGAGCTGTTACAATATTTGATTAGCATATGGGATGAGGACCAAGAAAAGTTCATCCTTCGAGATCAGGAACTTGAGATTGATGTTTCTGACGTCTACTTTATCACAGGATTGTCGCGGAGGGGAGCAACACCGATCCTAACCGGTACCCGGCCTTGCATGGAGAGTATGTCCATGGTGATGGATAGAGCATGTCCAGGGGCATGGAAGGGAACAGGAAGTGGGAAAGTTGATATCCAAAATATCCCAGACCTAGCACTAAAAGTAGTGCTACATATCATTACATGAGCTGCGGGATCGCAAGCACCACACGAAACAAAAAAAAACATAGTTACTTCTTTGTTGGGTTTGTGTTATATTCTTTCCCTGACTAATCACATGCGGGGGGGTAACAGGGGGGGCGGTAGCCCCCCCTGAAATTTTTGGGTCCTTATTTTCTGGTGGGCGGACTCGCCCATGGTTATGTGCATGGGTTTGCACATGGTTTTGGGGCATGATGGTTTTCGGCCCCTGTTATTTTAGAGATCCGTTCAAGGGAACTACGGTTATGTTCTAATCCAGGGTTAATGGTTTGGGGTTGTTCCAATATGGATATTTTTCACATGATGATGATTTTACAAATTACGCAAATGTCTATCCAATACAATGTTAGCCATTGTATCAGTCAATGCATTCATTCATCTAGGAATATGTTGATATGTGAGAAAATCAAAATGTCTTTCCAACAAATGAATACGTAAATACAATCTCAAAATGTATGGGTTTCTAACTGAATAATGACCATTGAGTTGTAGAACAACAAGCTGTGAATCTAGATTTACAAGCAATGTGCGTATGCCGAGATTGATCACTTCAGTTAAAAGTTCAAGAACAACACTATATTCAGCAACATTGTTTGTAGTTCTTCCTAGACAAATACCTTGCAGTTCTATCAACTCAGTAGCAGGATCATAGATTACCCAGGCTGCTGAAGACAAATTCCTGGTACTACGGGAAGCACCATCCGCGAAACCGACATAAGGGGTAATAAACATCTGCACAAATAAGAAAGACCCAAATAAGTAAGAAAATCAAAACATGTACAAAAATGGAAAAAAACACCTATGTACATAGATCATGCATGAATGACTCATGCATAATACTTTTTGAGATACAACCCATTTCTGGGTTGCTCTAACGAATGACCTTCGTAATCAATGAACTCATAGGCCCCATTCTGCAATACACATTTAACAATGTAAGGCCCATGCCACATGGGTTGAAATTTACTTGCCCCCAGCTTATCATGAGCTTGGTCATACAGGAGGACAATATCTCCTTCAACAAAAGAACGAGGGGAAACTGATTGGTCAAAATGAGCTTTGTCCCACTTTTTCTGTGCTTCGATAACTAGAGCAGCAAAGCGACGGGTTTCATATAACCTTTTGAGATAAAGGAGACAGTCTTCTTTGGGTGAAGTGTTCGACAGTAATTCAACATCCAACTTGAGCGAAGGTGTTTCACATTCAATCGGAAGAGTGGCTTCCAGCCCATAAACCAACTGAAAAGGGGTAAATCCATTTGCACTCTTAACTGAGGTTCGGTATGCCCAAAGGGATGAAAATAACATGAGATTCCAAATGGATTTATGGGTCCCAATCGTACATTGAAGCATGGTAACAAGAAATTTGTTCACCGCTTCAACCTGGTCATTGGCCTGAGGATAGTACGGCGTTGAGCTGTCGTGACGCAGACCCAACTTAGAAGTCAACTCGACCACCATGTAATGTTGAAAATGGGAACCATGATCGGTGATGATGGCTTGAGGGACACCAAACCTAGCAATGATATGATTGAATATGAATTGAGCAGCTGTCTTACTGTCAGCAGCAAGTGTAGGCATTGATTTGGCCCATTTGGTGAAGTAGTCCACAACTACGATAATATAAGCATGCCCCCCGGTCGAGTGAGGGTTGTTGAGCCTCAAAATTGTGCTTTCCTTCACCTCATTTTACCTCATTTTCCCTTGTCCATTTCTATCTTAGACCCAATTGATCAATAAATATAGTTAAAATTACTTCTAGAATGATTTACATGACTGACTTGTTGAATTTTGTGATTTTTGCCATTATAAAGCATTTTGACCGGAACTAACTGCAGAATGCAGACATTCCGTAGCTAACCGGTGATTCTGCAGCTGCCTTCATGTTTGAGTATGTTCCAGGTGGCCTCTTGAGAAAAACCGCATATGGGCATGATCCACGTCGTGTCTACATGGTTCGTTGCTCACCATGGAGGAAGAAATGGATTCTGGGTACGGTTATGCACGTGGGAATACATTTATGAAGGAAGACTTCTATTAGGACTGTCTCAGTCCAGATGTCTTTTCTTCTTCACGCAGCCACTTTAAAGAATCCTAACGTGATTCGGATAAGGAAAGACATTGTTCCTAAATTGTTGTAATTATTGTTACGTGCATGTGCTTTATAAACTCTTGGGAGACCGAGAGCTAGTTAGAGATTTGATGTTAGATTTGCTGCTAGATTTTGTTTAAACTCTGTGATACATTCCTGAAAACGCAGAGTGTTATGTTCAAACTATTGCATCGTTAATGGAGTAGACAAAGTTATTTTGAAGGCGTGATTTAATTTGGAGTTGAATGCCGTCAAGTGGTAGAGGGCCCCTGCCTCTTGCACGAATTTATTTTGCGTAAATTAGATAAGTTTCCTAGCTGCCTTTACGTTTTGCATTTGAATTTATAGTTGTTTTAACTAGCTACTGTAGTTATATTCATTCCAGCTCTTCCACAAGAAGACACTCTTCCAACAGATTATAATGACGAATGTTGAATGACTATGGTATTGTAGAATTAGGAGTTGAATTTCTAGTTGTTTTAACTAGCTACTGTAGTTATATTCATTCCAGCTCTTCCACAAGAAGACACTCTTCCAAAAGATTATAATGATGAATGATGAATAGCTATAGTACTGTAGGATTTAGTTGTAGTTTTTGCTATTCACTATCACAGTTACACTTGTTCTAATCACTCTTCCACAAGAAGAAACTCTTCCAGGAAATTCTTAAGAAGTTCAAGACATGACTGTGATAATGAATGATTTAGTTGTGTGTGTGTACTAAGTATCATCTCTGTTCTTGCTCTTAAACACTTGCGCAAGACATCATAATGACGAGTAGGGTATGGATATGATAACTTAGTTTTTCATTTGCTTTCAATCTATTTGCTTACAATTGCACTCAATGACACAGTCAGAATTGTTCTACCTCTTCCAAAAGAAGGAACTCTTCCAAAATATCACTAATGATGAACAAACAGATTGTGTAACTTCATAGAATAATGCATGTTAGTATAGTGAAAAGCTCCGGAGTTTCATTGCATTTAATTCATGTTCAGTTACTTCATTTCAAAGTTTGATGATGACTTATAGTTCAGCATTGTTCTAGCTTAGTGGCATCTTAGGTTCATTCTTAGATTAACTCATTGCATTTGCATCTCATATTCAAATTGTCATCCATTGCACAATAGATCAATTTAGTTGTTAGGATTAACAAGACAGCCTTCATTATTCACAAACATCTTCTTGTTCTAAAAACTACCACAGATCCATAGCCATAGGAACAGAAGACAACATCACTATAAGGTCTGAAACCTCTCTGCAATTTCCTCATCATTTTTATAAACAGAGCTCTTCCTCAAAAGAACTAATTTAAACTGGAATCCAATAACTTCTTGAGTATAAGTTTCGTGACATTCAATTAAATTACAGAATATAACTAGGAATTAATCATAGAATAAAAGAGCTTAGGACAGAGTATTGCATCATTAGTGTTTAATTGTCTAGTTAGAGGATTTGCATATTTAATGATCATTTCTCAAGTTTAGTTTGTGTCATTTTCCTAAGAAGTCATTATCAAGCTTTTGCTTTCATTTATTCATAGTTCAGATTCTGCTTCAGTGTTTCCAATTGCATTTGCCATTCCACATTATATTTAACTCTGTTTTGATCATCAACCCCTTTCTATTAGTTTTCTAGGCAGTTTCATTGTGAACATAAAACACCAAAAGACCAAAAACATCATAAATCAACATAAAAGACCAACAACATCACAACACACTACAGACAACGCACTAGGAAACAATCACCTAGGTACATATGGTACACTTCACTTCAGCAGTTTACAAATCCTGGTTGACAATTAAATGAGCTCAGTTTAGGAGACTAGATTGAGACACAACATTTTGGCACCGTTGCCGGGGAAGTAAAAACTAGGTAACCTTTGTTTCTTAGCATCCAAAAACAATTTTATGCGTAGGGAGAGAGATTCAAGGGGAATATTTATAAGCAGCAGAGGCAGAAGCTTGATTTCTAGAACACCACTTGTTTCATCTAGATCCAGATCTAGTACACCTTCAACTCAAACCAATCTTCCATCCTTTATTGATCCTGGACTTCTAGAAGATCTAAGGTCAACTATTCCATTAGAGAAACCTTCCACTTCAACCACTGAACCTGCTATAGAAGAAGATCTAAAGACTCCTAGCAGGGATATAAACCTTTCCACTTCCACAGGAGAGTCAACCATGGCAGAAGAAGGAGGAGGAGGAGTTTTTAATGGAGAAAACACACTATTTGGAGGAAGAGGTAGAGGTAGAGGAGAAGGAGGTAGAGGTGCAAATGGAGGAAGAGGTAGAATAGGAAGCTCTTTTGGGTTCCCTATACTTGATAGAAGAAACCAATACAACCATGAAAAACATTTCACCTTCTGTCCTTGAACTTCTATGGACTTAAAAGCTGAAGAACCTGAAACTTTCTTATTCGAATTTGAAGTCTTTATTATGCAGAACTTATGACTATCTACAAGATGCTCAAAAAATTGAAATTATTTCCTTCAACTACGAAAGGAGTAGCATTGAAGTGGTTTATGAGTTTTAAAACGGTAGTTCTATTAGGACATGGGAAGACATGAAACAAGAATTTATAGAAAGGTATTTGGATTATTGTATCCCAGTTAACTATAACGAGGAAGTGTTTAAAATGTTACAAAAATAAGATGAAAATTTGGAAGATTTATTGGAGAGATTTCACTACAACATCAAAAGAGAAAAAATGGAAAACCTAGACCAAGACACCTTGAAATCTCTCTTGTTGAAGACAATTAGGGATGAATGGTTGGATATCCTTAACATGATGGGAAAAGGGGATATATCTCAGCTCACATTACTTGAAATAACTGAATTATGTATCAACCTTTCAAGAGGAAAATCTAAAACTGTAAAAGGACCAAGAGATCCTGCTCTTGCAAGGGTAAATAAGTCTGCTTCTGGGACGGTAAGTAGGGTAGAAATAGGACATATTCTTGATGAATTGAAATCTGATATCTTGGGGAGTCTTAGTGAACAAATAGACACCCTTAAGTTACAAAACAAGCAAAAAGCTGAAACTGATGCCTTAGCAATCTTTTGTCCCAAATGTAGAAAGAAACATGCCTTGAGAGGTGTCCTCTTGATGTCAAAGTTGTATACTGATTGCTGCAGAAACATGTGTTATTTGTTACAGGAAGCATGAGACAAGAATTGTCCTTCTCATTATAGTCTAGAGCTTTTTTTCAACTCCTACGGACTCACAGAATCTCTCAATTTTGTCTCTAGGAGGCCTTGGCAAGGACCTCAAACACAAGGATTCCATGATCATCTGTATAATCAACCCCCACCAAATTGGAATTCTTGGCAACAACCTTGGCCCCAATTCCAAAATCAATCTCAAACTTGGGCACAAGGAGCACAAAATCTCTATGGAAGATACTCTCAGTACTATCAATATCCACCATCCTATCCACCACTTCCATTACCATTTCCTCAGAAAACAAATCAGTTACCTGCCCAACCCATACCAAACCCCAACAATAAAAATCCTCAGAACATCATCCAAACCAATCTCATCGAAAATCAACCACTTCCATTACCATTCCTAAAGAAATCCAATCAATTGCCGGCTACGACCCATACCAAACCCCAATAATAAGAACCCTCGGAGATACATATATGATAGAAGGACAACAATTTCCAACTTATTTAATTACTCCTCGAGACCTTAGTGATGTTCAAATTAGGTCTGGAAGGATACTTGAGAAGAGGAAACCTTATGTGATCATACAAGAACAAGACAATTGGAAGACTCCTACGGGTTAATAAAAGTCTTGAGGAAGATACATCCTTTCAAGATCAAAACATTGAAAAACTGAAACAAAAAGATCCAATAAATCCAACTCAAGTATTAGAGCAACCATCCACATCTACTTCTATACCTCCCTTTCCGGAAAGACTACAAATTGATAAAGGTGTAGAAAAACAAATAATGGAGCCTAATTATGATTTTTTGGATGAATTGAGAAATGTTTGCATTAAAATTCCATTATTGCAGGCCATCAAGGAAATCCCAATTTTAGCCAAAACAATAAAGGAGTTGAGTTGAGTATGAAGACAACAAGAAAAAGAATAAGAGAAACCAAGAAAAATCAACTGGTAGGACAAATAGCAGACATTATGATGGGTAAGATTACTATTCCAAAGTACCTTGACCCAGGAAATCCAGTTGTCAAAATTCACATCAATGGAATTGAAATTCAAAACACACTCATTGACTTAGGAGCAGCAATAAATATCATGAGTGGACAAATCATGGACAAACTGAAACTTCCTAATCTTCTCTTTACACCCACACTATTACAATTAGCAGATAGATCTGTGATCAGACCAGATGGGGTAATAGAAGACATTCCAGTGTCCCTAGACTCTTGGGAGTATCCTATGGATTTCATGATCCTAACACCCAAGAATAATCTAGGAGGCCATCCTGTTATACTAGGAAGACCTTGGTTGGCTACAGCTGATGCTTTTATTAGTTGTAGGTCCGGTGATATGTATATTTCTGATGGTAGTTCAACAAATAAATTCACTTTATATCCTCCGGCTAGGACAATTACAGATCTAGATGACACTCAATGGATAGAGGATGAAGAATATTTACAACCACTCTTCACAATTTCAGAAATTAGTGAAGATAATCAAATTCTGAATACTCTAGAAAACTTTGAATCTTCTCCAGAACACAAACAAGAATCATTTCAAGAGGGATCCAATATTGAATTCTTGTCATCTAGGCAGATGTCTCTTCATTCTATGGACAAATTTGGCAGTTCTACAAGTGAATTTTTTCCAGGCAAAACCTTGGACATAAACAAAAACCTAGAAAAATCTCAACAAGAAGAGTTAGTCAAAGTATTACAGAGACATTCTTCTGCATATGCATGGGAATACACTGACATGAAAGGGATAAGTCCCAAGACTTGTACTCATCACATCTATATAGAGGCAATTTGCAAACCAATCAGACAACCTCAAAGACGGATGAATCCAAATCTTAGGGAAATTGTCAAAGAAGAATTACAAAAATTGTTAAATGTTAACTTCATCTATCCTATTTCAGATAGTCAGTGGGTTTCTCCTTTGGTGATTGTGCCTAAGAAAAATGGAAAATGGAGGGTGTGTGTTGACTACCGAGAACTGAATAAAGCTACTCTTAAAGACCATTTTCCTTTACCTTTCATAGATCAAGTATTAGATACATTAGCTGGCAAAAAGTACTTTTCATTCTTAGATGGGTTTAGTGGTTACAATCAAATCCAAGTAGCACTTGAAGACCAAGATAAAACCACATTTACTTATCCTTGGGGTACCTATGCCTACCGAGTATTGCCATTTGGATTATGCAATGCACCTGCAACATTCCAAAGGGCAGTATTAGGAATTTTTTCTGATCTAATACATGACTGTGTAGAGGTGTACATGGATGATTTCACAGTTTATGGGGACACATTTGAAGAGGCTTTGGAAAACCTGGAAAAAGTCTTAAAAATATGTCAAGAAGCAAACCTTTCTCTTAGTCATGAAAAATGTTTTATGATGTTTACTGAAGGTATTGTTTTAGGACACCACATTTCGGGGGATGGGATTAGAGTTGATGAGGCGAAAGTTGAAGTTATTTCTAACCTATCCATTCCAAGTTGTCAAAGAGATGTTAGAAGTTTTCTAGGATTTACAAGGTATTATCGGAGATTTATAGAAAACTTCACCAAAATAGCATCTCCTCTCTTCAAATTACTCACCAAAGATTGTGAATTTAAGTGGACTTCTGATTGCCAGTTAGCTTTTGAAACCCTGAAAACCAAAATTTCGGAAGCACCTATATTAAGGGGACCTAACTGGAAGTTACCTTTTCATATCTCGACAGATGCTTCCGATACAGCTCTGGGAGCAGTATTGGGACAGAAAGATTTAATTCCCTATGCCATCTATTATATCGGTAAAAATTTGACTCCTGCAGAGTTAAACTATACTGTAACTGAAAAAGAGTTTTTAGCTGTTGTTCATGCCATTAACAAATTTAGACACTATATAACAGGCTATGAAACTTTTATTCACACTGATCATTCTGCCATTAGATACTTAATGAATAAATCAATTACTAATGGCAGAGTTATAAGATGGTTGTTATTATTGCAAGAATTCAACATTACTATTCTAGATAGGCCTGGAAAACAAAACACTGTGGCTGATTTCCTGTCTAAAATTCAAAATATCAAAGATGACACTCCGGTTGAAGATCAATTTCCTGATGAATATCTTTTTGCGATCTCTACTCAAACTCCATGGTTTGCTGATATTGCCAATTATTTAGTTTCAGGAAAATTTCCTTCAATTATGAATGCAAGGGATAAAAGAAAAATCATTAATGATAGTGCAAGATATTCATGGGTCGCTAATGAGTTGTACAAGACAGGTCCAGATTTGATTATTAGAAGATGTGTTCGTGAAGATGAGATGCCTGAAATTCTCAAGGCATGCCATGATGAACCTTGTGGCGGACACTTTGCAGATAAGAGGACAGCCTATAAGATCCTTAACTTAGGATATTATTGGCCATCTTTGTTTAAAGATGCAAGGGAGTATGTCAAAAGGTGTGACAGTTGCCAAAGGGTAGGGAAACCTTCTCCTTCAGGTGAGATGCCATTACAACCTCGGGTACACATTGAACCTTTTGAAAAATGGGCTTTGGATTTTGTAGGACCTATTAGTCCTCCATCAAGACAAAAGAAATATATATTAGTGTGCACTGATTATGTTACTAAGTGGGTAGAAGCTAAACCATTACTTGTTGCTAATGAATCATCTGTAGTTACTTTTCTTTTTGATGATATTTTCACTCGTTTTGGTGTCCCAAGGGAAATTGTTACAGATCAAGGAGCTCAATTTACATCAAGGCTAGTGGAGCAAATGATGGAGAATTACAAAATCAGACATAGAACATCTACTCCTTATCATCCACAAGCAAATGGTCAAGTGGAATCCACTAATAAATTCATTGAAGGAATCCTAACAAAGACTGTTCATCTACATAGAAGAGATTGGGTAGATAGGCTTCCCGAAGCCTTGTGGGCCTATAGAACTACATGGAGAAACACAACAGGCCATACTCCTTATGAGCTTGTTTATGGAAAGAAAGTTTTGTTTCCCATAGAGTTCCAAATTCAAACATTCAAGATGGCAGTTCAGCTAGGACTTGATCTAATGGAGGCACAAAAGCATAGACTGGAGCAAATTAATGAATTGGATGAGATCAGACAAGATGCAGTTCAGAAAACAAGTCTAGTCCAACAGCAAAGGGCTAGATGGCATGAAAAGTACATCAAGGAGAAGAAATTTAAAGAGGGTGACTGGGCTCTCTTGTTTGACTCAAAATTCAAGGATTTTCAAGGTAAATTTCAGACACATTGGCTTGGGCCATATGAAATTGTTCGAATTTTTGATAATGGGGCAGTAAAAATCAGAACTATAGATGAAGAAAAGGTCACTTTTCTTGTGAATGGTCATAGACTGAAGCTATACCACAAGCCACTCTCAAGAGAAGAGTTTGTCAAGAAGTTCCAAGAAGACAATGATGTGAAGTTAATGAAGAAGAGTCTCTCTTCTTCATCAACTTGATTAAATTTTCTGAAGCATTTCTCTTCTAAAAAAAATAAAAAATAAAAAAAATAAAGGTATAAACATGAAAACCAATCATTGATTGGCATGTTTATACAGAAAAGATAGGGTGAAAATCAGAGTCTCTCTGACACTCTAACTTTTCCCATTTTTGTTTTTTTTATATAAGCAGCTGTTATAAAAATCATAAGTTCAGTTCCATAGTGCTTATGATTCATTCCATCTCACTCCATTCACTTATTCATCCATACTCCATCTCATCCATCATTCACATTTCACTCCATTCCACATTTCATTCATCTCATTTCATCTTCCATCCATCTCATTTTCATGTCAAAATACAAAAATTTGATATCTGGCTGTAAGTGAATAAAATATGTCATGAATTGCAGTACAGCCCTTATGTTCCTTCATTCCATTTCATGAACTGAATCCATTCCATTCCATTATTCACTTCATACATATCATAATCCATCATCCATTTTCATTCATACCACATAACATTTCACCCATACTCCAAAAACATTCCATTTTCATGATTAAAGTGTTCTACAGGAACATTCTGCAGCTCAGTGGACATTCTGCAGCTGATCAGCCTTTCTGCAGCCCGATAGTCTTTCCGCAGCTACAAATCCTGAAGGCATCAACTAGCAGATATCAGAATTACAACAAAGTGACCCAGTGTATTCATGAATCAAAAGCATCAAGAAAATTATGAAGACTCCTCCAAAGATGAGCAGAGAAGACAAAGGCTACAAAAATCAAATAAAGGGCAGAGGTAACAAGTTTAAAATTATAATGGCATTTCATAAAAGTTTAGCATAGTTTAGTTATGGATTATTCGAAAAGGTTGTTTTTATTGTTTTTATTGATCAACACCAACAAACCCTCTACAGACTTTGGATTAAAAACTTCCATTTCAAATTTCATATCCGATAGCATTTAAGCGGCTAAACGGCCGAGGTGTTTGAATTTTCCACGTCTCTTAACCAAATCATTCAATGTTGATTCCCTCTGCCGTCGTAAAATCCTCCGCCGTCTCTTCAATCATTAATACAATCCCTCCACCTCACTCCACTACTCCATTCCGTGACCACTACCATAACTTCATTCCGTAGCCGGCATTCCATTCCGAAGACAGAGATATTATTATCACCAGGAGCAGAGCTAAAAGATATCAGTTTGAATAACATTGAGCATTGTAAACGCAGAGCAAAGCAGAAGGGTAAATTTGGAAGTATAACAGTGTGAGGACTTGAAGCCACTTGATCCCGTGGGCAGATAAAATATCACTGTGGACGGAGTTTGAAGCATTTTCACTATCAACACAGAATTGTAGCAGTGATTGAGTTTGAAGTCTGTTGTTACCAGAGACAGAGGTGTTGCAGTGATTGAGTTTGAAGTCTTTTGTTACCAAAAGACAGAGGTGTTAAAATTGAAGTCTTTTGTTACCAAAAGACAGAGGTTTTAAAATTGAAACCTTTTGTTACCAGAGACAGAGGTGTTGCAGTGATTGAGTTTGAAGTCTGTTGTTACCAGAGACAGAGATGTTGCAGTGTTGAGTTTGAAGTCTTTTGCTACTAAGAGCCAGAGGTATTGCACAAAAAGAAATTTGAAGCCATCTGCCACTGTCTATCAGAGACATATCAGCTCGGAATTTGAAACTGCTTTCATTATCAAACAGAGGCATATCAGCCAGAGGTTTTGAAGTTGTTGCCACTATAAATCAGAGGTATGTCATTCCAAAATTGAAGCCATTTTCATTTAGAGCCTGAAGCCATTTCAATCCGAAAGTGAAAGTTATTGTTTTGTGGGTAGAAGAGTGTTAATTTGATATTGAAAAAAATCATGGGTTTCATCGTAAGGACTGAGCCTGTGGGTTCAAAATATTTAGAAGGTTACCCACAATGCAAAGAAATGTTACAAAAAATAGGATGGCTTCAATTTTTGGAAAAATTTAATGGCTTCCATAAGGAAGTCACTAAAACATTTGCCAGATCATTTCAAGGAACCGAAGTTGAAGTAGGGGATGTCAAGTTTACTGTCACTGAAGTTTTTATTGCAGAGGCTACAGGATTGCTCAGAACTGGAGAGAGATGGTTTAAAAATAGGGAATTCCACAATGACTCCTGGAAACAAATTTTGAAATCACCAAATATGGATGTTAGTGTATTCAAGAAAGGAATTCCCAGCTCTGCATTGAAAAACAAATGGAGAAACATACTACTTCTTTTACAAAAATTTGTTACATGTGAGGGTAGATATGGGACATTTTATGTCTACCACATTAGACTAATGATGCATTTTCTGGGAGAAGATTTAAACCTACCATATTTCTTGCTTCAAATTCTGAAGAAGATGGCTTCCTGTGTTCAGAGAAGAGTTCAATTTTTAGAGACAACCCTGTATCATCATGGTTTGGTCAAAATTTTGATTGAGCATCATCTAGATAAAACAAATGATACATGGGATGATTTCTTAATAAGAAATCATTTTGAAGAAGCAAAAGAACCATCACCTGAACCACAGCCTACAAAGAGAAGTAGGAAATGGAGGGCTTCAAAAGTTGAAATTGACAAACCAGTCCAAGAGAGCAGTGAGGAAATCATTTTGGAGAAGTTGACTCGAATCAAGAGGCAACTTAAGGAAGAAAAGATAATCAAGGAATCTACCACAGAGAAAGGAGAGGGATCCTCTCAGCCTAGGAGAAGCCACGGATTAAAGGGAAAACTGAAGAAAACACCAATCAAACAAACAGGGGTAATCAATATAGAAGATGAAGAAACACCCATTGAAGAGGATGATGAAGAGGATTTTTATGAAGGAACCCTTGAAATTGATCCTGCTCAACAGGAAATTTATGACTATGTGGAAACCTTAGAGAGGACAGCTTCAGAAAGCAGAGAAAGAACCCCCAGTCCTCCACTGTCTGAAGTAGATATATTAAGAAGGGATAGGTATGAGTTGGAATTACTGAATAGACACATCAAAAATAAGAATGAAATTCTCAAAGATCAAATCAAGCTCAAAACTAATATGAATTCAACCTTATCCCTACATATAGACAAAGTGGAGAAAACCAATGAGAAGTTGAAGACAAGGAACAAAAAGCTAATCAGAGCACTCACCAACCTCAGGTTCAAACTTGTTATCAGGAAACCCAGAAGACCTCTAGCTTCCAGACAAAGGAGAAGAAGGGGATTAGATGTCCTTGCAGAAGCCTCTGAATTCATAAGATAATTTGCATGAGGACATGCAAAGAGACAGCAGTGGGGGTATGTTGAGCCTCAAAATTGTGCTTTCCTTCACCTCATTTTACCTCATTTTCCCTTGTCCATTTCTATCTTAGACCCAATTGATCAATAAATATAGTTAAAATTACTTCTAGAATGATTTACATAACTGACTTGTTGAATTTTGTGATTTTTGCCATTGTTAAGCATTTTGACCGGAACTAGCTGCAGAATGCAGACATTCCGTAGCTAACCGGCGATTCTGCAGCTGCCTTCATGTTTGAGTATGTTCCAGGTGGCCTCTTGAGAAAAATAGCATATGGGCATGATCCACGTCATGTCTACATGGTTCGTTGCTCATCATGGAGGAAGAAATGAATTCTGGGTATGGTTTTGAACGTGGGGAACACATTTATGAAGGAAGACTTCTACTAGGACTGTCTCAGTCCAGATGTCTTTTCTTCTTCACGCAGCCACCTCAAAGAGTCCTAACGTGATTCGGATAAGGAAAGACATTGTTCCTAAATTTTTGTAATTATTGTTACGTGCATTTGCTTTATAAACTCTTGGGAGACCGAGAGCTATGTTAGAGATTTTATGTTAGATTTGCTGCTAGATTTTGTTTAAACTCTGTGATACATTCCTAAAAACGCAGAGTGTTATGTTCGAACTATTGCATCGTTAATGGAGCAGACAAAGTTATTTTGAAGGCGTGATTTAATTTGAAGTTGAATGCCGTCAAGTGGTAGAGGGCCCCTGCCTCTTGCACGGATTTATTTTGCGTAAATTAGATAAGTTTTCCTAGCTGCCTTTACGTTTTGCATTTGAATTGGTAGTTGTTTTGTTTTAGCTACTGTAGTCGTATTCATTCTAGCTCTTCCACAAGAAGAAACTCTTCCAACAGATTAAAATGATGAATGTTGAATGACTATGGTATTGTAGAATTAGGAGTTGAATTTATAGTTGTTTTAACTAGCTACTGTAGTTATATTCATTCCAGCTCTTCCACAAGAAGACACTCTTCCAACAGATTATAATGATGAATGATGAATAGCTATAGTACTGTAGGATTTAGTTGTAATTTTTGCTATTCACTATCACAGTTACACTTGTTCTAATCACTCTTCCACAAGAAGAAACTCTTCCAAGAGATTCTTAAGAAGTTCAAGACATGACTGTGATAATGAATGATTTAGTTGTGTGTTTGTACTAAGTATCATCTCTGTTCTTGCTCTTAAACGCTTGCCCAAGACATCATAATGACGAGTAGGGTATGGATGTGATAACTTAGTTTTTCATTTGCTTTCATTTCAGTCTATTTGCTTGCAATTGCATCCAAGTACACAGTCAGAATTGTTCTACCTCTTCCAAAAGAAGGAACTCTTCCAAAATATCATTAATGATGAACAAATAGATTGTGTAACTTCATAGAATAATGCATGTTAGTGTAGTTAGAAAGCTCCGAAGTTTCATTGCATTTAATTCATGATCAGTTACTTCATTTCAAGTTTGATGATGACTTATAGTTCAAGCATTGTTCTAGTTTAGTAGCATCTTAGGTTCATTCTTAGATTAACTCATTGCACTTGCATATCATATTCAAATTGTCATCCATTGCACAATAGATTACTCTAGTTGTTAGGATTAACAAGACAACCTTCATTATTCACAAACATCTTCTTGTTCTAAAATCTACAAATGATCCATAGCCATAGGAACAGAAGACAACATCACTATAAGGTCTGAAATCTCTCTGCAATCTCCTCATCATTTTATAAACAGAGCTCTTCCTCAAAAGAACTACTTTGAAAAAGAAACCAATAACTCTTTGAGTATAGGTTCTGTGACATTCAATTAAATTGCAGAATAGAACTAGGAATTAATCATAGAATAGAAGAGCTTAGGACAGAGTATTGCATCATTAGTGTTTAACTGTTTAGTTAGAAGATTTGCATATTTAGTGATCATTTCTCAAGTTTAGTTTGTGTCATTTGCCTAAAAAGTCATTATCAAGCTTTTGCTTTTATTTAGTCATAGTTTAGATTCTGCTTCAGTGTTTCCAATTGCATTTTCCATTCCATACATTAGGTTTAACTCTGTTTTGACCACCAACCCTTTCCATTAGTTTTCTAGACATTTCCATTGTGAACATAAAAATCACCAAAAGACCAAAAACATCATAAATCATCACAAAAGACCAAAAACATCACAAAACACCACATACAATGCATTAGGAAACAAGCACCTAGGTACATATGGTACACTTCACTTCAGCAGTTTACAAATCCTGGTTGACAATTAAATGAGCTCAGTTTAGGAGACTAGATTGAGACCCAACAAGGGTTACACGTCATAAAATCGATGCCCCACTTCGCAAAGAGACCAATGGTAATGACATGATGAAGAGGTACAGGTGGCATATGCATCTTGCATTGATAAACCTGGAAATCATGACATTTACGAACTGCGACAATGCAGTCTTTGAAGATAGAAGGCCAGAAATAACCAGCACGAAGAATCTTCTATGCAGTAGCATAACCAGACATGTGATCTCCACAGGTGCCACTGTGACAATAATTGAGTACTTTCTTAGCTTCCTCGAGGTTCAAACATCGACAGAGAATGGAATCCACTCTGACACGATAGAGTGTATCTCCGACTATACGATAAGGTTGAGACTAATGAAGGATGCGTCGGCGGGCATCCTTCATCAACTTAGATTTGAAAGTAGAAGTATGGAGATAAACGATAATATCACCATACCATGGATCGAGGTTGCTAATTAAGAAAATTGTATCGTCTGGTATATATTACTCAGGACAAAATGGAGGAGAGTCTGAAGGTAGGGAACAAATTAAATCATCAAAGAATAATGACTTCTTTGACTTGGCAGCAATAAATTCCAAATCAAACTTTTGGAGGTTGACAATCCACTTTGAGTATTCCCCCCCCCAGCAATTTTCGAGACAATACATAGGTCATGGGGTTGCAATCGGAAATCACAGTCACTATACGCAAAATAATATAATGATGAAAACGCTGAACTACTTGCACTGCAACTAACACTAACTTCTTGACATGGGCATAACATGTCTTAGAGTTGAGAAGGTTACGAGACAAGTAATAAATAACATGCTTGTTACCGTCATCATCGTCTTGTACCAGAATCATGGCGATCGTACTGAAAGCGGTGGCTAAATAAAGGGAAAAATCACGATGATAATTAGGAGGATGCAATAGAGGAGCGTTGACAAGCAACGTCTTCAGGGCCTCAAAATACTTTTGATAAATCTCATCCCAATAGAATGGGACGCCCTGCTTTAATAAACATGTGTATCCCCGAGCCACTCCTGCATAGTTAGGTATAAAACGACGTAGAAAATTAGCCTTACCTTGCAAACTCGGCAACTAATGTAATGAGGATGGAGAGGGGAGATTAATAATAGCCTCAACCTTTAGAGGATTGAGGCGAATTCTATCTTTGGATATGATAAACCCCAAGAGTCTACCGGAATCAACGCAAAAGATGCACTTGTGCAGATTAAGCCGAATATTTTAACGTCGGCAACGAAGAAAAATATGACGAAGATGATCCGGATGGTCCATGTGCTTAGCTGAATGAGCGGGAAGGTCATCCAAATAAGGCTGAACGATGTGTCAAATATCGTGAAAATCATACGACATTTCTCGCTGAAATGTAGCCCCAACATTCTTTAAGCCAAAAGGGAGCTTTTTATATGCGAAAGTACCCCAAGGATAGATAAAGGTATTCTTATGTTGATTAGTCAGAAGAATTTTAATCTGATTATAACCAAAAAAACCGTCCATTAAGGAAAAGATCTCACTCCCAGCACAATCATCAATGATCTGATCAATAAAGGGAGTGGGATAATTATCCTTAGGAAAAGCTCGATTAATATCACGATAATCAACATAGATACGAATAGTTCCCTGCTTCTTATCTACAGGAACAATATTAGATACCCATTCTGTCAAAGGAATCAGATAAATAAAACCAGCTCGGAGAAGTTTTTCAACTTCAGCCTTAATGGTGGCAGCTTTTCTAGGGTGCACTAGACGAAGACACTGGCAAACAGGTTTCAAACTAGGATATGTAGGAATTTCATGCACCACTATACTAGGATCAATGTCAGGCATTTATTTGTAGGACCATGCAAATACATCACGGAACTCGCGAAAAAGGCTAGTATAAACTCAGACTTCATCAGAAGAACAAGTAACCCCAATATGGATGTTCTCGACAATTCCTGGTTTAACGGAAATGTCAATAGGCATCTTCTATGTAATGTTACTCAAGTTACCTTCCGTAAGTACGTCATGTGTCAAAATAGGCAATTGAAGTGGAGGAGAAGGAACCTGAGTGAAAAAAAACTCAAGACAAGTAGACATGGCCCCGAGTTCGGGCATGAATGAAGAAAGATGATGACCATCATCCCATGACAGATCCTCAAGAGACATAGTTTCCACGATGGTCTCATCGGAAGGAAACACGTTTTTCAACGGATTAGGTGAATTTGAATCACCAAGCCAGGGGGATTGATAGTAAATGTCAAGAGACATGCTCAAAGGAGCACAATTAGAGGACGAAGGTTCCGAAGCAATAATGAGTTCACAATAATCAATCTCAATCGGGCTCAAGGGCATCGAATCTCTAAAGGAATCAATCTGTTCAGGTGAAGGAATAATCCATGGGTCATCAGACCGAGAAATCATATGAATCTAAATAGTATTCAGAGGAGGAAGAGGAAAAATACCCATGAGGGCAGGATCTTTAAAAAGACCTGGCCCTACGCTCTCATAGGGAGTGGTAATCTTATCCACATATGGAACGTTGTTCTCGGAGGAAGAGGTAAAGAAAGAGAATTGATCAACAGTAACAATCTTTCCTTCATGTGGAAATTTCAAAACACGAAAGGGAGTGGACGGAACACACAACATGGCGTGAGTCCAACTACGACCAAGGAGAATATTATAATTGAGCTTAGCATCAATGACTTCAACCTCGACATTGATTGTCTTCCATTTTTAAAGTAATCAGTAAACTAGCGAGAACACCTAAAGGTTTTGATTCTCTTCCATAAAATGCTTCTAAGGCATTTGGTGATGAATTCAAGACTGGAGAGCCAATGGCTTTCCAACATGAAGACGACATGATAGAGGTTGATGCACCTTCATCCACAACTGCTCGATGAATGTTGAGACCATTAATAACAACTTGAATAATGAGTGCAATCTGATGCAGAATTCATGGAACTAAATTCTCTAAATCGAAAGAAAGAAGTCTAGTATCAGTAGGATCAATCCCACCAATCACAGATAACAAAGTTCTTTGTTGTGATGGATAGCTCTGAAGTACTTCTAATGTGGACATTGCAGATGGTGCCTAAGCCAAATCCTCAACAATATTGTAATGGTGAGCGGCACGGGCGTTGGGATTATAAGAATACTTACAAAGGACACCTTTGGAAGGTGGTCGCACAACGGATTCAACATTGGGCCTTTCAATCTCGAGAGGAACAGTAATGGGCGGAGGATGAGGACCATCAACGATCTCTTTCCCCATGGCCTGATGGGATCCAACATAATATTTCGACCAAGTAGCCATAGAAACGATGCCTGACCCGTTCATCATGAACACCTAAGAGCCAAATGCGGTAGAGGACTGAGGTTGCTCTACCATCTGAGTCTGCTGAGATGGGAAAGGTTCTTTAAGAATGACCAGAGTTCCCTGGGTTCCTTTGAGCAATCAGCTCACTTCGGACCATCGAGGACAATCCTTGGTGAAGTAATCTTTGTCACAAATAAAACAAGGGTACTTCGGTTTGCATTGAGAACCATCACCATCATGAGGTTTCTAAGAATCCTGTTTCGAGGTATCGCCTTTGGCTTTACCTTTACCATTATTTTTACCTTTATAAGTATTATCCATTGGATTGGCTTGAACGACATTAACTTCTGCGGGTTTACCAAAATTCTAAGTAGACTGAGAAGCAACATTATTGGAAGAAGCGAACTTCGGCTTCCTAGATTTTGAAGATGAAGACTTTTGAGAAGTCTGAGACATAGAACCAATAATACCATCGACAGATGGAGTTTCTGGTGGTTTAGAAGCTCCAGGTCGAGGAGCATCAGCCAAGATATCATATAATGCGCCAGATTGAGAGTACACAAGATTAAGGTACTGGGCATAAGCAATGGCTTATTCCTCGGTTACACATGCCCCCATAGCTATGTCTTTGGCAATTTGATTGAAAAAGGAGGTTGTGAACCAATGAGTTAGAAGTTGATCAAGAATTTAAAATTTGATCATGCAACGATGACGTCGCCACTCATGAATATGATATGAGATATGAGTATCTCAGTCCAATTTCAATGAAGTGAGGAGGTGCGTCCCAATCTCATAATGGACTGGTAGCTGAAAATGCGTAAAGAACACCATGGTTAAAGAATTGAAATCTTGGAAGATGCCATGAGATAGCTCAATGTACCACATTTCAACGGCACCAGTAAGAGTTCGCTGGAAAAGATGAAGTCTAATAGAATCTTCAACCCAAGAGTTAGAGGAACACCACAAATGGTAATTCATAACATGCGCTTGGGGGTCTTCATCAGAATTTCCCTCAAATTTAGGACAATCACTAGGAATCTTGGTTGGAACCAGGGGCCAATACGGGTTATGAAGAATGGGAGCGTTCGTCAACTTTGACACATCAGGTAATTCCAACGTAGCAAGAAACTGTAATTGGGTATTGAAAGTCATTGGAGATCTTTGATAAGGACCTGCATGTACATTTCATCCAGTCCGAATAGGATTCTATCCCCATACATTTTGTCCTAGAGTATTCATATCATATGGATTAGAAGTAGGATAAGTCGGTTGATACTGGGGTTGAGGACCATGATACTGAGTCAGAGTAGACCACTGAGGTCCTCGCTGAGTAGTGTATGGAGTCTGTTGTAGAATGTAAGCATGGCTTTGAGGTTGATGATATACAGGTTGATATTAAGGGTAAATTACCTGAGGTGCAGTATATATCGGTTGATATGAACCTTGAGGGTAGTAAGCACCTTGCGGTTGAGCAGGTGGACCTAGCTGAGTAGGTTGAGCAGGTTGTTGAGTGGGTAGAACTGGCTGCTGAAATGATGGAACTGGCTGAGGAGCAGTTTGAATCAGTTGCTGAGGGCCACCAGGTTGGCCTTGTAGAAAAGGTTGGCCTAATGGTTGTGATGGACCAAGTTGTCCCTGATAACCAGGTTGACTCGGAGAAGGACCATAGGGTTGTCCTAGTTGCACAACATTTGGGCCATATTGAGCATGTGGCTGCAGTTGTGGTGCAACAGGTTGTCCCTGTGGTGGGTATTCCCCCCCCCCCAGGAACATAAGATAGTCCTGGTTGATTCGAAGATTAACCGTAAAGTCCCGAGGGTTGTCCATGTTGGGCCAAAGGTTTCCCTTGTAAAGGTTGGCCTTGTGGACCGTATGGTTGTCCCTGTGGACCAGAAATAGGGCCCTACTGAGCTAAAGGTTTTCCCATAGGGGGTTTTCCTTGCAAGCCAGAGGGTTGCACAGGCAAGGTAGGCTTGAAACTAGAAACGGTCTGATAAGGATTAGTAGGAGGAAAATAAACCGGATTACCATTCTCATCATAATGAAGTGGATATGAATAAACAGGGTTACCGACAACATCATAATGATGAAAAAGAGGATCAACAGGAGCTTGAGGCTGCTGAGAACCTTGAGAACTCTGCTGCTAAACAACCAACAAATACTCTTCAAAAGTAAGACTGCTAGGAATCACAAGGGTAGTAGAAATAACACTAGAAGCAGGCATGGCCTCCGTCGAAGGAGCATAACGTCGGTGAATGTCCAACATATGCTCATCAAACACTTAGGTAGAAACCATAAGCATGGTAGACGTAGACATGGCTTCCATGGCACGGGTTTGTGAGTTACCTGGGCCGGGATTAACAGGCCACGTAGGGTTGAGAAAAATAGACCTGCGAGTGTGAAAAGATCCTGACAACTTATGGGTATCAATAGGTGTGGATGAAGCCACACAGAATGTCGGTCGGACTGGAATAGATGTAACAGTAATCGACGAACCAGGTATCGAAGGCGATAGTCCTAATGAAGGTAAGACCGAACTCTAAGAAGGATTTACTCTACTGGATTCAACAATGGAGGCAACACTAGACATAATCTGACTCAAGGACCGATATCCAGGTGGAAGTGACACCGATGGTGGAGAAGGCTGAGTAGAAACATGAGGGACATATTCCGGAAAAAGATGATATTCTCCTGTAGAAACATGCATTCCTTCACTACCAACAGGACTAGACGAGTCCATATCTGACTCCGCCGTAAGATCTTCAAAAAGTCTATGGGGACTAGGAGGCACATCAGTAGCAAAAAGGGGTGAGTCCAACGTAAGAGGAGGAAAATATCCTTCTTCCCCAAAACCAGACCAAGCACCAGAAGGAGGCCAATTGAACTCAATTGGCTCTTCAGGACAAGATCGAGTAGCAAGAGGCAGGACAGATGGGAGATGTTAGGAATCTGTAATCAGCAGGATTGGAAAAGTTCGATCACAGAAACAACCTCGTTTCAACCACTTTGGGATTCTAGGATCTAGCCCTCCTGAATCTGGAGAGGGATCTCTCCAATAAGTGCAAATATGGATTTGTCTTTGAAGTTTGGGGTAATAATATTAGGCTAGTTATGAAGGCCAAGGGTTTGTTTTATTTTTGGATGGTTGAGCACGATTACTGTTTGAGGTGGAAAGTCCTAAATGCAAAGAGTTTCAAAGGTGAGAAGTTAAGAGTAAGCTTCAGCCAAAAAGATAGATAACTGTAGGTTTTAGTTCATTGGGATATGGAGTCATAATAGGGTTTAATTGGAATAGCAAGAGGCAAGACTGGTCCATGGGGCAAGTCATCTATGTCTAAGGATCTCTTTGAAGTTTGATTTATGGAATTAAATGACACAACAAGTAGGAGAATTAAACAGATGAGGAACAAAGAGCAGCCCAGGATCTGGTAAGTACTTCTAAACTAGCCAACCTTTGACATAGACTCAAGAAAAACATAAAATTAAACTAGGATCTGGTAAGTACTTTTAAACTAGCCAGCCTTTGATACACTTTCAATAGAAAACATTTTAAAATAAAGGGAAACTTGAAGGAAACCTTTGGAGTAGAAACTAGCGGGCTGGGCTCACCACAAATCCTCTCCTAGCTCTGCTTTACTTGGTTACTTTCAAGACAAACACAAAGATAACACATAATGGCCTAAGATCTGGTAAGTAATTCTAAACTAGCCAGCTTTTAACACATTCCAAGGGAAACATTCAGACAGTTGTGGAGATGAAACTGGGACCAGAGCTCACCATATCTTCCTCAGTTCATCTTCACTAAACATATACTGAAAATAACATTTAAGAATAACATTCAGCTAAGACAATAAGACGAGGGAACACCAACATTCCTATGCTTGAACTGAAAAAAATCATTCCCAAATAACACAATTTAGAAGAAAACATTCAGATAAATAATTTCAGTCAGAGAAGGTTACTGATGTACAGTAGGTCCTAACTCTATGCATGCTGTTCTTTATAAGAGAAAATGGAATACAATGAAAACAAAAACAAAATGACGAGTTACAATGAGAAAAACATCACCGTCAACATAGACCAGGATCCCATAAATCAACTTGTATTGATGCTCCAAACTAGTTACAACTTTAAGTCCAGTGCTTTATTTTAGCAGCTATATACACATCTCAGCCTAACCTATCTATCACCAGCAGAGCTCCAAGAGCTAGTGAATACTATTTACAATCATAAGTTTCCAGCTCAATTACATTACAATGTTCAGCAACCTTGTCAACCAACCCCTCTCTCATCTTCTGCAATAGTATATATAGAAGAATGAGGAGGTGATATCTGATAAAAGATCTCCAATTACAATTAATACAGAATTAATGGCTTCTTGGCCTTTGAGGGGCTCAATGAAGAAACTTTCATACATATCCTTTGTATTAAATGATTTTCATAAAGATTTAAGCTCGGTGGGAGCTTTTGTTGACCTTTGAGGCTCAGTATGGCGTTGAAGTAACTTTGTAGATTTTTGTCATTAATTTGCCTGCAAAATTTACCTTTTGGCTGTGTTGTGAGGCAGATATCTAGTCCTGATCAATAAATTCAGCCTCTAATTGAATACTTTGAGGTACAGGTGGCATTTCAGTAGTTAGGAGGAATCAATTTGCCTCAGATGTGGTGGTGGAGGTGTTCCTGTTGATAAAACACTTAAGATCTTCTTTAAACTATGTTTTAAATCGGGGATTAGGCTTTTGATAAACATTATTAGCCGTGATCCCCGCAAATATGTCTTCCATTCTCTGTCCTAGTTCATTTTGATCTTCGTCACTGATACTCTCTGACTATGCCAGATTTATGGTTTTTGCCGGTATGCAAGGCTACGCAGGGTTATGTGGCATCAATTCCTTACGAATTATTGATAAAACATGAAATTTGAAACCTACAAATGATTTCTCTAGTGGATCGAAGGTGGGAGGATCGTCACCCTCTGCTTCTGAATTTTCTTCGAACATGGCGGAAAAACCATTGAAAACCCTGCAGAATACAAACAAAAATTATAAAATCCATGCATATATAGGTTTACTGCTTCAGAGGGCACGTGGAGAGAGCGGGGCCATTGGATGGCATCATCCAACGGTCGAGATTGATCGGGAGAAAACAAAAGGAAGGCGGAAGAATAATTTAAATCAGATTCGTCGATCGCACAGAGATCGACGGTCGGGAGGGCAGGTGGAAAGTCAAAACGGAGAAAACGGGCAATGAATTTTGGGCCGTCGATCTGCAAATCAGATCGACGGTGAAGATGCTATTATCACTGCGCCGGAGCCTGGTTAACTGTCGGGCATCTTCGGTGAGCGATAGCTGTCCGATGGGCGGCCTCAGATCAGACAGTGCACGCCAATATCGCACGGGGTCCACATTCAATGTTTAACGCGCGATGGATGGCGGTTTGGTGAACAGTGCCCAGGACACGTGTCGGCCAGCACATGGAATCACTGCGAAATGGAAGAAAACCGCCCTCCGCTCAAAGGCGGTGCGATGGATACTGCCGGTTTTGGCAATGGCGAGTGGATGGTGGGGACCACTGGGGTGAGGGACCCCGCGCCATTGATCTGCAGATCAGATCGACGACGGATAATGGTTTAAAAATCGGACCAACGGAAAGTTATAATATAATAAAAACACCAAAAATAATATATAAACCAAAGGTTTTACACTTCGGGCAGATGTATTTAATATTAAAAATGGCTTGGCACCCGTCTGCGGGGCCACGGGTTACATGGAGGATCATACGACCGGGGGTTTATGCAGGAAGGGGCTAAGACCCATACATGTCCAAAAAGTGGGTTTTTATGGTTTTTAATGGTTTTCAAGGCTAGTAATGGGCAACGATAGAGGGAAAAGGGGAAAAAGGCTAAATAAGGGGTACTTTGAGTGAAGGAAGGGGATTTTGGGAGGATTCAGAGGGTAAGAGGGGAATTTTGTCAATGGGGGAAAAGGTTAAAATGAGGTAAGTTTAGAAGAAGGGGAAATGGGAAATGGTGCTTGTAGCAGTAATCTGTCTTGGAAATCTGCAGGATTTCTAAATGAAAAATGAGAACAACAGTGAAGTTTTGGACAGAGGAGAGGCAGGAGGCCTTCAAGAGTCTTCAAGAGCCAACACTTTTTAGTAATAAAATTTGTTCCTTGAAGGCTCAAAAAGTCTTAGCCACCTTTTGCTATAACAAATTTTACAGGTGGCTAACAGGGAGAATAGGCTACGAGATCTCGGCAGACCTAGTGGACCGAGGAGTTTCAAAAGAAACGTTCGGGAAAGAACTACCACTAGGAGGCAGTGAGGGCGACGAAACCGGTGGTTCCGCCACCATGACCATATATCAAAACAGAAAGGGAAAAAGAAAACCAATCAAGGACTCCAAGATCAAAACCAAGGAAAAACAATAGGCTAAGTAATAAAAATTTAACGGGCGTGTGATCGTAGGTGATTAATTTTATGACATTGAAACCATATTTTGCTATTTCATTTTTAAAGAGTCAAGAAACAGGCTAAAGATGACTCTATTCGCTTTCAATTTTAAACGAACATGAAAGGACAAGTGCTTGACGATCTCTTCTCTTTTTAAAGAGTCATGAAAAGATCAAAATGACTACTTTGGAATACTAAGCAAGAGGGTATACCAGGTTTCCGTGAATTGCCATATACACCTTGGTGATCAAATGAAACAGAAATAACCAAGGACTTGACGTACATGCAGGTAGTCTCCCCGAATGTTGTGTTCGGTGTATCACGGTTGCAAGGCGGAAGACTTGGCTTCCTATGGATAAAAGGATTGCAACCTAGAAGGGTCTCCCTTTATATATATATATATATATATATATATATATATACACTTTACGGTACAGGGAACACAAGTCCATACTAGCGTTGTCTAAAGCCAGATGGCGAACAACAACTACTAGGTTTTAAGACGTCAGAACACGTCTCTAGCCTAGACCACTAAAAATGTTTCGTTAGGTTTCAATGCTTCCTTAGGTTAATTAAATAAATTTTAAAGTTGATCTTGGATTATGTTTCAATTTTAAGGTCCTATCGATGTTGGATCTCAAAAATCCCTAAATGCAAGCTATATGCAAATGAACATCATTTCCGATTCAATGAATGCTAGTTATGAGAAGGATAGAAATCTTTCAAACAAAAAGCAAAGAATGAGATTATGCGAAGAAATCCACTAATGTATCTAACAGAATACGAAAATGAAACAGTTTCCTAGATAATCAGATGCTAGTTATGCAAAAGAGTATTTCACTTTCAATGCAAAGAAAGAAAGCAATATATGTTTTTTTTTTTTTTTTCAATGAAAATAAGTACATGATGCACTAATTACATGAAAAAAGAAAACAAACACTAGCTTAAGTGTTGCATAGGAATCGAAATTGAATGACTCAATAAAACATGAAAAAAACACAAGAAATCACTCAAACTAATGTCGCACTCTTTCAAACAAAGAGACAGTTTTCGAAATGATCCAAAACAAGCAATGCAATCTATGCTTGGAGAAAAATGGCAAAGAATCAATCGAGAAAACGAAATGAATTTCTGACCAAGGAAATCACTCAAAAGATCAAGAAAAATAAGTGCAATCAAGCCACAAATGGGATTGACAACAATCAGACCGACTCGATTTTCAAACAGAAGACTCAGTGCACAAGGACACCTAGAAACCCTAAGGCCTCAAGTAACACTGATAAGAATATGGGCAAAAAACTGAGAAACACAAGTTGACAATAATTAAAACAATCCCAAAGGCATAATTATGCATAAAAAATAACACAGAAGCAAGCACAATTGACCAAAAGACTCATCAAGGAGGTCAAACTAATTCCTATAGTGGTTGGAGTGACTGTAAGGTTGTAATCTGTGCCATACAGGGGTTAGCACGACTGAAAAAGAGAAACCTGTGCCAATTGGCATGATTTTTTAGAGAAAAACCGCGCCAAGCCAGGTAACTATGGGAAAAAGAGGAAAAACCAAAACCTAATTAGCAGGAAATCAATCTTGACACTCTGGAGATGAACAGAGGATGAAAACTAAACAAGAAAACCAGAAAATATAGACAACTAAATCAATAATTGAAACTGACCCAACAACATGAAACGAAAAACTTGCACTGATCCCCAGCGGAGTCGCCAATTTTTTATGCAGGTAAATCCTCTCTGCGGACAGAGATGATCCCTCTAGCCCTAGAGTGGGTCTAGAAACAAAGGGACACGCTAAAGTGTTGCTTCCTAATCATTGAATGAACAAGGGACATGGCAGATTGACCTACCTGGAATCCAACATTGTCGTTGTTGCTGTAGTAGTGGTGGCCTCTCGCTGTTGCCTCGGCAAATCACAATCTGTTCGCCATTATTCTTAGATACCTGCACAAAGAACAAGAAACAAGAACAACATACAAGATGAAAACATTTCATTCGTAACTATTAACCAATCAAAGAGGGCTAAACATATTGTGTTAAATAAACATCATAACACAACAGTGGAACCAAATACTAGTCATGTATATAAATGAATAGAAGGAAGAGTTACAACCGATGCTTTGACGTCGTAGTCTCCTCCAGCGGGGTTCAGGTGAAGCGCATCTCAGATGCTCGTCAGGGAATTTGGACAGGGTGAAGGCATGGAATCAATCTCTCTCAGAAGCCATGGACTCAAGCTTCCTCAACATAATTCCTTCTTATTCTATCTTCTCTAGCCATTCAGCTATAATATGTCTAATTCTCCAAGTTCATCTATTCAGTCGTTCAGCTAGCTCGTTCTAAGAGAGATAGCTTATTTTATAGAGGAAAAGGAGGAGGTTAGGATCCCTACAAAGGTGGGAGGGAGGCCTATCCTTTAGGGAGTTCCCATAAGAGGTGGAAACCATAAACCTAAAGGAGGCAGTCTGTGGTTTATCAGTTCAACCACTCCCAATGACTCATCCTCGAGGTGGTTGGAGTGGAATCTTCGCCTCTATTTTTAAAAAACATTCCATAAACAGCTTGGCACAGGTGGAAAACTAGGATAGAGCACCAGCTGGCATGAGCCCAGTGTTAATTTTCCTCTTCGGAGCGAGGGCATAACTGATTACCTACACTAAGGCAAAAACAAGGGTTTTTGGCTCTCTGCTCAGGGAATTGTCAACAAGAAGAATTTTACTCTCATGTAAAGGGACACAATGATGGTTTTTGCAAGGCATGACACTACTTAATGGTCACAAAAATGACCCTCCAATGGGCGAGATGGGGATTACAGGGACAGTGACAAAATGTTGTGTAACACATGGTTAGACACCCCCATTATGAGGGGCTTGCGATCCAACAGCTCGTGTTATAGTATGCATCACTACTTATAGTGCCAAATCAAGTATTGTATGGATGTCTACTTTCCCGCTCTTCGATCATTTCTTTGCTCTACGACAAACTCTATCTATGAGGCTGCTCATGTTTTCCATCGTAGGACAGGCACTTGTCAGGATTGGTGTTGCCCCCCTCCGTGATAATCCAGTAATGAAATACATGCCAGAGACTTCAATATCCAACTCTTGGTCGTGAATCACAAATATCTACCAATCGGTGTCCCACACACTGACCAGATACTGTAATAAACCTAGTTGAGATCAGAGACATGGTGCCATGAAGAATTTTAAGAGCCCATAGTCTCTTAGGGCATCCATGCATCTCTCGTTTCCCATGGCAAGCTCATCTTCCTCCCCGTGTTCTCTTTCCTTCCATTCAATGGCCATTTTTTCTTTCAAACACCTGCAAAATCATCATTGGGGCTTTCATTAGTCAAGTCATTAACTTTTGAATTGTTTAAAATGGGCTATTCATCGGGGTTTTTGAGAAAAATTTGGTCGCGGCTATTGGTGTGACTGTTTTAAAAACAACAACTCCAATTGGCACTTCACCATTAAAATTTAAGGCGGGTTGGCGCGACTCCATGCCTGGAACCTGCATCGACCGCCGCGCCCAGAACCTACGTCGACCGCCGCGCCCAACTTTGAACAAAATCTCCCCAACAATATAAAAATTTGAAAATTCAGGTAATGAAATCTAGCTTAAAATGCAGGCAAGGATAAGAGCTCTTACCTGAAGAAAATATATTCGCAATTGGTCTCCTGGATTTTCCACTACCAGCTCCACAAAATCACAGTTAAAAATGGTAAAAATGCTCACAAGAGGTGAAAAGGTGAAAATTAATTTATTTTTACTATTTCTGTCATTTTATAACCTTTTTGAAACCCTAATTATGTTTTTGTGCTTATTTTTCAATTATTTTAATATTTTATCTCGAAAAATGGGTTTTAAATGTGTTTCTTGTGAAGCAATAGGTCCTAAGCATGATGATGATGAAGTGACAAGTTTTATTTTATTACTTTTTCGAACTCGGTAAAAACATGAAAAAGTCACCCCCTGGAGTCATCTTTCGGCTCTTTTCTGACTCTCTAAAATTGAAAAGATTGTCGAGACTCTTGTTGTTTTGAACTCGTTAAAGGTTGTGAAATTTCATCTAACAATATACGCTAACCCCTTTTTCGAGCTTGGACAGATTATTTACGAAAAAGGAATACCTTAGCCTATCACTACTAAGAGGTTCTCCTAGATATTGTTTCTACCTTTTCGGACTGTGAGACTACATACGAAAAGGGACTTGCTGGAATTTTCTTTTGCGTGTCTTTTCAAACTCACTAAACATGAAAATATGTCGAGTTCTTCCTTTGTCAGACTCGTTATAACCTAAATGACATCGGAAATCGTCACCATGATGTCACTGAGTTCCTCCTTCCTAGGGTTTGTAAAATGTACTAGGATGGATTTGTCTTAAGGAAAAACTTACATGAAAAGCATATGATATCCACTTCAATCTTGTTTCCAAAAATAATTTGGGTACCCACCAGAAATGGTGGGGGGAAATGGAACGAGTTCTCAATCATGTCGGCAATATGTCGCTCTTGAACATGACACTTGTATGCAATTCGTGTTGGGTTGGGGACATCCAATTTCTTCATTTTTTCCTCCATGGGTTTGGGTTATCTGTTTTGGCCTCTCATTTTCTCTTTGCCACGTTGTCATGACCTTAGATCCCTTGATGTCAAATACTGCAAAATTATGGAGTCGTGTCGCCAATATGTTCAATAGAAGTTTTCTTCTATAGTTTTCAACCTCTAATCCTCTGTTTTTTCCTAATTTACTATCGTCTTGTTCCTCTGTCTCATGTCGATGATGTGGGAAATATTATGGCCCTCCTTCGACTAGGTCACTTCTTGTCGACTTCAGCTCATTATCCATGAAGTTGATCTAGAGACTCCCTTCCGGTACCTTGGATCTTGCAAACCTCAATGGAAAGTTCTTCGCATTCGACGGTAGGTCCTCATCATTGGCCTTCAATCGAGTGATTCTGCTTGTGTTCGACTCCAGCTCACTGTTCACATTCTGCGAATTGTACTAGTTGTACCTTGAGAGCCATTTTCATTATTGGTGGTTGCTCTCACACCTGTTAACAACTTTCATCACTGACTGGTAATTAGGCGACTTTCTTGCATGTTCAACTTCAGCTCACTAATTCGCATGCTTTAATTTGTAATTTTTCGGGTCGAGATGGAGTGCAAGACCCCGGGTTTTGTCTGATGAAATCCAGGCTGTGAGACGATTTGGTTTATCATGACTATATGCATGACTCTTCTAATTGGATGGTTGTGACCACACCTAATTCTATTTGATGATCCTTCTTGCTAGATGGATGTGTCCATACCTCAAATCTTATTATTGTATGTACTCTATTATGGGTGGTTGCACCCATACCACATATTCATGTATTAGAGATATTAGTTGTACTTGTCCTTGCAGGTCTCTGACAGTGGCGTTTTCGTTTGGGCATGTTCTCATAAATAATTTCATGCCTTCCTCTCTCTCAAACCTCATGCCTTAGGGGGCATCTATTACATAGTATTTTTTCATCGTCCCTACAATCCCCATACCGAACATTGGAGGAACATTTCAGTGAATTTTGTGTATTGTCATACCTTGCTATAAGTGTCATTGCATCCCTTGGCATGCCAAGAACATTTACTCTGTTGATCATTCCTAAACTAGTAGACTCTCAAAAACATGTGATTTTGGGTCCACGCTAGTAGGAAGTTATGGCCTCACGACCATAGAGAAATTAAATTTGGGCCTCGTGCCCGTTGGCGCTCTATCTTAGTGGGGCACCCGCACCGAGTTGTTTTTGGATTTTTTTTTAAATTGAAACGAAGTTTCCATGCCTAACAACTTGGTGAGCGGAGTCATCATGGTTTGTTCGACTGAATAATGTTGAAGTCCTCCCTTTGTCTTCGTGTTTCCTATAATTATGAAACTCCCCAAAGCGATACGACCTCTCTTCCACCTTATGAGGGATCCCAAACCACTCCCTCCTCTCTAATAAATACTTCCTTCTCACATTGTTTCAAATAGCTAAAAAATCATTACTATAGTTGGTGTGTACAATAAGGAAGAGAGGAACCCATTGTTGATAGAGAGTCTAGGCCCATTGCCTCATCGAGTCCGATCTCGAACGAATGCTTGAGACGCGCCCGACTGAACCCTTGGAAGGAGGCTGCAACGTCAAGGCATTAAGGTTGTAAACTTATTTTCTCTATCATTAATACATGACTAGTTTTTGGTTCCAATTTGTGTTCAATCATATACAAAATATTTGATTCTCCTTGACCAATCGAATAGCTATAAATGAAAGTACGTTTTTGTATGCTTTCATCATTCACTTGATCTTTGTGCAGGTACACGAATATTATCACTTAAGGATCGTGACGTGTGAAGACAAAGATCGAAGGATCACTACTATAAGCTAGGACAAGAGCGTTGGACCAAGGTAGGTTATATGTCCCAACTCATTTTTCATTTATAAGGTAGGAATCTGAAATTCCAGCATTTTCCCTTGTTGCTAGACCCACCCTAGGGCTAGAGGGATCGCCTCTGTCTACAGAGGGGATTTTCCTCCTCAAAAACAAGGGATATGATACACTAGGGTCAATAACCCCTAAGATCCTAAGTATTTTCTTGATCAATAGTAAAAATCGTGGACATCAAAATCTTCTCCTTTGAATTTATTTGGTGGTTCATCAGTATCAGAAACAACATCATGATCTCTTTCTATATTATTGTTATCATTTGATTTTTCAGGGCATTGGTTTCTATAGTGCCCAAATTTATGATAATGGAAACATTGAACTTTTGATAATTCAAACTTCTTACGATGATTTCTCTTTGAACCCTTGTCAGGTTTCTTATTTCCTCCTTTCTCCTTTCTTCCTCCTTTCTCCTTTATTCATGATTTCTTTTTATTAGAGCAAGTCTAGCTTCTTCTTGAGTACAAGTAGACCATAATTCCAACTATTAATACCAGCTGCAAAATCATTCCTAGATTTGGGTAATCCTAGAATGGTTGATATTTGCAAGTTCCTTATCAGGAATGATTTCATCAATTGCTTGGAGTTCATCTCTTAAATGAGATATTGTCACAAAATATGAATATATATTATCATCTTTTTTCATCTTGATAGTTCAAAACTCATTCTTTAAAATTGCTACTTGGCCAATTTTTTTATTATTATTGTAAATAGTTTGGAGAGAGATCAAACATTTTCTTTGAGGTGTCTTGAGTGGATATGTAGGGAATCAGATTGTCCTTCACTGAATCCAAAATTAGGCTCATAGATGTAATGTCATTATCCTTGAATTTTTCTATTCGAACGTCATCTATATGTTATTTAACTTTACCATGCACAATGTCCAGGACTTTGTTCCTAGCAAGGATAAGATCCATCCTTCTAGGCTCTAAAATTTGAATTTACTTGAAGTTTATTTTCTGATTTCATTGAATATGTCATTGGTACACTTGTTACGATCATTATTGTAAACGTCTTGATCACTTTTAGTCTTTAATAGGCTTCTTTATAATATTTCTTTTGATGATAGTCCAAAGGTGTTGGTTACTCATTTAATGATGCTTCTTTCAAGATGTTCCAATATGTATTCAACTATCTTTTCCAAGTAACCTTCCTTCAAGATGAATGGTGATATTTTCTTTCCTAAAAGCCTATCCTTATACCCTTTCTTGTATCTTTACTTATGAAATTTTAGGATGAAAAATGGTCTTCAAGATTCATTTTTTCCTTCTTCACCTTAAGTTTGATTCCATGCTAAAAAATGAAAAGGCAGAAAATATTTTATTACTTTGATAAAATTTTGTGATAATTATTAATCATATTTTCTTCTTATGTCTTTTTTTCATTAATAAACTATCAAACCAAAAATAACATGAAGTTCACACGAATAATAGAACACAATATGTAGACTCTCAGTCAGGGAAAAACCCCTCTCCTATGGGAAAAACCAATCAAAATTATCTTTTTATAGAACAAAGTCAAAATGAGACATTCAAGACCTTTAGACCAAGACAAAAGTTCCCTCCAAGCACCAAGTCAATCTTCCAAGAAATGCTTCTTCATATAAGCCCAAATCAATAAAGTCAACGAAATTCAAACTTCTATTTTGTTGGCCAACTCAAAGTTTCAGCCCTCAAATATACGTCTACAACTTGGTCTGTAATATATTAGAAACTTGTATCCTCTTCACACGTGTGAGCAGAAATAATAAAGAATTAGGTCTTTATTCCTTCGCTAGGGTTTCTTCTTATCTTCTAGCCTCTTCACACTTCCTTCTTCTTTCTAATGTAGATCAAACTTCTGGATAATGGATCTCAAATGAGGATGAATCGATATTTCTTTCCAATTGTTATTTTTACCAGTTAGATCACTTGTATTTAGAACACAAAATGAAAAATAATGGAATATATACTTTTATTAAGTTCTTCTTTACAATAAGTAAAGTATAATAATGATATAGGGTTCCAACCCTAGATGAAGACTCCAATCTTCCAGGCTCCAACCTATATTGTGCCAAGCACCGACGTGGTCTTTCCAAGGCTCCAACCTTGTCAATTTGAGGCACCAACCTCTAGGCTCCAACGCTATCTCTGGTATAGGCTCCGACCTAGTTTCTTGAGGACTCCAATTGATCAGGAGCTCAAGTCCGAGCTATGGAAAAAGCTCAAAATTAAAAGTGTTCAAAATCACTTGCAACATGAACGACCAGATAGGCCTCATCGATATGATCCTGATGTCGTGAATGACACTCAAATCCGACACTGTATGTGAAAGTTATTCAAGTTTGAAAATTCAAAATTTCATGCAAAAGACCAGTTTGACTAGGGTTGAATTTGATTAAAAAAATATTAAAAAAAGAATATTCCAAGGAATATTCCTCAAATATTATTTAGAATATTCCTCTAAATATTCCACCTGAGCCAATCATCATTTGACAAGTGGCAGCATGGGATTGAACAGCGATTTGACTTTGGAATATTTTGGCCAATCAACAGGTGCCACGTGGCAAGCTTGGAGGCGCCCCTGGCCTGTTAAAATTTTCGTATGGGAAAATTTGTTTGGAGGTCCTAGGCATCGAACCTGCGACCTGTGGTTTAGTGCGCCCACGCGTTACCATTGGGCTATACGTTTAGTTCTTATTATGTATGGGTCACGTTGAGTATTTATGTTTTAACAAACATAAAGACGACGGAAAATGGGGGCCAGCCCCCACACCACATGACCTGAAGGCCCGTGACCAAGCGCCAGACCTTCGACGGTTACAGTGCGGTTAGAGCCACCACATGTGGCCATGTTTTAAACTTATGCCACGGTTTTGTTTTAACATTTTCAACGACGGTTAAGTTGGCGGTTATGACAGACAGTTCGCATGCAACCCTTAACATTTATTGCCACGGTAACAATTCTGCCATTTTTAGAAGTGCGCCACCAATTCAGGTGAAAACCGCCAATATATCAACCTTAACTGTAGTTACTCCACATTTAGTGGAGGTTTTTGGGGTCAATTAGGAAAAATATTGTTTTGTTCATAACTTTCAGGAGGCAGAACCTTTTGGAACATTTTTTTTTTCTTTTATTTCGGGTATTCAGAGGATTATGGATCCATTGGAATAGGTTGCAGAGCCATTGGAGTTGATATTCAACCCCTTTTGCTTTAGGGAAGCAATGAGAGCCATTAGGGCCAAGAGGGAGTTGGAGCTGTTTTGGGCTATGCTTAACCATATGAGATGAACCAAAAGTCATTTTCGACTATTTTAAGTATTCCAAAGCCGTTGGGACAGGTTCCATAGGTAGTAGAGGTGTTCTATAGCCATTTTAGCTTCAGGGAAGCTTTTTGAGCCATTAGGGCCATTGGGGAAATGGAGTTGTATTGGGTTGTACCTCTCCGTCTGAGGTGAACCAAAGATAATTTTCAGCTATTTTCCACCTTCTAAACCTAATGGAAGAGGTTTCAAGACTGTTTGAAGACTTTCAGAGGCCAAAAATCTTTAGAGGAGTTCAGAAAGCCATCAGGGCCTTATTGAAGAAGTCATTATTTATGGTAATTTTTCACTGTTTAGTGAATATGGAAATGCATTCTTAGCATTTTCATGTCTTCAGAATCTGTATTTGCATTCAGATTTGCCTATTAAGGCACCTTTAAACTTGTATTAGCATTTTGGAGCATTTTAATACAAGAGGACAAACTCATTTTGGGAGGCTTGATCCAACAGACGTAGCCCAGGAGGGGTGAACTGCTCACCAAACATTTGTGTCATGTTATGCTGAAGTTATCTTGTTGTATATTTCTGAATAAATATGTTAAACAACAAATCAAATTAACTTCCCCTCACACATAAACTCATAAAAAATTACCAAAAACACTTTGTTTCATCAGCCATACATGGAGAATTTTGCACACATTTAATTAAATGGAAATGGATACCTTGCACACATTTTCAAGTACTTCCATTTTCAGATTAGATGGTATCAGAGCATAGGTTGAGCTCAGGTTGAGCATTTTATTTTGTGCAAAAGGTGTTAAACAAATGTAAAAGATTGACTATTTTATTGGTTGCAGAATGGTTGATTGTATGAGTTTTCTTGAGTTGAAAAGATAGTTGTTGATAGCTAAGTCTTGGAAAGGAAAAAAAGAGTTGTAGGCTATTTCCTTACCCCAAATTACCTCAAGATTATCTTTGGAAAAAAAACCCACTTGGTTAGTGTTTTCTACAAAAACTATTGAAGTTTGTGTTTTATGGTTGCTTGAATAAGAAGGAGTCTTTACAGACATTTGGTTAAAATATTGTCATTTGTTTGAAAGCTTTGAGAACTTTTCTTTGGAAGTTCCTTTTGTTAATTTGACCATTTACATAATGTCAACTTCTTCTACAAGTGAATTTTCCTCCTTCATGAGATTCTTCAATGATGACATGAATAATGAGTTCATTAAGGTGAAGGACATGATGCAGATTCTCATTGAGGATCAAAGAGAAAGTGTTAAGCTTCATGCACAATTGTTGGCTATGAAGGAAGAGAAGGAAGCAATTCTCCAAAGGTTGCATGACATGGAGAAACAACTTCTTCAAGCTCAAGAAGCTTTCTCCAAGAAAAAGCGTGAGGAAGAGGTAAACCATTCCAACTTGTCTTCAATTTCCTCAATTGAAAAGTGTGTTGGTTCTTTTGAAAAACATACAAGGGGAATAGGGTCCAAATTAATGTTTAAGATGGGCTATCATGAAGGCAAAGGTTTGGGCAAGCATGCACAAGGCATGGTTGACCCTATTTCGGTTGTGGAGCGACCCGAGAATGTTGGTCTTGGATATGAGCAGTTTAATGGCGAAGATTCCAAATCCTTGAATGCATGTGATGCAAATTTAAAGAGAACCTTTATTCTAAGTTCTAAAATGCATATTTGTCAAAAAAAATTTAAGGATGATTGCCATTGTTTTAAGCCATCATTGCGGCAAGTAGAGGGTAAACATGTCGCTTATAGCGAGCCTTCAAGTTCAATTAGTTTTCATGACAAGAACTGTGAAGTAATTCTAAAAAAGAAAGATGTCTCCTCTACTAGTTCATCATCTTTCGAAGACAAAAAGGATGGACATTCCATGTAGCAAAAGAGGTATAATTATTCACATGATCAATTTGATTATGTTTTATCAAATAATGATAATTTTTCTTGTTCAAATGAAAGAAATTTTTGTTTCACATTTTGTGGTGGAGTTAACCATGTTGCTTCAAGATGCTGGTTGAAAAAAAAAAGCACACAGGAAGCAAAAGAGTCAAAGAAAACTTTCTCAGAAAGTGCTTAAGAGTTGCACATTTTGTTAAAGGAAGGGACATGATGTCTCTCATTGTTGGACCTTGCATCACTCATCGTCCAAAGTACATGAAACTAGAGGACAACAAGTTTGGCGCAAGTGGATCTATGGAATCCATTATCAATGTCGAAATGGAAGATTCACGTGAAGGTGTATTGCAACAGGAAAAGACGCCATGGAGTTGGCTTGGTAGGAAGTGGACTAAATTCTTAATGCAGTAAGTCATTACTCATTTTGTACATGCAAATTTCAGATTGGTATGCATGTATTTCAGTTGAAAAGTTGATGCAAGATTGCATGTAAAAGAAGTTTCAGTTGAAGGAATTTCTTTGTTGTTGCAAAATTTTGCCATGGAGGTGTAAAAGATGAGTATGATACTCACTTATATTGCAACAATTTCTTTTTATTTCAGCTCTTAGTCACCCACATGTTTTTTGGGATGATGTACTTGTTGGTATTTGAAAAGAAGAGTTGAAGTGCACATGTACATAGAGGTTGTATGTGTAATTAGCGAACTGTATATAGTTCATTGTACATGATACATACACATGTGTTTGTTAAGATGTATCTTGTTGTTTGTCGAATGTGTCACAAATGTTTATTGACTTGTGTCAATTATTTCACACATGTTTATCGACTTATGTCGATTGTGTTACACATGATTGTCGACTCGTGTCGATCATGTTACACATGATTGTTGACTTGTGTCAATTGTGGGCACACTTTTTACATTGATGGTTGTGTCAATTGTATAGCACATTTCAAGTCAACTTGTTGTTGATGTCATATGTTGCACAAGGTGCCTTTGGTGTCGATTGGTTGAGAGAACGAAGTGTCGGTGAAATGCAGTGCAAGATTCCATGAGATGGAAAGGCATGCAAGAAAAGAGGGCACAAAGTTCAGCAAGAGTCATTGCTGGTTTCAGAATGGCAGATTGGTATGGCAAGAAAACTTGGTCAGGATTCGGCACAAGTACATGGCTCATTCAGCAAAAATTCGCCATGTGAATAGTGGCAAGTCAGGAAACGTTTTGGAGGCTGAAGAGAAGGGGATGTTGATATTATCATTCTCTGTACTACAGTTCAGTTTCATCATTTCAGTGAGCTTTTGGGGTCCAAAAGCTTCTCATTTGGGAGGTGTGATCAGGAGCTCAAGTCTGAGCTATGGAAAAAGCTCAAAATTGAAAGTGTTCAAAATCACTTGTAACCTAAACGACCGGATAGGCTTTGTCGATACGATCCTGATGTCGTGAATGACACTCAAATCCGACACTGTATGTGAAAGTTATTCAAGTTTGAAAATTCACAATTTCATGCAAAAGACCAGTTTGACCAGGGTTGAATTTGATTAAAAAATATTTAAAAAAAAAAGATATTCTTGGAATATTCCTCCCTAGAATATTCCTCGAAATATTCCACCTAAGCCAATCATCATTTGAAAAGTGGCAGCGTGGGATTGAACAGTGATTTGACTTTGGAATTTTTCGACCAATCAACGGGTGCCATGTGGCAAGCCCGAAGGCCGCCACGTGGCCCCAGGCCTATTAAAATTTTCGTATGGAAAAATTTGTTTGGAGGTCCTGGGCATCGAACCCACAACCTGCAGTTTAGTGCGCCCACGCGTTACCATTGGGCTATACGTTTAATTCTTATTATGTATGGGTCACATTGCGTATTTATGTTTTAACAAACGTAAGGGCGGTGGAAAATGGGGTCCAGCCCCCACACCACATGACCCGAAGGCCCATGACCAAGCACCAGACCTCCGACGGTTACGGTGTGGTTAGAGCCACCACATGTGGCCATGTTTTAAACTTATGCCATGGTTTTGTTTTAACATTTTCAACGGCGGTTAAGTCGGTGGTTCCGATGGACCGTTCACATGAAACCCTTAACATTTATTTCCATGGTAACAGTTCCGCCATTTTTGGAAGCGCACCGCCAATTTAGGCGGACACTGCCAATTTATCGACCTTAACTGTAGTTACTCCACATTTAGTGGAGGTTTTTGGGGTCAATTAGGCAAAATATTGTTTTGGTCATAACTTTCAGGAGGTAGAACCTTTTGGAACGATTTTTTATTTTTTATTTTTATTTTTATTTTTATTTTTATTTTATTTTATTTTATTTATTTATTTTTTTTATTTTTTTTATTTTTTTTTTTTTTTTTTTTTTATTTTTTTATTTAGTTCTATCTTGGAGGATTATGGATCCATTGGAATAGGTTGCAGAGCCATTGGAGTTGATCTTCAGCCCCTTTTGCTTCAGGGAAGCAATGAGAGCCATCAGGGCCAAGAGGGAGTTGGAGCTATTTTGGGCTACGCTTAACCATTTGAGATGAACCAAAAGTCATTTTCGATTATTTTTCAGCATTCCAGAGCCATTGGGATAGGTTCCAGAGGTAGTTTTCTCCAACAATTTTAGCTTCAGGGAAGCTTTTTGAGCCATCAAGGCCATTGGGGAAATGAAGCTGTATTGCGTTGTACCTCTCCGTTTGAGGTGAAGCAAAGATTATTTTTAGCTATTTTCTACCTTATGAACCTAATGGAAGAGGTTTTAGAACTTTTTGAAGACTTTCAGAGCCTAAAAAGCTTCAGAGGAGTTCAGAAAGCCATCAGGGACTTATTGAAGAAGTCATCGTTTATGGTAATTTTTCACGTTTAGTGAATATGGAAAGGCATTCTTAGCATTTTCATGTCTTCTGAATCTATATTTGCATTCATATTTTCCTATTGAGGCACCTTTAAACTTTTATTAGCATTTTGGAGCATTTTAATACAAGAGGACAAGCTCATTTTGGGTGGCTTGATCCAGCAGACATAGCCCAAGAAGGATGAACTGCTCACCAAAAATTTGTGTCATGTTATGCTGAAGTTATCTTGTTGTATATTTATGATTTTATATGTTAAACATAAATTAAATTAACTTCCCCTCACACATAAACTCATAAACAATTACCAAAAACACTTTGTTTCATCATCTAGACATGGAGAATTTTGCACACATTTAATTAAATGGAAATGGATACCTTGCACACATTTTCAAGTACTTCCATTTTCAGATCACCAATCCTCTAGGGCTCCAACACTATCTTCCAAGGCACCAACCTTGTCTCTTTGAGGCTCCAACCCACAACTTCACTTCTAAAATATGTTTGTTTATTCTTCACAACTCCCAAACTCTTCTTCAACGAGCCCTGTAAATCTTCAAAAATGTCTTCATTTAGTCTCCATGATCAATGAAAACCTTGTTCTTCACATGAAGGTGTCACCACTGCTCCTCGTGTCACCCAAATGATCTCCAAGGTCACCCAAATGTCTTCAATAAGGCTTCTTCACAAAAAAATTTCAATCTGCACACAAAACCTTCTTCAAGGTCACTCCAAGAGGGCTCTAGCAAAGAATCATGTTCCCAATATTGCTTCCAAGATTTATTTTAGCAAATGCTTTAAAATGTCTTTAATATGTTGTCCCAAGATATCTCCAAGAGTTCCAAATACTTCATTGCTCCAACTACAAGATGATCTTCAAAGACCTCTTCACCACCTTCCCAAGAGACTTGATTTCAAGTTTTCTTGAAGTCTATCACTGGGTGATCCAAGAGATGTTCAACAAACAACTCCAAGATATACTTCAGGATATGCTTCAACAAGATTGCTAAAGATTCTTCAAAGTGTCACAAGGGTAGCTCAATCCAAAGTTTCCAAACACAATGACAAATGAGTTATGTCACAACTATCACTACCCACACGATAGAACTATCACAATGTAAGTTATTAATTTGATCCATAAAAAAAGGTTTCAGGCTAATTGTGATCATTTTCACTGTAATAGAAAGCTACAGGTTTTGATCCGAGGTGTTAAACCATCAAGCTCTCTCCAAGTTCAGGAAACAAGTCTGAGGTCTCCAATATGAGACTGTCCACTTCTTGTTATCAATATGAGCCTCAATCAACAGGCAGCTCCTAATCCCAGATCTGAAGTATAATCTTTGCAATTTGGGTTGCTAACTAGATGAATGTTAACAATCTGAAGTTCATAAAGTTGACCCCAAGAAAGGTCACAGGTCACACTTGTCCAAGATAGAACAGGTTTGAATTCATAGTCTTGTAGAAACTACACCGAGCCTTAATCAGGTGACTGACTGAGCTTTAACGTTATCATAGTTTCGAGCCCTTATCTTCAGCAATTTGAAGTACGAATAGCAAAAACAGGTCCGAGGTATAGTCACTAGTCTCAGGATCAGACTTCTTTGCAACATGTCCAACTTCTTCGCAACAAATCTGAGCTTCACATCCAGGCTCCAAAAGTCTATTACAAGTAAAAAATCAAGCTCTCCATAGGTTGAGCTTCTCTCTGGTTATATGACCGAGTAATTCGATGAGTTATCTCTGTGTTTTCGTGAAGCTCTACGTAATATATTTCCGGATGGGTTCATTCTTCCTATTGGAATTTATAAACAATTCTAAACACATAGAGGAATAAAAAAAATCCATCTTTTAAACATAGAGATTTAAATAAAATTTATGCACAGAGAGGTGGATGGGGTAAAAAATCTGTTTCTATTAAACTTAAAAATTATTACAAAATGAAGGTCTTCTTTAGAACTGCATTGTTCTGGATTACAAAAAAAAAATCCATCTGCTGGCTGCTACACATGCAACTCACTCTCTGTCCTTTTCCCATAGTGTTTTGCACACACTATCTTTAAAAAATTACACAGTCTCTTGACTATTTTTTTGCTCTCTGCCCTTTTTTTTCTTAACATAGTCACGTTCTCTGTTTTAGCCTTCAGGCTTTTTATATTCTGCCTACAAGCTTCTTACACAGTTTATTACATAAATTATATTAAACCATCGAGCTCTCTCCAAGTTTAGGCAACAAGTCTGAGGTCTCCAATATGAGACTGTCCACTTCTTGTTATCAATATGAGCCTCAATCAATAGGTAGCTCCTAATCGCAGATCTGAAGTATAATCTTTGCAATTTGGGTTGCTAACTAGATGAATGTTAACAATCTGAAGTTCAGAAAGTTGACCCCAACTAAGGTCACAGGTCACACTTGTCCAAGATAGAATAGGTTTGAATTCATAGTCTTGTAGAAACTACACCTAGCCTTAATCAGGTGACTGACTGAGCTTTAACGTTATCATAGTTTCAAGCCCTTATCTTCAACAATTTGAAGTACGAATAGCAAAAATAGGTCCGAGGTATAGTCACTGGTCTCAGGATCGGACTTCTTTGCAACATGTCCAACTTCTCCAAAAAAAATCTGAGCTTCACATCCAAGCTCCAAAAGTCTATTACAGGTAAAAAATCAAACTCTCCATAGGTTGAGCTTCTCTCTGGTTATATGACCGAGCAATTCGATGAGTTATCTCTGTGTTTTCGTGAAGCTCTACGTAATATATTTCCTGATGGGTTCATTCTTCCTATTGGAATTTATAAACAATTCTAAACACATAGAGGAATAAAAAAAATTCATCTTTTAAACATAGAGATTTAAATAAAATTTATGCACAGAGAGGTGGATGGGGTAAAAACTCTGTTTCTATTAAACTTAAAAACTATTACAAAATGAAGGTCTTCTTTAGAACTGCGTTGTTCTGGATTACAAAAAAAAAAAATCCATCTGCTGACTGCTACACATGCAACTCACTCTCTGTCCTTTTCCCACAGTGTTTAGCACACACTATCTTTAAAAAATTACACAGTCTCTTGACTGTTTTTTTGCTCTCTGCCCTTTTTTTTCTTAACATAGTCACGTTCTCTGTTTTAGCCTTCAGGCTTTTTTATATTCTACCTACAAGCTTCTTACACAGTTTATTACATAAATTATATATATATATATATGGTAAGTATTATATTTACAATATATATAATATAAAGTGTATAACCTAATTTTTTAAATTAAACCGCCGCAACAAAAAAAAACATAAAACATTAAAAGAATTAAGTCTAACGTTTTAAAACCTTATTAAAATTTTATCGCGAACTCCAAAACCTTTTTCAAAAACGTTTCAAATGGATTTATCGCATCCATTTTGAGGATGGGTGACTGTACACCCAAAACTTGCGATAGAATTATTATTGGCTGATGGTGGACACGGTGGCAGACTTCAAAAAGTCAATTCAAAAACATTTAAAGTTTATCGCATCCAATTTTTAGCTTGGTGACATTGGCAGGTTTTCATGCGATATGAATGCTATTGGTCGAGGCATTTTCCAGTGTGGAGGAGGTGGGTTCCACGGAATTTGATGTGGCCCATTTCAAAAACAAATGCAGACAGTAGGAGGAGTAATGGTGGTAGGTGTAGATTTAATGGCAGGTATGGCAGGGTTTTAAAGCGTGATTGCATGGTTTGAAGAACCATGGCTTTGTTGCAGACACAAGCTACGGATATGAACCAAAAAAAATGGATTTACAAGCTCATTCAAAAACTAGAAATTCATTTCTCAGTGGAGTGTAGAATCTAACAAAAAATTTCCTGCGCTGTTGTCCTTCGGCGTTCCTGTCAGCATTCAATTTTGTCCCCCTACTCTATTTCGCAGTTGGAATTAATATTTCAAACACTCCCCCTTAATTTCAATTGTTGCATTCTCTTGCATACCCAAACATTTTCTCAAATAATTAAAGCTCTTCTACCCCAATGGTTTTGTCAATATGTCAGCAAACTGCTCCTCAGTTCCGCAATGTTTTAAAACAACTTCCCCATTGTTCACTAATTCTCTGTTGTAGTTATACTTGGCATCAATGTGGTTCATTCTCTTATGAAACACTAAATTATTTGATAACGTTATTGCTAAGCTATTATCACAATAAATTGTTGTGCCTTTTTCCTGTTCATAACATAAACTTCTCAACATTCTCCTCATACATACTGTTTGACATGTTGCTGTTGTAGCTGCCAAATACTCTGCCTTTGCTATTGATAAAGCCACAATTGGCTGTTTCTTATAAGCCCATGAAATGGCTCCTGATCCCATATGAAAAACATATCCAGAGGTGCTTTTCCTATCATCTATTCTTCCAGCCCAATCACTGTCAGTATATCCAATCAATTCAAAATTTTCTGAAGTGGTGTATAAAATACCATACCTCTTTGTTCCTTTCACATACCTCATAATTATTTTTGCTGATTGTCAATGTGCCTCCTTTGGCCTTTCCATAAATCTGGAAATTAAACTCACAACATGCATAATATCCGGCCTAATTGCAGTCAAATACATGAGGCTGCCAACTATGCTCTTATGCAAACTTGGATCAACATCCTTGTTGTTGTCTTCTTTGCTCAGTTAACACTGTTACCGATGAAATAGGTAACCTGACCTCAAAACGGGAACTCTAGCCCAAAAAGTCTCAAAAAACATGAAAAAACACCAAAAAAAAAAAGTGTGTCTTCCAGAACGCACTTGTTTTTTTTAAGGTCAAATTTCAACATTTTCTAAAATTATGCTAAAAACAAAATTGTTTGTTGAAAAAAAAAAACATGAAAAAACACCAAAAAAAAAAAGTGTGTCTTCCAGAACGCACTTGTTTTTTTTAAGGTCAAATTTCAACATTTTCTAAAATTATGCTAAAAACAAAATTGTTTGTTGAAAAAAGGATTGAAAAAACACCCCCCAAAAAAAAAGTGTGTCTTCCAGAACGCACTTGTTTTTTTTTAAGGTCAAATTTCAACATTTTTCTAAAATTATGCTAAAAACAAAATTGTTTGTTGAAAAAAGGATTGAAAAAACACCCTCAAAACAAAACCAGTTGATGTTGGAATAACAAAAAAAAAAATTGTGTCATAATTTTGACACTTGTAACAATGGAATTAAAGACAACATATTAGGACATTTTTTAAAATCGTAAATTTCTAACATTTTTGATAGATGATGTTAAAGATAAACAAATACATGTTCGAAGGACTTATAATTTCGAACAATTTTCATCCATGTTGTTAAACATAAAATATCTTGACTTTAAACAACCCCAAATTTGTAATTATTGTCAACCATAACCTTAAAGATAAAATTTGGTAGCGCATAAAAACCTTAATGACAAGTTGTAAATCTAAAGTTTTTCAATCTTAAGTGTTCAACATACTTGAACAATGAAATTATGGAGAAATTATAAGACTTAAAAATTTAAAAAAATGAATAAGTAAATGAAAAAATTATCATTGAACAGAAACAAGTAAGAGTAATTTTAATTTTAAAGGATAAAAACTTATCTTTTTTCAAATCTTAGCATAAGACAAATTTAAATATAATTTCAACCAAAACCTAAAAATCAAGCATCAAAACAAAGTGTTATGTTTCAATGACACATATAATTATTAAAACTTTTAAAAGTATCTTATACCAAATGGTAACAATACATAATATCATGGTAATATCACTGCATAATCTAAAAATTCAACATTAGTTTCTATTTTCTATTTTACTTATAATTAAAATATCAACATTGGTACATTGCATGTAACATAAATTATTTTTGTAATTCATTGTTACATTGTCGATATTCTAAAGAAATGAATTCTTCATAATTAAAACGTATAATCCAACAAACATAGAAATGTCTCAGAACTTCATGAAAAATGAGATGGAAGTCAAAATTTTTATTTCAAGTTACCATGCAAACATCAATTACATAAAAGTGTCTTAGATAGTTATTCAAAATCAGCGATAGGTTCTGGCACACCATCATAATCTACATCTTCAGATGAATGGCTCGATGCAGATGAAGATGATCCATATTCTTCTCTTTCATCAACTAGTGCTCCATATGAGTCAACATGCATGCCCACCATTTCAGAGTTCAAAAGTCTTGTAGATCTACGTCTACATTCTGCAGAGTCCCATTTCAACAGTAATTGTTCTGGTAGCAATTTCTTCAAAATATTTATGGTCTGCAACCGAAGAGTTCCTCTCTTTGTCAAATTGAATTCATACACAAGTATGTCAACATCCTCCAATTTTAAGACATTTGTGCGGCGATGATTTATATTTGTGCCCTTTCTTTTTCTCTTTCTGCCAATTCTTTTTTCCACTACCATCTCTGGCTTGTACACACCATTGAAAGGGTGGGTACTTGTGGCATACCAATGTACATCAACAGCTGTAATCTCTTCATTTTCATTAATGACCTTTATAACCTTGGCAATCCAGAATGGATAGCCAAGTGGATCTTCATCTACTAACACTACTATCATGCAACCCTCCTTAAGATCCTACACAGAACCCCTGTAAAGGTCTTTCATGGCTTCACGTTGTGCACGTGATCTTCTAGAACCAATATAGATTTCTCTTTCCTCTACCTGTGGGGAATTAATAATAGCTTGAGGCTTTTGTTTTTCAACATTGGCATATTTTTTGGCAAAAAAAAAGGAGTCTTCAAAAGCATATCCCCATTTACTGATCTTGAAATCATATCACTTTGATTACTGAAAAAAGACTCCCACCAAACTGAATCAGCAACATCGAAGTATTCATATGTATCTCTAATACATCTTTTAATTTCCTCTAGACATTCAAAATAATTTATGTCTCTCTTCTGCCTTTGTGCATTATGGAGTTCGGAAACTGACTGCAATAACAATATCTTTGATGAAAACATTGGACGCTCTGGAATGAACTTCAAAAATGCTAAACCTGATGATGGTCCCCATTCTTCAATAGTTGAATACTTCTTGCCCCATATAAGTGTTATCCCATCAATTTTTTTGATACGAAATTAATGCTGGAAGCTAATGTCGTTAAGTTGTTCAATGCATTTCTCCTCACCATGCGATCCAAAAATAAACCTTCGCATGTCAATAGTTTCTTCCAACACATGAAAAACAGGTTCTGGAATGTACGATTTCTTAATACATTCAATTAATGATGGCAGGCTCCCAACACCTTTCCTCCTCAATGTTACTGAAAAACGACTGAACATTTGATCAATATGATCATGAGTATGCCCAACAAGAAGGAAACCAACCTTTATCTTTTTAAAAATCCCCAATTCAACGAGCATGTTTAGATACCCAAAAAGAACTTGATTTTTGTTCTTACGACTTATGTTGTCTAATTGTAAATACAAAACTTCAGGAAGAATCCCAGACCAATGAGTAACCACATCATGGATTATAGTTATGGTCAGATTTGCATCATTGTGAATATTTGGAGTTGTGAAGAAAACTCTTGGAAACATCTTCTCATTAAATACCATACAACCAACCAAGTGAAACTAAATGAAATTTTCCTCTTGTAATTTTTTTGGCGTGCGGACAAAATGTGGAAGAAGTGTTTTCTTTTGGTCCATACCATCAATTATCAATCCCAAATATTTATTTGGATGATCATAACACTTCTTTCGATGTTTATACAACTTTTGTCTTTCACTTGTTTGCTGATTGCGATGGTCTTGAAGTTCTTTGACAACGAAATCTATACATAAAATAAAAGAAACATATGAATAAATATATTTTCATAGTTGATAAGTATCAAATTTTAAAAAACAATGTTTTGAACACATACCTCTTTCTGCCCCTTGACATTTATCTCTTTTTTCTTTAAGAGAAGCACATGTGCTGCAAATCCCCATCCTTGTCTTCTTAGGAATACGAACATTGTTGAATTCAATTTTCCATATCCTTGTAAAATAAGAATATGTAATAAAATTACCAATTCCTTCAACAGCTTTTGCATAATCTTTGTATAACATGAATATTTCTCGTCTCGAGAAATTATCTGGAATATATATTGTGTCTTTATTTGGCATACACTCTCCATGATTTGAAAAGAAGTCTTTCATCCATGTCTTAGCAGTATTTGCAAACGGCCCCACCTCCCGTTTATGACGTGCTTTTGAATAATATGTGGGATCCTTTTCCAATCTATCATGGATTCTTGACAAACGACAATTACCAATTGAATACAACATTTTGAACGCCTTTCTGCAAAGCAATACATTCCCAATATGATAATCATAACCTGCTAGTGTTGATTGCATGCAACCCACTAAATATGAATTTTTCATGCTTTTATTCATTGACATATATGTTTTCCTTTTCTCCAAAGCAAAGTTGAAATCCATATTTTTCAAGCAATCCCTTCGACAACATGCACTTGAAATCAAATGAACGACAGAACTTTTTGTCGTGAGATATTTTGTCCTCACCCTTGTATAACTGGAATGCTTTGGATTGATATGAAAATGTCTACTCCTACTCCTAGTTGCAATATTTGCTTGCAATGGCTTCATCATTCCATCATCCTTTGTAAAAGTAGTTTCATCACCATTAGAAGGAATATTATCCCCACTATCATCATCCTCAACATAGTTAAGAAATTCATCAACATCATTGCGTGGAAAATTTTCTTTGCCATCATCAGTTGAAGAAAACATTTCACAAGAATCATCGACACTTTTGTAACCTTGACTCAAAAGAAATTCTTCACCATCTTGATCCATGCTTTCAAATTCTTCCCTGGGAGGATTCAATTCTTCATCACCATGAGTGTCTTTGAAATGGTCACTTGGAGAAAATGCAATATTCAGATCTGTGCCTCTAAAATTATCATTTGCAAGAAACTCTTCATCCTCCCCTTCCTCGGTGGCGCTCCCATAATCCTTGGGATTAGGCATAAGTGGAAGCTTTGAATTTGTATTCACTAGAATTTCTTCATCCTGCCCCTCCCCTTCCTCACTAAAGCTCTCATAGTCCTTAGGATTGGGAATAAGTGAATGCCTTGAATCTATATTTATTGGAAATTCTTCATCCCCCTCTTCATCAGTGGTTAAATTATAATCGTTATGATTAGGATGAAGTGAAAATTTTAGCTTTGGAAATTCATCCCCGTCTTCATCAGTGGTGCTGGCATAATTCTTAGGATTAGGACGAAGTGGATATTTTGATGCTGCAAATTCTTCATTCCCCTCTTCCTCAGTGGTGCTGACATAATCCTTAGGATTAGGATGAAGTGCATATTTTGACTTTGCAAATTCTTCATTCCCCTCTTCATCTATGGTGTTGACATAATCCTTAGGATTAAGACGAAGTGGAAATTTTGACTCTAGAATTTTTTCGTCCCCCTCTTCATCAGTGGTGCTTGCATAATCCTTAGGATTAGGACGGAGTGGAAATTTTGACGTTGTAAATTTTTCATCTCCCTCTTCATCAGTGGTGTTGGCATAATCCTTAGGATTGGGACGAAGTGGATGTTTTGAATCTGAAACATTATCATTCCCCTCTTCATCAGTGGTGCTCGCATAATCCTTACGATTGGGACGAATTTGATATTTTGACTCTGGAAATTTTACATCCCCCTTTTCATCAGTGTTGCTGGCATACTCCTCGGGATTACGACAGAGTGGATATTTTGAATCTACAGATTCTTCATTCCCCTCTTCATTTGTTGTTCTCATATAATCCTTAGGATTAAGCTGAAGTGGATATTCTTCATCTCCCTCTTCATCAATGGTGTCCTCATAATCCTTGGGATTAGGACGAAGTGAAACTTTTGACTCTGGAATTTCTTCATCATGCCCTTCATCATTGTTGCTTTCATAATCCTTAGGATTAAGAGTAAGTGGTATAACTGGCGCTCGATTTACAGAAATTTCATTTTGCTGCACCTCATCAATTTTGTTTTCATCATCTTTAGGATAACGACCAAGTCGATTTTTTGACTCTCTATTCATGGTGAACAAACTCCCGTTATATTCATCACTCTGAATGGAGTTGTTGCGTGACGAAGATGTTGATGTTTTAGAAAGAAAAACTTCGCTATCAGAAGAAACCATGGCTTTCAACAAGAATAGGTTGAATGATACAAATTCCTCTCCCACTTACAATATATAGCTTAAAGATTGAAAATTTCCCTCCAAATTTTCCCTCCAAAAAAATTCGCGAAAAAATTTCCCTCCAAAATTTCCCTCCAAAAAATTTCGCGAAAAACTTTCCCTCCAAAATTTTCATTTCATATATTTGGTACAAATATTAATCAAAAAATGTATTTAACATTTTTTTAATAAACTGTTTATGTTGAAATATTTTACCGATATTTATATTCAAAATATCCACAAAATATTTCTATCATAGATGCCTTCCAAACTAAAATAATGTTTTTATTTGAATGATTTAACATTGACTAGATGTAAGTATTAACTATAATATTACTATAATACCTACATGCAAATATTAACTATTTTAACTATAATTAACTACATGTACATATTTTAGATTTTAAAATTTAATCCCATGATTTTAAACATTGATTACATGTAAATAGTAACTATGATAACTAAATACAAATATTAACTATTTTATCTATAATATTAAATATAATTAACTACATGTAAGTATTTCATATTTTAATTTTTAATCTGAGATTATATTTGAATTATTCAACATTCGGTACATGTAAATATTAAATAAAATATTAATTATGATAACTACATGCAAATAATAAGTATTTTAACTATAGTATGAACTATAATAAACTAAATCTAAATATTTTAAATTTGAAATTTTAATCCCACATTCGTTAAACAGTAAACCAATCAGACAATATACGCTATTTAAAATGAATGATTCTTTTTATTCATCACATCACATCAAGTTTTCTGGTATTTGTTAGAGCAAATTTCTGGAGGTGTTGCGTTGGCATTGGTAACTTCGTGGAGGCATTGCATTGGCATTGGAAGCGTTGTGTCGCTATTGGTAATTTTGTGGAGGTGTTGCATTGACATTGGTAACTTCGTGAAGGCATTGCATTGGCATTGGAGGCATTGTGTTGCTATTCGTAATTTTGTGGAGGCGTTGTGTTGGCATTGGTGACAGCAGCTTTTTGCATTTCAAAGGTTAGTTTTCCTTCTATTCTGTCAATTTAAAGATGATTTTGGGGAAAATCTGTTTTTCTATAGTTTTTTTGTGTCCAAAAACTATTTTTTTAAGGTTTCTAGGTTCAAAAACCTTGATTTTTTTATATTTTTTTAGTGAAGAAAATGAAAAAAAAAAAAACCAATTTTACTAGGGTTTAAAGAACAAAAATTTAGATTTTTTTTCTTTTTTAAGACTTATAGGTTCATTTAGACAGAAAAATCCATAAAACGACCATGCACATAAAAAAAAAGTAGTATTATAACATTTTTTTTTTTTTTTTAATCATAAATATATCAGTGATTTCATTATTTAAATTTTTTTTTTTATTTGAGAATTTTTTTATTTTATATTCTATTTTATTTTATTTTTTAATTTTAAATCTTTGTTTTATTCTTTTTAATTTTAAATCTTTAATTTTTTTTTTTCTTTATTGCTTTGTTATATATATATATATATATATATATATCTTTTTTAATTATATTGTGATATAGTTTATTTATTTATTTATTTATTATATTGTTTTTTTTTTTAATTATATGATGTTTAAAAATCAAACATTATTTTGATTTAATAATTTTTTTTTTTTTAAATTTGTTATATTTTGATATTTTTAACTTTTTTTCTTTTTTCTTAATAAATAATGTTTTAATAATTATATTTATATTATTAAAACATTATAAATATAAAAAGACATTATATATTAATATTATTTAACATTGATACAGCACGCGGTCTGCCTGTTGGGCGCCGGTGGCTAGTCGGGCGGCGCCACGAGGGCGGTCCAGCCTGCCTCCTGGCTCCCCCCCGGTCGAGGGTCGATTCCCGTGTTGCCGCCCCCGTGGCGCCGCCCAGCCGGCCCCCGGTGCCCAACGGGCGGGCCTGCTTAGGCCCTCGGCCGGGGGGGAGCTGGGAGGCGGGCTGGGCCGCCCCCGTGGCGCTGCCCGGCCGGCCCCCGGTGCCCAACGGGCGACCCGCGCGCCGCCCAATGGCCACGATTATTTTTAATTTTTTTTTAATTTTTTTTAATTTTTTTTTAATTTTTAAATTTTTGTTTTTTAAATTGTTTTTTTTTATTTTTTTTAACAATTTTTTTTTTTAAATTTTGGTTTTTTTTTTTTAAATTTTGTTTTTAAATTTTTTAAAATTTTTTTTTTTTAATAATTTGTTTTAACAAAACATTTTATAATTTTGATTTTTTATTTTATTTTTTTTGTTCTTAATTTTTTTTTTTAAATAATTTGTTTTAATAAAACAATTAAAAGTTTATAGAAACATTGTTATATATAAAAATAAAAAAAATTTGTTATATAATATAATAAAAACATTGTTAAATAATAATTGTTAAAAATTTCAAAATATAACAAAAATATATATATATATATATATATATAAACAACATTTATGTTTTGTTTTTAAACATTATATAATTAAAAAATATATATAATATAATAAATTTAAAAAAAAAAAACATTTGTTTTAATATAACAATATAATAAATTAATTAAAAAAAAACTATATAACAATACAATTAAAAAAATAAAATATATATATAATATTATAACATTTGTTATAAATAGTTAGTAACTTTTTTTTTTTTAAATATTAAACAAAAACTGAAGTTTGAAAATACTAGTTTATTTTTTTAAAATTATTTTATACAATTTAAACACATTTTTTAATTTTTTATAAAATGTATTCAAAACATATTATATAGATATATATACATATGATTTATAATATTTTGTTTTTAAATGAAAATTTTTATAGTTAATTTTACTGCTTTAATTTCAAACTATTTAGTTTTAGAAATAAATTTTGTTTACTAAATTTATTTTATCCGCAATATTTTTCCACTAACTAATATATATATATATCAGGAAAATGGCATCAAAAAAGATTTCTGTGAATGTTTCTGCACCTAGAGCAGCAGCTCCCAAATCTAGGGCAGTAGCTCCCAAATCTACAGCTGCAGCTCGACGCACTATGGATACAACTCCCAAATCTAAAGTTGCAGCTGGGCGCACTATGGACACTGTTGGACTCAATAAGGATATTGTTGCACACACTAATAAAATTCAAGCAAGTGGGGCACCAGGTTCATTAAAGCTTATTTCTGATTGGAAGAACGCCGAGGAAATAGATAAAACCGATTTCTCATGGTATCTTGAAGACAGTGAAACGGAGGCTGATATACACATCTATCTGATTTGTGGTATGATTGACTTAAATGAGCCATATGATGTGATGGGCAGAGTACGAGACATATGTATGGTCCCAAAAACAAACACTATTTATGTTCTTGCAAGGAAGGCTCAGAAACGTGAGAAGGTTAGATATCGTCTATCAATCGTCAAGTATGACATAGATGAAATAACTTCAAAATTTTCTGAAGAAATAGCAAGAAACATTGCAAATAACATTGTAAGTATGCTTATTTTTATTTCCTCTATGCATTATTGTAAGGATGATTCAATTTTTTATAAATTATTGATCATTGACATGTTTTATTTTGTTTCATAGGATTTTGTTCAGAGTCTTTCAAACATGTTTGATGGTATTTATATGTTGGTGCCAAATGTTATGGATGTGATCAAAACTTTCCACAAAGACAAAGCAGAGGAAAGGAGATTGAAGCAAAGAGTAATAGCTCGTGACACTGCAACAGTACAAAGAGGGGATCAACCAAGAGTCACTAAGGTGGGTCAATCTAGTAAACTTAAACATGTTTCTTTTGAAGGTGTCGAACATGAAACAGAAAATTATGATAGAATTAGTGAGGAGGAGATGAGAACTATTGTGCAAAAGGAGAAAACGGATCAGACACCAAAAATAAAAATTGCCAAAGATGTCTCTTTTGTACCTCATGAAGGAGAGCTTGTTTATAAAAAAACTGATATGTTATCCAATAAGACTAGGAAAACAAATATTGGTGAACCTGTAAAGGTCGTGAGCAGCAGTGAAGAACAAATTGAAAGCTCTTACGGAAGCAGAGAAATCATAACACCAGGTGCTGAGTTAGAGGATGGCATTATTAAAACAAAACAAAATGCTATTCAACAAGAGTTGAGAAAGAATAAATTAATTCTTGGTGGGCAAACATTTGAGCTTAATGTTAACCAATTTTATGGCCCAGATGAAGGACAATCTCAATATCAAATTAGAAAGGCCCATCACCTACATGTACATAATCTGAAAACATTGTTCAGGTTCAATCCATATGCGCATGTGGTAGATTATGTGGTTCTTGTCGATCCATGTCAGGTTCCCAACAAACAAGCATTTGACAAGACAAAATGTTTTGATTATAAATATTATGTAATTGGAGGGAACCATTCAATAGAGGCTAAGAGACAATTGATTGTAGAATATCCCAATAACTATCTTTTTCAAACAGTGAAATGCATCATTTACGCTGGCTTAACAGAAATGGAATCAAAGTTATTGGCATGGGATCATAATGCAAATAATGAGTACAGAATGAAAATGACTTTCATCCAAAGGGTCAGATTTATTCATAATGAATTCATAGAAAAATGTCGTGGGGATAAGACAGAAGTTAGTGTAGCATTTCGAAAGGAATGTTTAATGGAAACGGGTTATCAAATTGATGAAAAAAAAGAAAAAGATGGAAAATTGAATACAAATCTCTTCAGAGGCACAGATAACATTTTTCAGTTGGCATTTAGAACTGGGGAGGTATGGGATTTGATTGATGAGATTTTTGATCGGTGGGAGAATATTTCCATAAAAAATCAAAAGGTTATAAAGAGTAAACCCATAATATGTACCAACAGTAAGGGGGGTCCTGAAATGAAGCAGCTTCCAGAGGATATGACTATTACACCTTGGAGAACAATGCAAGGTGTGAAGGATGATAAATTAGTCAAATCGGTATTAGCCCGTGTGAAGTCGGGTGAATTATCAATGGAAGAAATGTGTGCAGAATTTCAAAAGTAAGTTTCTTGAATTATTTCTTTCATTATAATTTTATTTTAAATAAAACATAATGATGTTGGTAGAATTTGTTATACATGTCAATATATTAACATTTTTAACTTGATTTATTCAGTCAGAAAATTTTTATGAAAATAAAAGAACACATGGTTAAAATGTTGAATGAAGATAGTTGGGATGATGTTGTACGCAACTACCCAGAAGCAAGTTCTACATCAACAATAAAAGAGTTTTATATTGCATTCAATAAGGTATGTTGATTTATAAATTTATTTTATTCATATTTTAACTATTTTTATTTTATTACTTATATATATCTATATATATATTTTTATGTCATTAAAGATGTCAAAGAAGGATGGAAATGGAGTACCAGATACTTTCAAAAGCTTTATTGAAAAAATTAACATGGAGAACATGAGAAGGAAGCGTCTTATGAATGTTGAACTAGATCCTACTCTTAATCATTATATTTGGAATGGGCTCGACAGTGTCCAATATCAAATAATACAAGGTGACTGTGAAGACATTGCATCACTAATACCTAAAAGGGAATATGGCCTAGTTATTGCAGATATTCCTCATGGTTTCAATTTCCCAGACATTGAATATGATAAAGAACCATATACTTATCAAGCTTTTAGTAAAGTGGTTACGGGTTTTCAAGAAGTGACAACATCACCACTTTGGCGATTTGTGACATTTCATTCAGACACACAGTTTCCAATGTTATTAGCAAGCTTCAAGGGTAAAGCAAACTCAAGGATGCAACTTACATGGTAATATTTTGAAATTGTATGTTTGATTCCTCCTAAAAAATTTTATTCATGTAAAATTTAATTGAACTTTTACTATGTTATGTTACAGGCAAAAGTCAAATATTGTTTCTTCCGAAGATCAGCCTATTATAAATGATTGTGAGTTCATCCATGTTGAATTTTGGACAAAAGAGGATAGCTATAAGCATATTATTATGAATCGAGTAGATGGGAAGAGTCATAGTCAAGTATTGGTTTATGATGCAGTGGTAAGAAAACTAACATATGAGGATAAAGATGCAAAAGGAGATATAGATAACATTTATCAAAAACCACAAGCATTGATTAACTATCTTATAGATCTATGTTCAAATGAAGGAGAATGGGTTTTGGATTTATTCTCAGGTTCAGGTAAGTTTTAATATACAAATTTAAATTTAAATATTGTCTTTTTTATTTTTTATGTCTCCATACTAATTTTCTTACTTCTTTTTTTGTGCTTGATGATTAGGTACAACACTAGCATGTTGCCTACTAAAAGGAAGAAATTGCATTGCCATTGAGAAAGATCCAGTTCAATGCAAATTTATTCAACAAAGAATTAACGCTCTTAAATTCCTTCCAGATGCGAAGCAAGAAGTTGGTTTGAGGAAAGGAGATTTTAATGAATCATGTGTGGAAAAAAAAGCAAAGGAACCTCAACCACCATTATATGGAATGATTGGAAAGGGACACTTTGGAATATTTGCTGACATGAAAGATCCATTAGAAGACGGCGATGATCAAAATGAAGAAGAAAATGCTGCGGAAGAAGCCATCAATGCTGTTCTAGATGATGTTGAAGATGTATTAGTTGATATTTTTGATGATGTTTAAGTTATGCTTGCAAACAAAGCTTATTTTTTAGAACTATTAATCAGCTTTACTTGTAATGTTTAGACTTTGATATTTTATGAGAACAACCCCTTTTTTTGCAAAAAACATGTGATTGCTATTATTTTTTGACATAAAATTCAATAAAAATGTTGTTTTCTTAAGTTTTTTTGTTAAAATTCTTCTAAAAAATTAGTTTATTTAACATGTTTTTTTCAACAAAAACTCTGTAAAAGTGTATTTTTTGCATTGTATTTATATTGAAAAATTGTATTTTTTTGTCATATGGTTCAAAATATTGGGTTTTTAGCGATAATTTTTTGATGTGCATTGAAAAATTATTTAACAATACATAAACATGTGGAAAATATAAACTTTAGAATATTGACCTTTTTTCCATCTTTTATGTATGTGAAAAGTGAAGATATCATTACAAGTTTTTATTTTTTAAAAAAATATTTTTTTATTTTTAAAACACAAGTACATAAATGCACTTAAAAATAAACATCTCACAGAAGAAGAAGACATTAAAAAATTTATAGTGTCAAAATCAATCCTATAAAAAAAACGTTGGTGATGATACACCACCACTATTCAAAATCGACATAAAAAACATCACTTTAAAAAAAAAAATTATTAAAAAAAAAAAAAATGAAAAAAAATTAAAGTGCCAAAAACATGCTCAAATTTTTTTTTCTTGATTCTGCATCGCCACTTTTTCAAAATCAGGTGTTTTTCTTGATATTTCAAAAAGTAGGTAACATTGAGGTTACCTATTTCATCGGTAACATTGTTAGTTTCAATACCATCACTGTAGGAGTAATTACTGCCTTGCAATCATGTTTGTTAAATCTTTCCAAAAATTCATTCACATATTTAGCTTGAGAGATAAAGATATTATTTTCATTTTTCTCTATTTCTATTCCTAAGAAGTATCTCAGCAATCCCATATCAGTTATTTCAAATTCATCCTTCATGACTGTTTTAAAATTCTCAATGAGGTAAGAATCATTACCTGTAAAGATCACATCATCAACATAAAAAAAAACAATGAACATCTTACCATCTTTCTCCTTGATGTATAATGTGGGTCCTCCATATTTCTCAAACCCATTTTCCAGTAGATAGGCATCTATCCTACTGTACCATGCTCTTGGTGCTTGTTTCATCCCATACAAAGCTTTCTTCAATTTGCATACCTTGTGCTCTTGGCCTGCTTTCTCATATCCCAAAGGTTGTTCAACATATACCTCTTCCATCAATACTCCATTTAGGAATTCTGGCTTCACATCCATTTGGTAAACTTTCCACTTGTGTTGTGTTGTTATGGACAACACTGCTCTTACTATTTCCATTCTTGTAACTGGTGCAAATGTTTCTTCATAACCTCTTCCTTGTTGCTGCTTATAGCCTTTGACAAAAATTCTGTGATAATCCAAGCTGTCATTGATGGCAACAGGTTGATGAAGGTTGAAAGACTAGATGATAACATGGAAGATATCATTTGAAATTCTCCTAATGATGTTGCACTGTGACATATTACTGCACTATTATTGAATACATGATGCTATACCCTCATGACCTTACTGGGTACTATCATGATGACATAGATATCCTACATGATGACTCTACGACCCTATGATTGACAAGCCAAACAATGGAGAAGAAAAATGAAGGAGAAGCCAAGCAATGGAGAAGGCATTCTGTCCTATGCACTTTCTGCACACAAAAATTAAGGACAGTCACAAAGAAAAAAAAATTATCACCTTGGAGGCATCCTATCAACATAGTTCCTACACCATCTTGTAGAGTATATTTTTCCCGTTCCAACAAGCTATTACTCAGCCTGAAACTCCAAGCGGTTTGATAGTTATTGAATTTTTAAGTTAATACATAATTTCTAGTCCAGTGAGTTGACATCACTTTCTAGGACAAGTCGACCTACTTAAGGACGCATCTGTTCGGTGAAGGGTCGAAAATTAGGTGTATTTATATGTAATTACTCTCCTTGTTTCAGATCAACCATTATCACAACATTCATTACAGGTTCGAGTTCATATCTCATGAACAAGAAGGATAAAGGTTGCAGATTGGGTGAACAACTTGGAGGATAATTCTGCAAAGTCAAGGTAAGGAACAACGAAGGATTAAAGTCTGGGTATAAGACTTGTTTTGAGCAGCCCTAGAAGGAGTAACAATCTCAACATTGTGGATTATCTACGCTACAACAATCTGTGAAAAAAATACACTTCAGATCTCAGAATTGTTAAGGTGTAGTCCTGTAAAAATCAAATCATTGAAGGAATACAGGAGATCTGTTCACAACTCATGAACACAAAAAAAGGAATTATAATAAAACAACTATTGGATTTAAATTTTTCATAGCATGAGATATTAATCTCGGTCTCCCTGTGATTAACAGTTGACTGTATGTCATCTCACTACAACTCAAATTCCTGAACAAAAATTAATTTGTATGGACAACAGTCACAGTTGAAGCCACAGGCTCGGATTTTTTTTAGGACTATATACACCTAGGACCTGCCATCTCTTGTTGGGTTTCAGACTTATCATCTCAATTTTACTCCTGTAGAAATTTCAGAAGCTCGGACCTCTGTAATAGTTCAGTGAAGTGTTGAAGGAAGTCAAAGTAGTTGTGGTATTGAAGGAACTAGTTCTTGAAGGATTTTGGTATTGAAGGGTTGTTGCAAAAGCATTATTGTTGGTGCACTGTGGTGCACAACTGTTGCAGTATGGTGTAGAAGAAATGGTGCAGATTTTTTGATGAAGTATGATGCAGAATTAAAAATGCTTATTGCTAGATGAATAGTGCAGAAGTATTAGTGCAGTGTGCTGGAGAACTCTTGGTGCAAACTTTGGTGCAAAATTGATAAAGAAGTGTGATGCAGAATAGATGGCGCAGTATTGTGCAAATTGATGCAATGGAGCATCTTTGAATCAATAATCCAATAAAGAAGCGAAGAAGGATTGATGTCCTTGGAGTAGGAGCTCCTAAACACAAGGTTGGTGCCTTGAGAAGATAGGGTCAAAACCCTAGAGGTTGGAGCCTCATCAAAGTCCAAGTTGGTGCTTGGCAACATGTTGGTGCCTGTTTCATTAAAAGGGTTGGTGCCCTCACTCATCTATTGTATACTATTATTTAAAAAGGGGATTGAACTTCTTATTAATCCTTAATATTATTATTATTCACCTCTCTATCTTTAATTGTGAAGAATCTAACCAGCGATAAATAGCAATTGAAAAGAAATATTGATTCACCCTCATCTTAGTATTTCCAAAAATTGGTATCAGAGCCAGCTTCTTCATTATCAGCCTAACAGCTGGAAGAAGGCTTCTTAGGCACAATGAAGAACATGGAAGCAACAGGGAAACTGCCTATCTTTTATGGAAAAAATTTTAGTTTTTGGAAAAGGAGGATGTCCTACCATCTAATGTCTCTTGGCCCTGAAGTATGGCACTCTGTTTTGGATGGGTACAAATCTCCCTCCAGTCTTCCAACTGATCCAGATGAAAGAAAAGCCTACATTGCTAATGCCAAAGCTTTAAATTCCATCACTAGTGGAATTTCTGATTTCGAATTTACAAAATTCATGAATTGTGACTCAGCGAAATAAGTGTGGGATAAGTTGGTTTCTCTATATGATGGGGACTCCAAAATTAAGAAGACAAAGCTTCAAACCTATAGAAGACAATTCAAGAGTCTGAAAATGGATGATGAAGAAGATATTGCATCATACTTCCTCCAAGTAGCTGAAGTGGTAAACTCTCTTAAAGGACTAGGAGAAAATGTTGAAGAAAGCACCATTGTTCAAAAAATCCTAAGATCGCTTCCTGACAAATTTGACTCCAAATTAAGTGCCATAGAAGAAATGAAGGACCTACATACTCTCAAGATGGATGAAATTCATGGAATTCTCATTGCCTATGAGATGAGGAAAGGGAGTCCAAATTTCAAAGAAGCAGCCTTCAAAGCCTCAAGATCTACAAAAGAAGGAAAAGGATGGAATTGCAACAGCGATGAATCTGATACTGAAAACGAATTAGCTCAATTTGTACAAAGAATAAAAAGGGGATCTAAGCTAAAAGGTAAGTACCCTCTTATTTGTTTCAATTGTGGAAGAATAGGTCATTACGCTGCAAAATGTCCTCATAAACATGATAGTGATGATGAAAAGGACTCTAAAAGGATGATGTATAAAAAGAAAGGGTTTAATAAGAAGAACTTGTTCTCTAAACAAGATGAGTTTGATGAAGATGAATTTATAGTCATCAAAAAGAAATCAACTAGAAATATGTGTCATCACAAAGAAAGTGATGATGAATCAAACGAGGAAAGTAATTATGTTGGAAGCAAAGAAACATTATTCTTGGAATTTACAAATGATGATGACTTAGAACTGGAAGATGAAAGAAACATGGATAGTTTTCTAATGAGTGCCATTGAAGAAAATGAGAATCTACAAAAGAAGATAATTTTCCTCAAAATAGAAAGAGAGGAAGCAAAAAGAAGGGAAGAAATCTTGAACATTAAGCTAAAAGAGAAGGATGATATCTGTGAAAAACATGAAGATGAAATAGTATCTCTAAGAAAGGAATTAAAGCAATTCAAAAGGAGTTGGAAAATCTCTCTAGCTCTTGACAACATTCTTAATACTCAAAAACCTCAACACGATAAGTCTGGAATTGGTTTCAAAGGAGAATCATCAAGTACAAATAATAATGCTAGAAGTTATGCTGACGTACTCTCTTGCCATCCAAAAGAAGAAAAGTCATCTTTCCAGGAACAAAGTCCCATCTCAAAACCAAGAATTGAAGAAAGAGAAACTCCAAGGAAGAATGTTGATTCAAGATATGGATACTACAACAGGTATCAAACTATTTTTCTTGGATATTGTTACCATTGTAAAAACTTTGGGCATCAAGCTAAGCATTACAAGGCTCATAAGAATGAAGCACTAATATGGAACAATCAATCAAACCAACTATGTGGTCCTAAAGAGCAAGGAAAAATAAAAACTCACAATTCCTTTGATCCTTTGGCTAAGTTTGATCTGTCTTGCTCATTATGTGATAATTATTATCATAATGAACAAAATTTCCCTCTCAATAAGGAAAAAACTAAAAGCTTAAATCTCAAAACTGATAAATGTGGCCTAGATCTGTGTGCTCATAGCGAATAAAATCACTTGTTCGTGGATAGTGGATGCTCAAGACATATGACAGGTGATCAAGAGAAGTTTATCTCATTGAACAAGAAAAATGGAAATGTATCCTTTGGAAGTGGATCCGCTAAAATCACTGGAAAAGGAACAGCTACCATTTTCAATGGACAGGAAAAGGCTCAAAATATTTTTCCGGGATAAGGGCTCAAACACAATCTCTTAGGTGTTAGCTAGATTTGTGACCAAGGACATAATGTTGTCTTTAGTACAAAAACTTGTGAAATAAGAGACTCATCCTCAGGAGAACTTGTGGCGAAAGGAGTAAGAACACCAGATAATGTTTACATTCTTAGTAAAATCCAAGAAGATAAATGTTACTTAAGTCAAACAAATGAAATTTGGTTATGGCACAAGCGATTGGGGCATACAAGTTTTGATAACCTAGTCAACATCAGCAAAATTAAAGCAGTAAGGGACATTCCTAAAATGTTCAAACCAAATCAAGTTGTATGTGGCCCATGCCAACATGGAAAGTAAACCAGAACTAGCCACAAAACAAAGGAGTTCTCAACATCAAAACCTTTGGAAATCATTCATGCAGATTTGTGTGGGCCAACTAGAACTCCAGCTCTTCAAGGTGAAAGTTACTTTGCTCTATTTGTTGATGAATATACTAGAATGATGTGGATATATTTCATAAAATATAAATACGAAGCATTTGAATGTTTTAAGAATCTTAAGGCTCTCTTTGAGAATGAGAAAGATTCTAAGATAGAATGTCTTAGAATGGATAGAGGAGGAGAATTCACCTCAAAAAAATTTGATGAATTCTGTAAAGAGCATGGAATTGAAAGAGAACTATCTACTGCTAGGACACCCCAGCAAAATGGAGTAGTTGAAAGAAGGAACCGAACCATTCAAGAAATGGCAAGGACAATGCTACTAGTAGCTGATTTGCAACCAAAAATTTGGAGAGAAGCAGTTGGAACAACAGTATATACCTTAAATCAAACTCAACTAAGACCAAATAATGAAAAAAATCCTTATGAATTATGGAAAGGAAGAACTGCTTCAGTAAAATATTTCAGGGTTTTTGGAAGAAAATGCTTCATAAAAATAAATGATGACTCACCAGGTAAATTTGATTCTAGAGTTGACAAAGGAATATTTCTTGGATACTCCACTAGGAGCAAAGCTTACAAATGTTACAAAAATTGTCTACGAAGAATAGTGGAAAGCATTGATGTAAAGGTTGATGAAGGCCTTCCAGAAAAGAGAATTGAAGATCATGAAGTTGAGCCTTTCTTTGAACAAAGTGAAGAAGAAGAACTTGAAAAAGAAGAGGAGAATGGAGAACCTCAAAGTGAACCTCAAAGTGAATCTTCACAAACTCCCTCTAAGATCAAGTTTATTCAAAGACATCATCTGGAAGAACATGTCATCGGAAATATAAATGAAGGAATTCAAACTCAAAGAAGCATGATAAGCACCCCAAAAAAGGATGATCTGTCTCTATTATCTTTAATAAAACCTGAAATTTTTTCTCAAGCAAGCAAAGATCCTTATTGGATAAAGGCCATGGAAGAAGAAATGTCTCAAATAAAAAAAAATGAGACTTGGGAACTGGTACCTCACCCAAAAGATAAAAATATAATTGGAACCAAATGGGTATTCAAAAACAAGATGACTGAAGATGGACAAATCATCAGAAATAAAGCCAGACTTGTCTGCAAAGGATACTTGCAAATCGAAGGAATTGACTTCGAAGGAACCTTTGCACCAGTAGCTTGAATGGAAGCCATAAGAATGTTTTTAGAGTTTACTCGCTCAAAAGGATTCAAGGTCTATCAAATGGATGTAAAATCAGCATTCCTGAATGGAGATCTAAAGGAAGAACTTTACATGGAACAACCAAAAGGATTTGATCTTGCTGAAGGAAAAGACTTTGTATGCAAACTAAAAAATGCCTTGTATGGATTAATACAAGCCCCTAGAGCATGGTATGCAAAGCTGGATCACTATCTGCAACAAGAAGCTTTCAAAAAGGGAGTGGCAGGTAGCAATCTTTACATGAAGATGGACAAGGAAAAACTTCTTATCACTCTTGTTTATGTTGATGATCTAATATTTGCTAGCAATGATGAAGAAATTAGCCATGAATTTGCTCTAAATATGTCCAAAAAATTTGAGATGTCAATGATTGGTGAGTTGTCTTAATTTCTTGGGCTACAAATATCTCAAACCTCTGCAGGCATGTTTATATCTCAAGAAAAATATCTTAAAGACATGCTCAAAAGATATGGGATGGAGGATTGTGCACCTATGAGCACACCGATGACCACAAATTGTAAATTAAGCAAAGATGATGATACCCCTCTCATATATGCAACTCTTTACAGGTTAATAATTGGAGCTCTCCTATACTTAACTGCTACAAGACCAGATATTATGCAAGAAGTAGGAATGGTAGCAAGATTTCAGTCAAGTCCTAAACAATCCCATCTAGCAGCTATGAAGAGAATCCTCAGATATTTGAAAGGAACGATTGATTTCGGTCTTTGGTATCCTAAGAGTTCAACTCTTATTGTGACAACTTACTCTGATGCTGATTGGGCCGGAAGCGTGGATGATTGAAAAAGTACCAGTAGAAATGCATTCTTTATGGGAGATTGTCTTGTATCTTAGCTCAGCAAAAAGCAATCATCTATATCCATTTCTATAGCTGAAGCTGAATATATAGCTGTTGTTGATTGTTTTACACAAATCCTATGGATGAAGGAAGCCTTGAAGGATGTCAACATAGAAACTAACCAACCGATTACTATTTTTTGTGACAATACTAGTGCCATCAATATTTCAAAGAATTTGGTGATGCACTCAAGGACCAAACATATTCCAATTAAATACCACTTTCTCTATGAACAAGTTGCTGAACACAATATCAGGTTGGAGCACTTTGGCACCCCATTGCCATTGATGTCAAAGGGGGAGAGAAGAAAAATATTGCCATCCAATGACAAGGGGGGAGATTGTTAATCCAAGTTGTCATTGATGGCAACAGGTTGATGAAGGTTGAAAGACTAGATGATAACATGGAAGATATCATTTGAAGTTCTACTAATGATGCTGCACTGTGACATATTATTGCACTATTATTGAATACATGATGCTATACCTTCATGACCTTACTGGGTAATATCATGATGACATAGATTTCCTACATGATGATGTTATGACCCTATGATTGATAAGCCAAACAATGGAGAAGACAAATGAAGGAGAAGCCAAGCAATGGAGAAGGCATTCTGTCCTATGCACTTTCTACACACAAAAATTAAGGATAATCACAAAGAAAAATTGTTTTTATTGCCTTGGAGGCATCCTATCAACATGGGTCCTATACCATCTTGTAGAGTATTATTTTCCCATTCCAACGAGCTATTACTCAACCCAAAACTCCAATCGGTTTGATAGTTATTGAATTTTTAAGTTAATACATAATTTTTGGTCCAGTGAGCCGACATCACTTTCTAGGACAAGTCAGCCTACTTAAGGACGCATCTGTTCGATGAAGGGTCGAAAATTAGGTGTATTTATATGTAATTATTCTCATTGTTTTGAATCAACCATTAGCACAACATTCATTACAGGTTCGAGTTCATATCTCATGAACAAGAAGGATAAAGGTTGCAGATTGGGTGAACAACTTGGAGGATAATTCTGCAAATTGAAGGTAAGGGAAAATGAAGGATTAAAGTATGGGTATAAGACCTATTTTGAGTCACAACCCTAGAAGTAGAAGTAATATCAACATTGTGGATTATCTATGCTACATCAAACTGTGAATAAAATACACTTCAGATCTCAGAATTGTTAAGGTGTAGTCCTGTAAAAATCAAATCATTGAATAAATACAGGAGATCTGTTCACAACTCGTGAACAAAAAAAAAAGGAATTATAATAAAATAATGATTGGGTTTAAATCTGTCACAACATGAGATATTAATATTAGCCTCCCTATGATTAACATTTGATTGTATGTCATCTCACTACAGCTCATATTCTTGAACAGAAATTAATTTGTATGGACAGCAGTCACAGTTCAAGCCATAGGCTCGGATTTTTTTTAGGACTGTATACACCTAGGACCTGCCATCTCTTGTTGGGTTTCAGAATTATCATCTCAAGTTTACTCCTATATAAATTTTAGAAGCTCGGACCTCTGTAACAGTTCAGTGAAGTGTTGAAGGAAGCCGAAGTAGTTGTGGTATTGAAGGAACTAGTTCTTGAAGAATTTTTGTATTGAAGGGTCATTGCAAAAGCATTATTGTTGGTGCACTGTGGTGCAGAACTGTTGCAGTATGGTGTAGAAGCATTGGTGCAGATTTTTTGATGAAGTATGATGCATAATTAAAAATTCTTATTTCTAGATGAATAGTGCAGAAGTATTTGTGCAGTGTGGTGGAGAACTCTTGGTGCAAAATTGATAAAGAAGCGTGATGCAGAATAGAGGGTGCAGTATTGTGAAAATTGATGCAATGGAGCATCTTTGAATCAATAATCCAATAAAGAAGAGAATAAGGATTGGTGTCCTTGGAGTAGGAGCTCCTAAACACAAGGTTGGTGCCTTGAGAAGATAGGGTCAAAGCCCTAGAGGTCGGAGCCTCATCAAAGTCCAAGTTGGTGCTTGGCAACAAGTTAGTGTTTGTTTCATTAAAAGGGTTGGTGCCCTCACTCATATATTGTATAATATTATTTAAAAAGGGGATTGAAGTTCTTATTAATCCTTAATATTATTATTATTCACCTCTCTGTCTTTAATTGTGAAGAATCTAACTGGCAATAAATAGCAATTGAAAATAAATACTGATTCACCCCCCTCTTAGTATTTCCAACAGTCTGGCCTTGTGCCTTTCAATATTACCTTCAGCATTGCTCTTGGTTTTATAAATCCATTTAACTCCAATTACTTATTTTCCTTTTGGGAGATCAACTAGTTCCCATGTCTTATTTTTCTCTATGGCATTTACTTCTTCATCCATAGCATCTATCCATTTCTTATCTTTTACAGCTTGTTCAAAATGAATAGGATATTCTACATGACAATACAATGCAAATAAAGAGTTCATACATTTATTTTCTACCTCTTGCTCATAGATTTCATTCAGACTTCTGAATACGGTTCCTATTTCTCTTGCTGAACTTGTGCTTGTAGAAGCACTCAAATCTGCTCCTTGTGATGTGCTTGGAGAAGCACTGTCATCACTTCTCAAGGGTGTTCTCATACCTTCTTGTGGTGTCCTTTGATGTCCTTGTGTTGGTGGAGGTGGTGCTACTAATGAGGAATGCCTTTCAACCATTTCTTCCTCATCTTCATCATGAGACAAACAACTTTTTACATTCACTGTTTTCTCAATGCTTCCATCCCAAGCTTCTTCCTCAATAAATTGTACATCTCTGCTTATCATAAATTTCTTGGTGGATGGGTTATAAAATCTGTATGCTTTGGATTCTTCACTGTATCCAAAAAATATACACTTCTCCCCCTTACTGTCCAACTTCTTCCTTAGTTGATCTGGAATGTGTGCATAAGCCACACAACCAAAAACTCTCATATGGATGACAAATTGTTTTATGCCACTCCATGCTTCTTCTGGAACTTTGCTAATTACAGCTTTGGTTGGGCATCTATTCTAAACATATGCTGCACAATGTACAACTTCAACCCAATATTCATTTGAAAAATGTTTTGTCTTCAACATGCTTCTTACCATATCCATGATGGTTTTATTTTTCTTTTTAGCAACTCCATTTTGCTGTGGTGTATACCTTGCTGTAAATTGCTTGTGTATCCCATTTTCTCTGTAAAAACACAGAAATGATTTGGAGATGTATTCTCCTCCTCTATCTATTCTTAAGACCTTAATATGTTGCCCACTTTGATTCTCTACAAGAGCCTTAAAGTGACAGAACTTCTCAAACACTTCACTCTTCAACTTCAGAAATATACCCATATTTTTCTTATGTAATTATCAATAAAAGTTAGCATATAGTGGCTGCCTACTAATGATGGTGTTTGCATTGGTACACAAAAATTTGAATGGACTATTTCTAAGGGTGCCTTTTCTCTTATGCTCTTTCCTAATGGAAAAATTTCTCTGTGATGTTTGCCCAAGATGCAGCCTTCACAAAGGTTGTTTGGCTTTTCAATCAATTGTAGTCCCTTTACCATTCCTTTCCTATGCAACAAATTCAGACCTCCAAAGTTGAGATGTCCAAATCTCAAATGCCATAATCAGTTTTCATCATTTTCTTCTCTTTGGAATGTCTCTTGTGTCACTACTACCATTGCATCTCCTTTCTTCAAATATGCTCTCATCTTGAGAGGGAACATTTTGTTTCTTGTCATCTTCACTTCTACAATGCATTGCTTGCCTGGTGGTTTATCCATGATGGTGCATACATCATCCTCAAAAAATACATCGTAGCCTTTCTGAATGAGTTGTCCAATGCTCAAAAGGTTACACCTCATACAAGGCACATAGTAAACATCTGATATGGATTTCCTTTCACCTTTCTTTTGTCAAAACAATTAATCTGTCTTTTCTCATGACAGAGACTTTACTATCTATCCCTAATGTTACTTGAGACTTCACATTTTCATATAACATGGAAAACATAGAGATGTTTCCAATCATATGGTTGCTACATCCTGAATCTAGAAACCATATATCCTCATTATTTTCTTCAACCATATTACATGCTAAAAACAAATTCTCTTGAATGATATTTTCCTTAGTAAAATTAGCATTAGGTCTATTACCCATGTCATTCTGTTTCTTCCTAAATTCATTGGCATAATGGACATACTTCTTACAATAATGACATTGGACTTGGGATTTATCATACCTTTGTCCATGTGCTTGATTTGTTCCACCTTGTTGGCTGTTGCTTTGGCCTTGGTTCTGATTTTGATTGCTACCCCTTCCACTAGTATTTGCAGGGTTGCTTCTTCCTCTGTTTTGGCTTCTGCCTCTTCATTTTCCTCTGTAGTTTCCTCTGACTTGACCTCTTCCTCTTATAAAATAAATTTGGGTCTTGAAGGCATGCTCCAAAGATGAGTTTGTTGTTCTACTCAATCTTTGTTTATGTGTCATCAATGATGCATGAAGCTCATCAACAGTAAACAATGAGAGATCCTTTGTCTCTTCAATGGTTGTTACTATCACATCAAATCTTGAGGGTAAGCTCCTCAATACTTTCTCCACTATTCTTCTTTCTTCTATGGTCTCTCCATGAGATCTCATTTGGGTAACCAACCCAATCAACAAAGTGAAGACCGAGTGTAGTATCAGAATCCTTCTTGCAAATGACTTCAAAATCTCTTCTCATTAATTGAAGCTTTGTTGTCTTTACCTTCTCCATTCCTTGGTAGGTTGTCTAGAGAGTATCACATGCATCCTTGGACCTCATTGATGCTGCAATCCTTGGGAATCCACTTTCATTCACTTCTTGTAGAGATAGAAGAGGGATTTTGAGTCCTTCTTCATATTACTCTTTAGCAAATCCTTCTCTGCCTATGTTAAAGCATTATATGCTTGTTCATTTGTTGGTTATTCTAGACCATATTCAACTAGCTCCCATAAATATTGAGAGGCAAACAGGGCTCTCATTGTGATTTCCCAATAGTCATAGTTCTTCCCATTAAATTGTGGGAGTTGAGTATTTCATATACTCGTGCTTGTGTTGGCTCCTACCATAGCTAGCTTACTGAGCCATGCTTTAAAAAAAAACTTGACCGTGTTTCACAGATAAACCTTCTCACTATTGAGAAATAAACTCTGTCTTCAAGAGACTTCCTTCTATAGTTCTCTAGATTGTAATATTCAAGCAAACAAAAAACTCTGTTTTGTAAATACTTGGCTTTGCTAAGCCTTCACACTGCTGGTCAAAAGCTTCAACAAACTTCTTCTTCCTCCTTCAGCTTCTTTGGCAAATGCAAAGAGCCTGAACTAGCTCTGATACCATGTTGGAATTTTTGAACAATTCCAAACACACAGAGGAATAAAAAAAATCCATTTTTTAAACACATGGATTTAAATAAAATTTATGCACAGAGAGGTGGATGGAGTAAAAACTCTATTTCTATTAAACTTAAAAACTATTACAAAATGAAGGTCTTCTTCAGAACTGCATTGTTCTGGATTACAAAAAAAAATTCCATTTGTTGGCTGCTACACACACAACTCACTCTCTGTCTTTTTCCCACAGTGTTTTTCACACACTGTCTTTAAAAAATTACACAATCTCTTGACTATTTTCTACTCTCTGCCCTTTTTTTTCTTAACATAGTCAAGTTCTTTGTTTTAGCCTTCGGGCTTTTTAATATTCTTCCTACAAGCTTCTTACACAGTTTATTACATAGCTTATATATATATATATATATATATATATATATATATATATATATATATAAAGTGTATAACCTAAGTTTTTAAATTAAACTGCCACAACAAAAAAAAACATAAAACATTAAAAGAATTAAGTCTAAGGTTTAAAAACCTTATTACAACTTTATTGCGGACTTCAAAACCTTTTTCAAAAACATTTCAAATGGATTTAATGCATCCATTTTGAGGATGGGTGACTGTACACCCAAAACTTGCGATAGCATTCTTATTGGCTGATGGTGGACATGGTGGTGGACTTCAAAAAGTCAATTAAAAAACATTTAAAGTTTATCCCATCCAATTTTTGGCTTGGTGACGTCGGCAGGTTTTCGTGCGATATGAATGCTATTGGTCGAGGCATTTTCCAGTGTGGAGGAGGTGGGTTCCACAGAAATTGATGTGGCCCATTTCAAAAACAAATGCAAACAACGGGAGGAGTAATGGTGATAGGTGTAGTTTTAATGGAGGATATGGCAGGGTTTTAAAGTGGGATTGTGTGGTTTGAAGAACCACGGCTTTGTTGCAGACACAGGCTACGGCTATGAACCAAACAAAATGGATTTGCAAGCTCATTCAAAAACCAAAAATTCATTTCTCCGTGGGGTGTAGAATCTAACAAAAAATTTCCTACGCTGTTGTCCTTTGGTGTTCCTGTCAACATTTAATTTCGTCCTCCTACTCTGTTTCGCAGTTGGAATTAATATTTCCAACACTTCCTTATCGAATCACCCATAGAATCTTATATATTTTTGGAGTAACTCTTTGCGTGAATATATAGTGAATACTTGTCATGGTTTGAGCCAACATTAAAAGAGTTAAAGCCGATGGGTGTCATAGTAATATTTCTGTAGGTGGTGGGGACTGCTAACGTGGTTAATGTCCAGCGTTAGTCATGTAATTATCAACATGAAATTTTGTTATGTAGCGTTCTTAATAAGAGCTAACATAAGCACAGGGAAGTTGTTTAATAATGTTTTCATGTGTAGGATAAGTGTTAAGTAAGAATGTATATAATATGTAATGTGAAGGATAATCTCTCTCTCTCTCTCTCTCTCTCTCTCTCTCTCTATATATATATATATATATATATATATATATATATATATATATATATATATATTAATGCTTATTTATAGTTTTCTTGTAATTATGGTTTGCTTGTTTTATAGCTTTCTTGTAATTGTTTATTGAGTGGTTTTGGGAAATTAATGTAAAGTTAGGGTTAGGGCATGAATTAGGTTTAGGGTTTGTATGGTAATTTAATCAATATAGGGATAGGGTTTTTAGGGATTCATGTATTTAAGGGTTTTCTCACCTAGGGTTTCCACGTATAGGATTAGGGTTTGGGTTTTCACATACACATACATTAGGGTTTTGTGTGGTTAGGGTTTCAAAGTACATGCATCATCTTCTTAGGGTTTTCTCCTAGGGTTTGTATGAGGTTAGGGAAACATCACGAAAGGTTTTAAACCATGTATCAGAAGAATATTTTCCATCTCCAACAATGCCATATTGACATCTTTGACAACCTTGACCAACACCCAAATGGGTCTTTAATACATGACAATGACTCAGTGACTTTATGACAAAACTAGAAGCACTTAATAGGTGCTTGACCTAAGAAAAAAGAAAAATCCCCTTGAGCATGAAACCCATGCCTCAAGACTCACAATAATATTTTTTTTTTTTCTCTTTTCATTAAATACATAAAATCATGATTACATGTCATTATGAAAACCAAACCTAGTTACATGTTTCAACATTACCTTCATTTTTATTGTTGGGCACATTCCTTGTTTGTTGAAGTCTAAACCAAAGAGGGTTGAGTCCATAGCCAAGAGAAAAGTACCTATATCAGAATTATGGGCCGAGTTTCTTTAAAAGAGTAGAGACTAAGATTTCATTGTGGTTGAGTGAGTTGGAGACTAAGTTTGGGGTCCTTAGAGGCTATGCATACCTGTTAATAAAGGCTAAGTTTCGTGAGCTAATATACATTGAGCATCTCTTCTTTATGCTTGCTAGATATACATTGGAGATGGGACCGAGTTTATACTTGTAGTTGGGTCGAATCATGGGAGTTTACACTAGTGGAACTAACTAAAGTAGGATGATATATATCGTTGTGTTCACTTCGTTAAGATTGATTCTCAGAGAGATATTGTTGTAGGAAATAAACCAAGTTCCCTTATTCATGTTATTTAAAGTGTGTATTCCTGTTAAATTAAATGTAAGGTTGTTTGTTCTTAGTTTATTGTCAATAATACTTATATCAGTCTTGAGTATATTTCTAAGTTCATAATGTTGAGATTTTTGGGTGGCATCGAATGTGCTTTAGCTCTAAAATTTTTTGGAGGAGCTGGAGTACATGAGATCTCCAAGACCCAGAAAGCGTTTGGAGAAATTCCATCTAGTTTGATAATTATTCAAATAATTAATATTTTTAATTAAGGACCCTAAGTCTAACTCAAGAAAATTAAAAGATTAAAGTGAATTAAATTAAACATGTGATGAGAATTTTCTAACTGACGTGGATCAAGCAACTTCTAATCTTAGCTGTTGATTAGAGATTTGATCAAGGTCGTTAGTTTTCCACCAAGAAAGGTATAAGAGAAGGGCTTGGGGTCAGATGGAGAACACACACATTGGAAGAGAACTGAAGCTAAGTCGCAATTCTAGGACGGGCTTTGCTAAGAATTTCGAAGAGAGTTTGTAGTGCAGTGAGGGGCAGAGATTGGCAAGGGATGATCCAATCTAATGCCAAGAATAAAACAACGACAGAGAGGCAGTGAACTAGGGCAACACAGAGGGTAGCCAGAGATACCCAGTTTAACCAGAGCCACGCAGAAGGCAGGGCAGAGGCAGCAACAACCCTTCAGGGGTGACAAAGGCCCAACTAGGGCAGCGCAGGGAAAGCGTAAGCCTTGAGAGGCTAACATAGGCCCATCTAGGGCAGCACAGAGGCTGACGCAGGCCACGAAGGCTGACGTAGAGAGCTGAAGGACATCGCTGGGGTTTCCGATGAGCCAGAAAAGGGTCGATTTTTGTAAATCCAGTTTGAGGGTGTGAATCAGCCATATTTTCTGTTTCCGAGTGAAAGAAGTATGACTTTCATGTAATTTATTTGTAGGGCGAACCATTTTGGTGCCCAAATATTGTTGTATTCAAATTCCGCATAATAATAGAACCCTCTAGAGCTAGCTGCACTGGTTTTCCCGCATTGGGTTTTTCCGGGGCCATTTTTTTGAAAAAATGTGTCACTTTATCATGTGTGTGTGATGTTTAGTAAATGATCTGTAAATGTGTAGGCTTCGGTTGTGTTTACTTGATTGATTTTAATGAATAATTCAGAAAATTAACTTGTAATTTAATTCAAGTAGGAAAAGTAAAAAAAGATATAGCAGTAGGATTTATGTTTAGAAATTTTTACATGGTATCAGAGAATTATAGATCAAGCTTAATCACTAGCAAAACGACTGAACATTTTTTTGCTGCAGAGAAGGCAACTGAAGCAGCAGAGTTGTAGAGAGGGCAACGCAACACCAGGAGGACGCAGTCCCAGTAGAGGCTACATAGGGGCTAACACAGTCCCAACTGAGTGACGCAGGAGCAGCCTGCACTACGCAGAGGCTACGTTGAGCCAGTCTGCTCAAGCAGAGGCCAACCAGATGGGATGCAATCTATTTTTGAGGTTGTTTTGTAGATTTTCTATAGTCCGGAAGCAGAGCTTCAGATCTTCAGAGGTTTCTAGTGTGGCACAGGTTTTGTCAATGCAGAAAAATACCTAGCTAAGTTGAGAAAGGGTGGGAGTAGAACAACCGTTCAACAGATTTTTGCCAAATAATTCTGAGGATCGATCAAGAGGGTGATCGAAGAGGGCTGATTCGAGGGATTTGGAAAATTTTAGAGGAGGGAAATATGTTGTCAGAGGGAGCAGTTACTATAGAGGGTACCTTTCGCTAAGGACCCTAGATCTGAGCTTCTATTGAGAGTAGCAACAACAAGAAGGAGAGGAGCATCTACTTTGACAATTTGTTTTGAGCTAGATGACACCATACAGACTGCATGATCAGGATAGGTTGGATGGCTTGTCCAAATTTTCTATCTAGAAGGCCAAAATCCTGGTGGTCCTCAAGGCATACGCACTTCGAGAACATGCAGAGAACGCCTTGGCTACACCAACTGGAATTTCTCTTCTCTCGAAGCACAATGAAGCAGAGGACCATGCTAGGCGCTTTATCATGGACGAGGTCAAGGATCATGTGGTCCCACACATTGCCGAGAAGAAGACAGCTAATGGTATGTGGACAGATTTGACCATTGTATCAAGGAAAATTCGTCTAGAAGAACTTTTGGAGACCCAGATGAGGTTGTTTGTGATGAATAAGGTGGAGGAAATCGATCCTTTCCTCTTCAAGTTGCAGTCAATCTAGGATCAGTTGATTGCCTTGGGGGATAAAGTGGAGGATGATGTCACGGTGAGGACTGCTCTAAATGCAGTCTTAGATGAATGGTAAATGTTTTTCCAAAGCATCTTGGGCAAACATGACCTTCCAAGTTGGGAAAGCATGTGGGCTATCCTCCGACAAGAGGAAATCCGCTGGATAACCAAGAGACAAAACAAATATGGGTCCAGAAATGTGAAGAAGGAGGAAGAGGAAGATGCAGCCCTTACATCCAAGAAGAAACAAGGGAATAAGAAGCGGGATCTATCAAAGATTCGATGCTTCAGGTGTGGTGAAATTGGACACTTCGCCACCACTTGTCCTCTAAGGAAGAAGGGCAAGGAAGTTAATTCCAAAGTTGCAACAGTTAAAGAAGACGATGGGTCCGATAATGATGTAGCCATGAGTGCTCATAAATCTCGAGAGAAGAGGTGGGGCATTGTTGATCTATAGATAAAATACAGATGGAAGGCAGGATCCTTGAGGTGCCCAACTCTTGGATCACATACAAGCTACGACAGCCTTAAGATGGTAGCGGGACAAGTGGAGCAGTGGGTGCAGGAGATCACAGTGAAACAGAGGGTAGAGTTGGGACACTATAGATGGGAGAAGCGCAGTGCAGGGGAAACAACAGTGTAGAAGTAGCAGCGTAGAAGCAACAATGCAAAGGGGCTAATTGGACTTCAACAGCGTAGAGGAGGCAATGCTTACGTAGTGTAGAGCTGTAGTAGCGCAATGACTTCAGGGGGACAGCGCAGAGTAGCAGCCAAGGGAGCTTCAGTGATGAGATGTAGACCCGACTTACTTGTTTTTTAGTGATTGGGTAGGGGTCCTCATTTGCTTACTTGTCAGTAGCTAAGTTGCAGCACCGCAGGTAGAAGTGACAGTGCTATGGGCATCACGATGCAACAATCGAGAGGGAGTTGTAGTAAATATGTGGCATTGTTAGTGGCAGTGACATGGGAAGCAGTACAAAGAGTAGAAACAACGCAATGATGGAGGGCAACAGGCCAAGCATCAATGCGGTGACCGATGCCAAAGATCAGGGAAATTCTTCAGTGTGGAAGTATCACTAGAGCACACTCCTCGCTAAGAGGGAGTGTTTAGATTTTGGAGTAGCATCGAATGTGCTCTAGCTCTGAAATTTTGTGGAGGAGCTGGAGTACATGAGATCTCAAAGACCGAGAAAGCGTTTGGAGAAATTCCATTTGGTTTGATAGTTATTCAAATAATTAATCTTTTTAATTAAGGACCCTAAGTCTAACTTAGGAAAATTTAAAGATTAAAGTGAATTAAATTAAATATGTGATGACAATGTTCTAAGTGACATGGATCAAGCAGTTTCTAATATTATTTGTTGATTAGAGATCATATCACGATCGTTGGTTTGCCAACGAGAAAAGTATAAGAGAAGGACTTGGGGTTAGTTGGAGAACACACACATTGGCAAAGCACTGAATTTAAGTCAAAATTATAGGGTGGGTTTTTCTAAGAATTTCGAAGAGAGTTTGTAGTGTAGTGAGGGGCAGATATTGGCAAGGGATGATCTGATCCGAGGCCAAGAATACAACAACGACAAAGAGGTAGTGTACCAGTTTAGCGTAGAGGCTAGTCAGATATACGTAGTTCAACCAGAGCCACGCAGAGGCAGCAACAACCTTTCAAGGGTGACATAGGCCCAGCCAGGGCAGTGCAGGGGTAGCGTAAGCCTTGAGAGGCTGACACAGGCCGATACAGGGCAGTGTAGAGGCTAATCCAAGCCAGAAAGGCTGATGAAGAGGGCTAAAGGATAGTGCTGAGGTTTCCGGTCATCCAGAAAGGGCTCAAGTTCTGTAAATCCTGTTTGACGGTGTTAATTATCCATATTTTATGTCTTCGAGTGAAAAAGGTATTAAATTCATGTAATTTCTCTGTAGGGCGAACCATTTTGGTGCCCAGATATTGTTGTATTCAGATTCTGCATAATGATAAAACCTTATAGAGCTAGTTGCACCGGTTTTCATGCATTGGATTTTTTCGGGGACATTTGTATGAAAAATCTGCGTCACTTTGTCATGTGTGCGTGATGTTCAGTAAATGATTTTTAAATGTGTAGGCTGCATTTTTGTTTAATTTTCTGATTTTACTAAATAATTCAAAAAATTAACTTGTAATTTAATTCAAGTAGGAAAAGTAAATCAAGATACTGCAGTAGGAATATGTTTAGAAATTTTCACACATAATATATCAATCATGGGCGTTTTGAGGCTTTCTTATGGCATGTAATGACCACTATGCACATTATCTGAGTTAAATAAATGAAAAAATACACCTACAATATGTTGTATTCAAACTGTTTGTAGAAAGTCCGCAATGAACCAAACTGTATAAGCTCAAAAAGTTTGTGGGTTTTTCAAGAAATTATGTGAAGGGAATTTTACAATGGTATCATAACATGTTCTTGGAAAATTGTGGGATCTAAGGGAAATTTATCAATGATTTCATGACTTCAAAAGACAATAATTTCAATGGGGTAACCTATAGAAGGAGATTTCAAGTTAGAGAGCCCACTCTCATTTAGGAAGAGGATGAATCTTTAGAGAAGAGAAGAGAAGGAGAAGGAACCCCTAGAAAGGGGAAGGGAGTAGAAGAGACACTTGGAAAACAAGAACCAAACATGGGGGATAAGGAGACTCAAGCATTCAATAGCTTGCTTAGTGCACTGAATGATTTGGCTAAAGGCCAAAAAGAGATGGTGGATCTGATGATCAGGATAGAAAACAAAGGGACTTCCACCGAGAAGGAACCTATTAATGGAGAAGGGTATAATAGTGTAGAGGGAAGCCATGCACATACTACCATGCATAGACATCCACACTTATACAAAAAATCACCTAGTTCCAACAGCCTCAGTTCATACAAGAGATGAAAAAGGACTAGACAAAGAAAACAAGTCAGGGGATCCCTTATGTAGATTATTTGGAGAATAGAGAATTAGGATGTGAGTTCTAGGTTGTTATGAGTTTCACTGACTTCTTCCACCTCCAATTAAAAATCAAGCCTAAGGAAACTCATGGGGTTTTGAGGCAAAATCAAGAGTTGCTAAAAACATTGGGAAAGGTGGCCATTCCTTGTTTTTATAGGTCATCAAAGTGCTCAGCCATATCATGGGCCCAAAAGTTGGACACCTACCTTCAATTCCATCATATGACCAAGCTGGAAGCCATTAACTTGGTGACATTACTTCTTGAAGGGAATTCCCATGAGTGGTGGTATCATGGGTTAGTGACCATGGGTCATGCCAACATCACCTCTTACACTGATTTCACTCAGAGGCTCACTGAGCGTTTTGATCAAAAGGATCCAGACATTCATTTCAGAAAGCAAACACAACTCAGGCAAACAGGCAACGTAGAGGCATAAATATTAGAGTTTCAGAGATTAACAATTATGGTCAAAAACATATCAGAGGCTCCAGTGGTGATGTTATTTGTGGAGGGGCTATCTGAGCCTCTATGTGGTTTGGTTAAGGGGTATCAACCAACCACTCTACGAGATGTGGCTAACAAAGCTAGGGACATGTAGGATGCTTTTCCTAAGATCATATTCACTCCTAAGCCTTCCTTTCTCCAGAAGATATAAGAAGTCAAACCTTTTCAAAAGGAGTAAACCAAGAAACCAAAGTTGGGTGAGGATATCCAGAAGGATTTGGGGAAGAAGATGTGTTTTAGCTATCAAGAGCCTTGGGAACTAGGGCACAAGTGTGCAAGAAAGGGCAAGGTGGGCGAGGTCCATTATATTAAGGTGTATTCAAAAAGTGACATCGATGATGATGAGGAGGAGCCAACACTAGAGCAGGAACGTGAGTAGGGACACCAGAAAATTGGGGGTGAGACTTCACAGGCTGGAGGTAAAGCCCCTATTATTGCATCCATGTAAGGATTCCCTAGGTATCACACATTTATAGTTAGAGAATTTCTAGCAGGACACAAGGTGACGATGTTGATTGATGGTCGGGCTTCCCATAACTTCATAGATGCAGCCATGGTTGATTGAAGAAAAATTTCGATAGAGTAGTTTGGTGGCTTTGTAGTAGCCATACCAGGTGGTCATCAAATGGATAACACTAGATATATCCCCAAGTTGAAACTAACAATGGGGAATTACACAGAGACAAATGATTTTGTCGTGGTGGATGTGCCAGACGCCAATGTGGTTAGGAGTTCAGTGTCTCTATTGCATTGGAAAATATACTAGAGATCAAGGGAACATAAAGATGGAGTTTACAAATATAACAGAGCACAATAAGGTTGTTTTGAGGGAAATGCATTAATATCCACCAAAGATAGTATCATCTAACATCATGGAGGGAGTGTTGCAACAGCGTGACTGATCAGGAGATCATGTCCATAGTTCAAAAATGCTCAAAAATGTTTGCAACCTGAGCAGCCGGAAAGGTCTCGTCGCTGCAATTCTGGCACCGTGAATGGTTCACAAAATAGAGGTCGTATGAAAAAGTTATTAAGGTTTGAAAAAACCCAATAAACTTCAAAAAATGACATTTTGACCCATTTTGGACTTTGTCTAAAAAATTTTCAAAAAAATATATTTGAAAATTTTTATTTTATTATATGGTTTTTAGGCCTATCAGTGGGCGCCACATGGCCTACCCGAAGGCTAATACGTGGCCCCAGGCCGAAGTCAAATATAATGGAAAAAATTTATTTGGAGGTCCGAAGGCTTGAACCCACGACCTCCGAGCTAGCGTGCCCACATTCTACCAACTGGGTTGCGCGATGGTTCTTATAAACCATAGGCGGCGAAACCTATTTGAAGGTTAAAATTGTATATGGCGGAAAAAGAAAAAGGCTAGCCCCGAAAACACATGACCAACGCAAGAACCATGGCCTTAAGGCCTTAACTCTGCGATTTGTTAACGGTTAAGTTTGCGGTGGGTTCAAACCATGTGGCCAACACACATTTAACATTTATTGCGGTGGTTTCGTCAATGGCTAATCCGCACGGATAAGGCCGATGGTTTCAGTGGAGGTGTCACATGTGACCACACCCACAAACAAAAAATTTAACCCCCAGTGCCTCCAACGTTTCCGCTAGCAGAGCCCTAAAATGCGGCGAGATTGCTAAATTGGCGGCCTTAATTGAAGTGTCTCCACATTTAGTGGAGCTTTTTAAAGGAGAGTAGGCAAATTCTTGTTTTGGTCATAACTCCTTGATTTTTGGCCAATTTGGATGCATGGATAGTCAATTTTTGGTATTATCAATATTTTGAACACATTGGCACATGTTTTAGAGCCATCAAAGGTCGTATTGTGCAGGTTTAACTTCGGGAAAGGTGAAGGAGCCACTAGGGCCACTACGGTGTTTTCAGTGTATTGAGCATCCATTCACTGTTTTCTGCAAATGAATAGTCATTCCTGACTAATTAAAGCATTCTGAAGTTGTTTTTACAGAGAGAAAAACCATTTGAGGCTTTATTTCACATGTACTTACCATTTTTAAGCAATAATTTATGAGGGACATGCCATTGGGAGCTGGACATGCAGATGTAGCACAGGAGGGGTGAACTGCTTCATCAAATTTGTTGAGTATTGTTACATGTGATGTTTAATTCTCTGTTATTTACTGTTGTACATTGTTTTATAAGCAATTTACATGCTTTAACCTCACACAAAAATATTTTTAACTAAGTTAAAACCATTTGTTTCACCTGCAAACTTCAGAGAACCTTATGCACACATTTTAATTACTGTTTGGATACTTAGCATAAAAACACTAATACATTTCATTCAGATCAAGTTGGTATCAGAGCTCAGGTTGAGCATTAGATTGAGCTAGAGTATTTTCTCTGTTTAATCTTTGTGCAAAGAATTTTTTTAACAGTTTGCATAGTTTTTAATGCTTACTAGGCTGAAGCTTAAGAGAGAAGAAGGTTATTTGGTAAAAGCTCAAAGTAATCCTCAGCCAAGGAGGTAAAGAGTGCCATTATCTCCACCTTCAATTTCACCTCAAAGAGGAGTAGAAGAATCCATAAGCATGACTTCAAGGGAAGGAGAAATCCATGAAGAAGTTGATCCCAAGGAGGAAGAAAGAGTGTTCAGAAAATCATTCCTTGACTTGACTGAAATGGTGAGAGTTATTTATCAAGAAAGAAATGAGAAACTTGAAGGAGAAGGGTTCAAACTTCATAAGGAAGGAGAGGGATCGTCAAGAGGCCATAATGATGAGAATAAATCCAAGAAGGGTAATGGAGGAAATGGAAACAATGGAAATTCGCCATCATCACCCTCATCTTCATCTTCATTGATTTCATCAACCTCTACTTCATCTTCAGTACACCACAAGTCAAAGAACACTAGTAAAATTTCTTTTCTTAAACTTGATGTTAAGTTTGAATTGCCAAAGTTTGAAGGTGAAGTTAATGCAGAAAAGCTAGATAATTGGATTAGGCAATTAGATGTCTATTTGAGAATTCAAAATTTTCATGATGACGAAACCAAAATCCAATTAGCTTCATTGAGAATGAAAGGTGTAGCTCTTGTTTTTTGGGAAGCCAAGACAAGGGAGGAGATCAAAAAATATGGTAAGATTATCTTATCATGGTTTGATTTCATTTCTGCAATAAAAAAACATTTTTATCCATTAGGTCACATGCAGAAAGCCATAATGGACTGGAAAATTTTTAAAGAATTGAAAGGACAAAATGTTCAAGTTTATACCTAAGAATTTAGAAGAAGATCTCTTTTACTAGGAATAGATTTTCATAGCCAAGACACTTTACTCAATTATATAGGAGGTTTGCATACTTACCTAAGACATACCATTCTCATGTTTAACCCTACAAGCTTAGACGAGGTTTTTGTTCAAGCCACACATTTAGAGGCAAGGGGAAAACAAACTTAGATGGGAATGAGGAAAGTTAGTTTAAAGGCAAATGGAAGAAAAAGAGAAATGAAAATTCTAGAAATGAGAAATGAAATTTTTTTTCTGTAAACATTGTTCTAAAACAAGCCATGATGAGGGCCATTGTTGGAAACTTCATCCAGAGTTGAAACCAAAAATTTTTAAATCCAAAGAGAAAGACAAGACAATTGCAATAACTGAACAAGACCTAGGGTCAGAATAAGGAGATGAAACAAAAATCATAGCTATGGCACTAAAGAACTTGAGGGGGAAAGAAAATGAAACTAAACCTAGTTCTAGTATTTCTAGCTCTCACATAGAAGCTCCAAGTGAAGAGAGGAGAATTGAATTGTTTCATGTGAGGGTGATTTCCAAACATACCAAGGTTGACACACTATTTGACAGTGGGTCGCAAGCGAACCTTATTTCTGAAGACTTAGTCAAGAAACTAAATCTTGAAACCATTCCACATCCGAAACCATATACTCTTGGTTGGATTTGTAAGGATGTAAATTTACAGGTTTCAAAGAAGTGCATGTTGCGCTTTGCAATAACAACACATTTGATTGACACGGTTGAATTAGATGTTGTTCTGCTTGATATTACAGGCATGGTGTTGGGCAGTCCTTACTTGTATGACATGAAAGCTATCTTCCATTGCCATGAGAATAAGTACCATTTATTCAAGGATGGAAATGAATTTATCGTGAGAGCACATTGCAAAAAACTGGACTCTTCTTTAGTGAATGCAGGGCAGATGAAGAGGATCATCAATGCGAGTCAAAACTTGACATTGATGATGATTAAACAAAGGGAAGTTGTATATAACCATTTTCATGTAAATGCTGATGTAAATGCTGATTTGTTTTAGTCCGATAGCAAGTTGTCTTTGAAAGAAGATGACAAGAAGTTGCAGCAATCGTCTTTGGTGTCGATCGGTGCGAAAAAAGAAGTGTCAATGCAAGAAGGTGCAAAGTTCCAAGAGAGGGAAAAGAAACCTAACAAAGAAGGCACAAAGTTCAGTAATGATCATTGCTGGTTTCATAAAGGCATGGTACAATGGCGAGGAAACTTGGTTAGGAATCGAAACAAGCACAAGGCTAATTCAACAAAAAATCGCCATAAGGACAGGATGCAAGGTGAAAGTAATTTTTAGTTTCCTTTGATTATAGACCAATGTAGAAACAATATGTTTACTGCAAAGTTAAGTTGTTGTTCTACAAGTTTCGAAAATGTGCAGTATGACAATGTCAAAGTCAACAATAGTTGGTCAATGGAATCAAGGAAAAATTTGTCATTTCAAGAGAAGCTCCAATTAATGAAATCAGGGAAATTTCAATGGATTAGGATTGGAAGAGTGGGGACACAGTCTCCTCATCTTCAGGTTCAGTATTCCAGAGAGATTTTAGGGTCCAAAAGCTTCCCAGTGGGGAGGTGTGAGCGAGAGATCATGTCCATAGTTCAAAAATGCTCAAAAATGAAAGTGCTCAAAAATGTTTGCAACCTGAGCGACCGGAAAGGTTTCGTCATTGCGATTCTAGCGCCGTGAATGATTCGCAAAACAGAGGTTGTATGCAGAAGTTATTAAGGTTTGAAAAAGCCCAATAAACTTCAAAAAATCACATTTTGACCCATTTTGGACTTTGTCTAAAATTTTTCAAAAAAAATATATTTGGAAAATTTTATTTTATTATATGGTTTTTAGGCCTATTAGTGGGCGCCACGTGCCCTACCCGGAGGCTAGCACGTGGCCCAAGGCCAAAGTCAAATGTAATGGCAAATTTTTATTTGGAGGTCCAGAGGCTCGAACCCGCGACCTCCGAGCTAGCGCGCCCACGTTCTACCAACTGGGCTACGTGGTGGTTCTTATAAACCATAGGCGGCGAAACCTATTTGAAGGTTAAAATTGTATATGGCAGAAAACAAAAAGCGCTAGCCCCGACAACACATAACCGACGCAAGAACCATGGCCTTAAGGCCTTAGCTCCGCGGTTTGTTAACGGTTAAGTTTGCGGCGGGTTCGGACCATGTGGCCAGCACACATTTAACATTTATTTTGGTGGTTTCGTCAACGGTTAATCCGCATGGATAAGGCCAATGGTTCTGGCAGAGGTGTCAAATGTGACCACGCCCACCAACATTAAATTTAACCCCCAGTGCCTCTGGCGGTTCCACTAGCAGAGCCCTCAAATGCATCGGGATTGCTAAATTGGCGACCTTAAATTTAACCCCCAGTGCCTCTGGCGGTTCCACTAGCAGAGCCCTCAAATGCATCGGGATTGCTAAATTGGCGACCTTAATTGAAGTATCTCCACATTTAGTGGAGTTTTTTAAGGGACATTGGGCAAATCCTTGTTTTGGTCATAAATCCTTGGATTTTCGACCAATTTGGATGCATGAATAGTAAATTTTTGGTATTCTCAATATTTTGAACACATTGGCACATGTTTCAAAACCATCAGAGGTCATCTTGTGTAGGTTTGGATTCGGGAAAGGTGAAGGATCCACTAGGGCCACTAGGGTGTTTTCAGTCTATTGAGCATCCATTCACTATTTTCTGCAAATGAATAGTCATTCCTGACTAATTCAAGCATTGTGAAGTTGTTTTTACAAAGAGAACATACATTTGAGGCTTTATTTCACATGTAGTTACCATTTTTGAGCAATAAGATATGAGGGACATGCCATTGGGAGCTGGACCAACAGATGTAGCTCGGGAGGGGTGAACTGCTTCATCAAATTTGTTGAGTATTGTTACATGTGATGTTTAATTCTCTGTTATTTACTATTGTACAGTGTTTTATAAGAAATTTACATGCTTTAACCTCACACATAAATCTGTTTAACTAAGTTAAAACCATTTGTTTCACATGAAAAATTCAGAGAACCTTATGCACACATTTTAATTATTGTTTGGATACTTAGCACATCAAAACTAATACATTCCATTCAAATCAGTGATATTGAGTGGGAAGTTGAGTGCTTCATTACAGATAGCAGAAAATTGGATTAGTCGTGATAGCATCTATACGACATTCCATTATCGCTTCGTAAACACCAAAAGGTTTTTTTTGACATTCCTCTAGGCAGACCACCAGATAGAGGTTTTGAACACGTTATAAAGTTGGCAGAAGGTGTAAAAGAAGCCATTACCACCCACTACCAAAATCCCAAGTTCTACAAAGATGATATTGAGAAGGCCATTAAGGAGTTGTTGAGGTTGGGTCATATTCGGCCTAGTTCCAGTCTGATCTCTTCTTCAATGTTAATGGCTAAGAAGAAGGAAAATACCTTGAGGATGTGTATTGACTAACAAGCCCTTAACAAGAGGAAAAAAAAATGGTATCCCATCTCCAGACTAGATGAGCTAATGGACGAGTTGAGGGGAGCCAAATACATTTCGAAGATAGATCTTCATTCAGGCTACCACAAGATCCAGGTTTAGGAGCAGGACATCCCGAAGAGTGCCTTTAGGTGCCCTTATGGGCACTGCAAGTTCTTGGTTATGTTGTTTGGGATAACCAACAAACCTACACCTTTCCAGTCAAGTACTTGTTGGTATTCTTTTTTGGCATACTTTTCTACAACAAGACTTGGGAGGAACATTTGGCACACTTGGACAAGTTATTGGAGATTCTAGAGGAACAAGAACTCTAAACAAGGAATCCAAGTGTGAGTTTTGGATGAAAGAGATACTCTACCTAGGGCATGTGATCAAGGAGGACGGAGTGCAGGTGCACCAGGAGAAAATCAAGGCTATTATTGAGTGGCCTACCCAAAAAATGCGACTGAGCTGAAATCCTTCCTTGGTATTTGCACATACTACATGAAGTTTGTTAAGGGATTTTCATAGCTGACCACACCCTTAGGAAACCCCACCAAAAAGGGGGATTTTGGTTGGTTTGATGTAGCACATGCAACCTTTGAGAAGATGAAGCAGGTGATGAGTTCGTGTCTTGTACTAGCAATGTCAGATTTCACCCAAGCATTTGCGCTAGAATGTGACGCTCCGGGGACAAGAATCAGAGCAATTTTGATGTAAAATCACCACCCCATAACGTTTAAGAGACGCAAACTTAGATATTATGAGTGACACTATTCAATTTATGACAAAGAAATGTTGGTCATCATGCATGCATTGGCCAAGTTCAGAAAATATCTTGTGGGGAACAAGTTCAAAGTGAAAACATATCATAATAGCATGAGATTCCTCATTGAGTAGAAAGAACTAAGTGAGGGACAACAAAAGTGGATCAAAAAATTGTAGGATTATGATTTCGAGATTGATTATGTCAAGGGGAAAACAAAGTGGTAGTAGATGCCCTTTCGAGGATTCCATCCACTCTCTCACTCATGGAGATGATAGATGATTGGAAGTCGCTACTACCTATGGAATATTCCAAAAATAAATTTGCTTGTGAGATTTTGGATAGGTTGATACCAATGTTATCAGAACCGAATAGATGATTGAACCAAAAAGCCTTGTGTACTGGAAACTGGTCAGAACCAGACCGGGAACTCGTCAAAACCAAACCAGAACCGGTAAAAAACTAAGAAAAGAAAAACTAGTTTACCAAAAACACATAAATTATTCATATTTTAAAGAGAAAATCTATAGATTCATGTGCATCCATCTGAATCCAAACCATTTATACATAAATATGCAAAAGTCCTCATTTATATAGCAAGTAATAGTGCATATAACCAAAATAGAACTTAGTGCAAAACATCGTTGAACCAAAAAACATGAAGCAATAGCCTCTAAAAAGCCTTTATAGTCCAAAATAACATGATAGTATGATACTATAGTCTGCAATACTACTACTACAACATACAAGTGCTAATTGTCAATGTCATCATCAGAATCATCATCATGATTGAAAAAACGCAACATGTCATGTCAAGATTTTGTTTTAGTGATGGAGAAATTTTTAGTAGTCATGATAAAGGAGTTCGACAACTATCATTAGGGGAATTTCGAGGTCTAAAATAAGCCTCCTAAATAAATAATAAAATAATAGCTAAACTAATAAAAAACACCATGGATGGAAAGGATCTGCCATCTCTGTGAGAATATGAACATCGAGGATGAAAATCACTTCCTCTTAGAGTGCCCCGTGTACAACCACATTAGAGTTCAATTTCATAATCTTTGTTGCACTACTGACCTTCCTAGCCTTTTAAGATGTCAAAATTATAGTGAGCTAGGGAGGCTTTTCTCCAAGCTTTTTGAGCATAGGAATAAAATCTTAAATCAAATTAAATAACTCTTTTCTTTAGGTTCGATAGACCAAAGATTGGTCTCAGTGGACATTAACCATCATCATCATCATCATCATCATCAATTCACTTTTTGCACTATAATCTATGTAACAATGGTTAAATTCAATTCAAAAGTTGTACCAAAATAAAATTAATAAAAATAATTGTATTGATGTGACTATAAATAAGAATGTGGTTTTCAAGAAAAAATCATTATCATTGAACAACTAATGCATTTTTCCTTTGTACTTAAATAACTTCAAATAAAATATAAATATAAATTCATAAATTCATAATTATATAATATGTTATTAATTAAAATTTATATTATTTAAATTGTATAATAACATGTAATTAATGTACTATATAAAAATAATATAATAAATGTAATATATTATTTTATATATGAATTTTATATTACATATTAAATTGATTTGATTTATAGCATAAGAATAAATAATTTATGATGTAAAAATGAATATAATATATATTTTATATTATTTAATTATTTTTCATAATATTGTAAATAACAATATATAATATTAATATAATCATAATGAAATGAATTGAGTTATATTTAAAGTTAAAAAGAAAAAGTATCGAAATAAATTTAATTTATACTTATAAGTATAATATAAGATTTATATACATTGAAATTTAGATTTTTTTTTCCCCAAATTATATTGAACTTAATATAACTTTTTTCAACATAAAAAACTAATATCCCTATTTTCATCATACAAAACTAAAATGTTTTTTTTTCTTTAATTTTAATATTTTTATATTGTTATCAATATTATAATAATATTATTTATAGAATTGATTTATCCTAAAATTACAAAGTTACATTTTTTATTTATTTTGATTTAATATGTATAATATATATGTATAGATATTAACTTATAATTGATTTGAAAATGTTATATTAAACAAAATGAGATGAATATATAGTTTAAAAATAAATATAAGAAAATATACAAATATAATATTTATTCAAAATTTTGTAAAGACATGAATATTGGGTAGGGATATGCATTGTTTCTTTCAAAAAATACGAAATGACAATAATAATATTATATTCAAAAAGTGTGAAATGACATTTATTATGAGTACTTTACTTATGACTTTAAAATGACTTAGAGCACTACCATGTTTAACCATGAGTTTTTATCCACCATTGAGACTGTGACAAGTAAGTACCTTTAACTCAAGCAATGTCACTTTAACCATTAGGGATGATGTCATCCCCTAAAATGTGATTGGTTCTCATAAAGCGAATTTTGATTGTACATTTTCCTTAGGAGGCCCATTTTAGACCTCAAAATTCTCCTAATGTTCCACAAACATTAAAGTACAGAGAGGGATTGGTGCTCTTTACCAAATACTAGTTCCTTGCCCTCGTACATGACAAAATCGAATGGAAATGTTGCAATCCCCCCAATCCTGTTATCCTGAAAATTTGTTAAGTTTGCTGGATTTTGAGTGAAATTTAAAATTCTACTTTCTCCATATGAAATCCAATGAGGTTGGAACCACTCTCAAACATCCTGAGTCATTTCATGGTAATGTTAAAAATTTAAGTAAAAGGGTGGAAATGAAAGATTAAGGAGAATGTCACCATGAAATGCATAGCAATAATAGGACCATAGGCTTGAATATTAGATTGGTCTAGGGGAGAAGTAGATGTAGACCAACCAATTGAGAAAATCAAAAAATAAAAACAAAGGGAAATTTTTTTACACCGACTTAAGAAGGGACAAACAACACAAAACCAATCCTGAACCGACTAGTTCGATGGAACCATGCAGTTTTGTACCAAACTGGTCATTTCTGGTTTAGAGGGCTGGTTCGGGCCAGTTTTGCCTCCGAACCAGTCAGATCAGTTGGTTTTGTGGAACCGATTTAGTTCTGATAACACTGGTTGATACATGATGACAAATACCGGGTCATGGATGACATCATCTACTACAAAGAATGGATCTATTTGATACCAAAATCACAACTTAAGGAGAAAATTTGCAGAAAACATGTATCTCACCTTTGAAAAGACATACGGGGTACTAAAAAACCTTCTGGAAAGTTAAGGAGAGGTTCTCTTTGAAGGACCTCAAGATAGATCTGTTGCGATTTGTGAAGAAATGCAACATTTGCTAGCAAAACAAAGTTGAACATACTCACCCGACAAGGTTGCTACAGCCACTCCCTATCCCTAAGCAGAAATGGGAGAGCATTTCCATGGAATTTATCACTGGGCTATATAAGGTGCAAGGTAAAGATTTCATATATGTGGTGGTGGATAGGCTTACAAAGTTCGCGCACTTCTCAGCACAGGTGGAAAAGTTTTTCTTCAGGGAAGTCTTCCAATTGCATGAGTTGTTGAAGACCATTGTGAGCGACAAAGAAAGTAGATTTATGGGTGGATTCTGGCAGGAGTTATTTAGACTTGTGGGGATTGAGCTGACACTAAACACTAGTTACCACCCACAAACTTATGGATAGATTGATATAGTCAACAAGTGGTTGGAGGGTTATCTCAAGAACTATGTATCTGGCCAACAAAAGGCATGAGTTAAGTGGTTGCATTGGGGGAGCATTGCTACAAAAACACTTTCCACATGTCTATTGGTAAGACAATGTTCAAAGCGCTATACGAATACGATGGCCCAACATTTGCAGATTACATATTTGGGGAAAACTTTTCTCTTTTTGCTCAATATTGGATTCAGGAGAGCCATGATATCCTACAATTCTCAAGGAAAAATTGCAGATGGCTCAGAAAAGGCAAAAAGTATATGCAGACGGGCATAAGATAGAGCACAACTTTGAAGTGAGAAATGGTATACCTTTTTCTCCAACCTCATAAGCAGTAATATTTCAAGACAAAGGGGGTAGAAAAACTTAAACCCGGGTTCTACAGGCCATAAAAAATCGTGAGATGAGTTGGGGAAGTGGCTTATGAGCTTGAGCTCCCTAAAGGATGTAAAGTTCACAATATTCCACGTTTCGTGCCTCAAAAAGGCATTGGGGAAGCATGTAGTCATTTCCACTGAGCTCCTACCATTAGATGAAGAGGGAGACCTAATTCTAGTTTCGGAGGAGATTTTGGAGACCAGAGAGCAAAACTTGAGGAATAGAATTGTAAAGGAGTACCCGGTGAAGTGGAAGGATTTACCTGTTCAGGATGCCACATGGGAGGGTGAACAAGTGCTCAAACATCCAGAGTTGAAGTTGCTTAAAGGAAATCAATCTTGGTCAGGGAGGACTGTAATGTCCCCAACTTCTTAGGAGACATAAGACATGGTTCTGCTAGCCTAATAAGTTCCCGAGGACTAAGGCAGGGAAAATTTTAATAATGGGACATGATTCACCTAGGGAAACATTAAAAATACCTAAGGGGTGAAAACTGGGGTATATCCTAGGCTAATGAAAAGTCATTTTCATTTTAAAAAGTAAAAGTTTCTAAAGTGACTTTATAAAAATTAAAAAGGTAAAATAACGGAAAAAGTGGCCACTAAATTATAAAATGAGAAAAGAGAGGAAACTCTCATTCTATGGCTTGCATTTTGATTAAAGAATCTTTTGAAGATTTTTTGGAGAGAAGATTAGGGTTTGAGAAACCATGGCCGCCATTGCTAGATTCGATGTTGAAACTATAAACCTTAATTGGGTCAGGGCGTAAAATCACTTAGATTTCGCCAGAATGTTTCAATGAAGGATATTTGTAGAATACATGAAAGTAACAATGATATCTGTCAGTTTTATCTTCTAATATTGTGTTTATCATTCTCTTTACAGGTTGAGAATACATTTTGAGAAGAGTCAAAGTCTGCCATAAAGAGGGGTCGATTTCCTTGTTGAAAGAGGTCAAATTTCATTTTACTGAAGGAGGTCGAAGATCTTGCTAAGAGTGACGAATTCCCTTGATTTTTATTGTTGGTCACATTCCTTGTTTGTTGGGTTGAAGTCTAAACCAAAGAGGTATGAGTCCATAGCCAAGAGCAAGATACCTATATCAGATTTATGGGTCGAGTTTCTTAAAAAGAGCAGAGACCAATATTTCCCTGTGGCTGAGCGAGTTGGAGACCAATTTTAGGGTCCTTGGAGGCTACGCATACCTACAGAAAAAGGCTAAGTTTGGTGAGTTGATATACGATGAGCATCTCTCCTTTCTGCTTCCTGAATATACGTTGGAGATGGGGACACATTTATACTTGTAGTTGGGTTGAATCATGGGAGTTTACACTATTGGAACTGACTGAATGAGGTTGATAAATATTGTTGTGTTCACTTGGTGAAGATTGATACTCAGAGAGTTATATTTCTGGAGGAAATAAACCAGGTTCCATTGTTCTTGTTATTCATTGTGTATTTTCATGTCAAATTAACTGTAAGATTGTTTATGCTCAGTTTAAACTTTATTGTCAATAATACTTATATCAGTCCTGAGTATATTTACGAGTTCATAATATATCAATCATGGTTGTTTTGAGGCTTTCTTATGGAATGTAATGACCACTATGTACATTATCTAAGTTAAATAAATGAAAAAATACACCCATGGTACCTTGTATTCAAACAGTTTGTAGAAATTCCTCAGTGAACCAAACTGTATAAGCTCGGAAAATTTGTGGAGATTTCAAGAAATTCCAGAAAGGGAATTTTACATCTGGTTTTTATATAACAAGTACAATGTTGAGTTTATAAATGTTGTTGGTCTCACACATTCTTTGTTTCCAGATTGCATTTAGGATTCCCCCCTAAATTTAGGGAACACTATGGCTGTGTAGAGAGATTGTACAAGGTAACACTATACTTTCTCTAGTTACCTTGGAACTCTTCTAGTTTCAAGCATTAACATGTCTTTAACCAATGTCATCCTCTAGATTAATGGGACCTGTTATCGCCTGAATTGTACACCCAAAGCCACAATGCTGAGGACAGGGGATGTCACTCTAATCCCTACCCATTCTGTTCCAGCTATCTCTTAGGAAAGCTAAGGGGGTAGTCCTTAAAGGTGGAAGATTGGCGGGAACTTATTCAGAACAAGTCTAGGAGATGCAATTTCTTATCTAAATCACTTGAAAGGATTGAACAAGTAAGATTATTTCAAAAACAATGTTGTATTCGATTAGATAAAAGAGACACTTGTGGATAAAAGAAATGATGGACGAGTGCCTTGTTAACAATGCTCATATGAATTCAGAGAATTTGCACAAAAGTGATCAATATGTAAAGCTATAAGATAAACAATTGTTACAAGAGAAAGCGTTAGCATCATAGATAAAAGTGAAATGAGAAGATGATTTGCAAATAAAGTAAAATTATTCCTTTAATAGATAACAATAGTGTGAAACTTAGATCATGCTCATAATCTCAACTATCAATGAAAAAAAATATACACTGCAACATATATGGCGGATGAAAATGTTAGTAACATTAGACTGCTTTAATGAGAATATAGTCAAGATTACCAAGTCACAAGATGCCAAAAATAATTAAGATTCTTCAATGGAATAATGGAGACTATGATGTTGGATGCAAAGTGCAAAATTGTAAGATTCCCTCAGCAGTCAATGAGACTCCTTGGGATAACTCAATAGAGACAGCTTGTGCTTATTATAAAATTCCTCAATCATTAGTTATAAATGAGTGGAAACTTCAAACACAAGATCATAGGATTCCAAAGGCAAAAAATGAAGTGTTTCAGGACTACTTAATGAAATAATATAGACAACACAATCTTAGAATTCATTTCACATATGTGAGTGATGGCTAAATAAATCTTGACTTATGCAAGCACAAGTAACCAATGTCAAGTGAGATTGTGAATTAGAGATTAGATGCAATTTATAATCGTGCAATGATAAATGAACAACTAACTAAGAGGTTATTCTTGATGCTTTGAAGAGATCATAAGAGAAAACCCACTATAATTATCAATCTGCCCTGCCTCTAACTATTTTCATGCCACAATATTGATCAGCCAATGATGAACCTCAATGACATAAGAAACGCACCAAACCTCAGAAAATACCACTGCCAAAAAGGGATAAGCCTATTCTAGCTTATTTTCAATGTATGACAGTCTAAAAGATACCAATATCAATTATGAAATATAGATAGAAAAGAAAATGTCGTTGTAAAGTTAGATCATATCCCTGCTGTTTTATATTAGAAAGTTCTAGCTTATTATCTGACCTCTGCAATAATGTTGTCAGTCCATTAATAACCCCAATCAGCGTTCAAAATAGCAAGAGGTAACAACCAAAAATACTTGATATTGATATGTGAATGTTATGAGTTAATTTTAAAATATTTTAAAGATTCCTACTAGATGTTTCTCTTGAGATTAGGGTCTGTGTAATACTTCACATTTCAGTGTTTCTAAACAGTCTGATATAGGCCACGTTTGAAGAGGATCAAGCCCTCAAAGCCTTGCGACCCTCAACCAAAAACTGATATATCAAGCCAAGAGCCCAAATATCAATGTGTTACCTTCAAGCAAGCAACGTAACCCTTCCATATTTATAAATTTTCCTGCAATCATAAGATGGTTAGTTTTGAAGTGAGGGTAGAGGCAGACCATAAAAACCCTTGTGACCCAATTATACAAGGTTGTTAGATCTTGTGGTTGGCCTTAAAGGAACCCTCCAACTAATCCAATGTCAAAATAAAACAATGAACCCCTGTGATGGTAGATGAAAGCCTGCAAAACCACAGAGTTAGCCTTGAAATCAAACGCAACAAGAGAAAACATCTACTAGGTCAACGACTAAGGTGGCGATATGGCTTATTGCTTCAATGAGTAACTTAACAATATTGAAGACCTTATTTTAAGAGGACGTTAGGCCTGCAAAAAATAAATATGTTAATAGTTTAAACTTCTAAAGGATCAGATCTCCGTGATAGAATTTTTGTAGTGAAAACTAAGATGTAACCCTTAAAAATAAGTTCTCTGGACCTGTAAAGCAAAAGGATCAATTTGATAATTAATTGCAATATATTTTTTTAGTGTTCAAATGACTGTGTTTGGGTTTTAAGGACCTTTTTCAGGCCCTCGGCTAGGTTTCCAAACTCTTTAGGGCTATGGATAGGCCTATTTTGCTAGCATCTAGCAAGGCAGATACTTATGACCAGATCCTATAGCCCCAAACAAGCCAATATGTCTGCAAGTGATAAAAATAATTTTAAACATCAAATCCTTGCTATAATTTGCTTTTCAATGAAACTAGAACTTCAAATATTTGTGTCCTTCTTAGGAGAACTATCACTGAGGAAAAGGCTACTAGAATGCAAATAAAAACCCTCTCTAAGGCCTAGTATATTCTCAAACCCTAGCGGCCCTCCTTAAATTTGGCCACAAATCCTAGCTGTTTGGAATCCTCCAATGCCAATTTCTTCCTTGATCCTTGAAAGATTTCACTTGCAAAACAAATTTATGAGGAAACTGTCGTCCTCTACTTCAAATTTTTCTTTGTTATCTTGGTCTTTTGCGCCTGCAAATTAGTCAAATAGAGTCCTCCACAAGATCTAAAAAAATAAAAATAAAAATAAAACCCCAAAATTTATATGCAAAATGAAAAATAAACTACAAGGGTTAGCAATAAAAATTATTTACAAAGTAAACATTATCTACAAATTATTTACAATATCCACAAGATAAATTTAGCTCTAATTAGAGAATAAATATTTTTATCCCATGTAGAAATTTGAAAGTAATTAATAGAAATAAATTCGATTTAATGTACAAGCTAGGACTCTGCACCAGAAATTGTTAGATAAGCTTGGATTCCATACAAGATTTGGTCACCTCAAAGTCCATGAACTTGGGTTTTTCCCTAAGGGTTGAATACTTGATGGTATCTACATAAAAGATAAATTATTAGTTCCAAAGGGGTTTGATTCAATGTTGCGAACATCGCGATCGGGATTAAATCGACGAGGGGAAAAAATCGGAAAAAATCGTAAAAATAAGGAAAAAATTGGTAAAAATCGGGAAAAAATCGGCAAATACAGAAATAATCATTTTTTTCAATTTTTTTAATATCTAAAGAATCCACAACATAAAATAAATACATTGACACATAAATATGAAAAAAAAACTAATATATAAGATGTGTAATATCATGTCTAATGCTACATGACACATAAAACTGAATCATGTCCTGAATACTAAGTCCTGAGTCTCAACTCAGCCTTAAAATATCAACAAAAAATATAATAATGTATCTCATATCATGAACCATAATGTCATATACAAAGGAATGCACCATATAATCTATGCTACTGATTGCCTTTGCCCCTCTTGCAAGAAAATGTAACAGCTTTCCCTCTAGATGAAGAAGTTGACAGGGCTGGCAGTGGACTCTGTTGTGCTCTAGAACATGAAGCACCATGAGCTAAAGGAGGCAGAACACGTCCTCTACCGATAGTAGGGGTAGATGGTGTCACCTCCTCCTCCTGTTCCTACTGCTGCTGCTCCTCCTCCTCATCCTCCTCCCCCGCCACTACCTACTGCTCTATCCTATCAGGGGCTGACACCATGATAGAAATCTCAGCCTCAAACCCTCCATTCAGCAGTGGTGTCAATCGCATCTAAAGAGATGGCCTCCATATCAGGTGTCCTCGCAAGTTGTCTCACCCACAATCTAAGATTGTAGTAAACGTAAACCATGTCATTGAGGCACTGAGACTCCAACATGTAGAAGGGTCATAAATTAATAAATTATAAATATATATTATAAATAATAAATTAATAAATATAAAAAAATTTATTTAATGAATTCAAAAAATCAGCTAAAATATTTTAAGTTTTTAACTTGTTGCACTTTTTGGTGTGTATTTTTTCAAATACACTCCAGTTGCGCTCGCAGCTTGAAGAGCTACATGTTTGGCTGCGTATTCTAATGGCAAGATTTTGGAATTTTGGTAATATGCCACTATAGCTCCTCCACCATGCATATACAAGTTACAAGTTACAACAAATAAGATAAACTTATAAAGTTACAAATATAAGAAAATATTTAAAATAATGAAAATTCGAAAATTGAAAGTTGAAGCAAAGTATGGAGTTATGATTCATGAACTTGAGGAGAATGAATTTTGAAACAAACAAAATATTACCTAGCATTTTAGTAGTCCTATCATGGACAACCATGTAAAATCTCAATGTGCCACCTGTCATTTTGTATACCTCTATTTCTTTGGAAATATCTGCAAGTTCTGATAGAGATGGCACCATTTTCTGAACACAAGTGAAAAAGCCATCCATGACCTTTGCATCAAATAAAAAGCTACATGAATTAGCAAATTCAGGGTTCAGGAAAATCCCTGAAGCATGAATGGGACGACGGAGTGTGTTGTTCCATCGTTCATCAATCACTTCTCATACAAGAAGTTGTTTCTGAAACCCCTCATCACCCTTATCATCATAGTAGCTGTGAATGGCTTCTTTGTCCTATCCATGGCCTCATACAAGTAGCCCATTGCGAGCTTCTCTCCATCAACCAATCTAAGAACCTTTACCAAAGGTTCAGTAATGTTGCATACCTCTTGCACCCCGCCCAGAAGCTTTCCTGATATGAAACCAACCTGCAGATGGCCTCTCCCTCTGGTTTGCGACTGTATGTCAAAGCACGTCACTCCTCTGAAAGAAACATTCTCTTCAAATCCCACATAGAATTCAAGAGGGATTGAAGAGATATGAAACTAGTGGCAAACAGTGTAATAGTAGGGCACACCAACTCCTTCTTGTTGGTGAATGTTCTCATCAAATGAAGCACAGATGCATGATTATATATAAATTTTGTAATTCTCTTTGATGAATCTACAATATCTTTGACAAAATGAATCTTTCCTATGTCCTCCAACACCAAATCAATGCAATGTGCAACACAAAGTGTCCAAAATATGCTCGGATACCTCTCCATAAGTATCTGGCCAGCAACAACATAGTTTGCAACATTGTCCATTATGATTTGGACAACATTTTGTGGTCCCACCTCCATATTGAACACATCCAATAAATCACATAATAATCGTGCATATTTGACATGTGCAAATGCATCAATAGATTTCATAAACATTGTCCCCTTGGGACAATTGACCAAGAAGTTAATAAGGGTCCTACCCTTTTGATCAATCCAACCATCTGACATCAGAGTGTGTTAAGTCCCTATATTAATAGTGTAGTCCCTTATTATGTTAGTGTATCCCCCCTTATTTTTATTATTGTACCCCTGTAACCCCCATATTGTTATTATTGTGCCCTTAAATTATTATTGTTAGGTCGATTAGGGTTACATTGTGGCCCCATGGACTCCTATATATAGAAATGAGGTTTTGTCATATGTATCATCCAAGAATTTTTCATTCATGTAATGTATTAGAGGTTTCCCCCTCGAAGTGGCTTATTTCTAAGGCTTTAATATCTCTTTTATTATATTTTTGGAGCTGGTTTCCCAACATTTGGTATCAGAGCTTTGGATTCTAGGGTTCGCTGCTCCAAACACGTCACCGTGGAATTTTAGCTATAACTTTTTTTATATGAATTTTCAGAAGCTGAACTTTTTAGAGTATGAAGCCGAAATCCTGAGGAACATCATCACAAAATTTCAAAGCTTGGTTCGCAATATTTTCAGAGATATGATCTGTGAAAATTAGAGCTTTTTGCAGGCTCCTGAATTTCACTTAAAAAGGTCATCGTGGAATTTTCACTATAACTTTATTTCTACGAAGGTTCAGAAGATGAAATTTTTAGAGCACGAAGCCGAAATCCTGAGGAACATCGTCGCAAAATTTCAGAGCTTGGTTTTCAATATTTTCAGAGATATGATCTGTGGAATTTAGGTCTTTTTCAGGCTCCCGAATTTTATCTCAAAGAGGTGATCGTCGTAAAATATTCATAACTCTCTCTCTGAGCATCAAATTTAAATTCTGTAAAAAGTGACTGGAATTAAACGGACTTTGTTTTCCTGTCTATAAAGTTCAGAACCAAAGGAGCAAACAGTGACATGTGGCAAGTCGTATAAGTTCGCTCTACTGAACCAGTCCATAATTAGGTCGTTGTGGGAGATTGGACATAACTTTGTCTTGAAGAATCCAAATCAGGTCATAACTATGGCATTTGAAAGAGGATTCAGAGAGATACCTTAGGGCCAATATTCATATTGAAGATCCAAAATCACAGAGATAATACAGTTCAATATCGAGCTCCTTAAAAGCAAGAAAAAGGTGTGTATTTGGTTTTTAAAATTGCATAACATTTGTTTGAAAACGTAGTTTGAAGTGATTCCAAGGGAATATTTTAGAATTTTTATCAGTATTGGGTTCTATAATGCCTCCAAAAAATAATTCCATACCCATTAAGTCCTCAAAAAGCTATATTATGACGCATGAAGAGAAAGAATTGCAGTATGAGATATCAAAATTACGGTACCAAGTGCAACAAATTTCAATCTTACGAAGAGAAACCGAAGATGACATAGATGGTTTAAAAGCAAAAATGGAGGCTAATTTGGATGGTTTGAAGGTTCAAATAATACCTAATATGGATGATAAATTAGTGTAATATCACATCGAGCATCAACAACAATTTCTCCAACTCTCAAAGGATAACCTAACTTTAGTGCAGAATCTAATGAAACAACATGAAGATCAACATCACATCAAAAGAAGTTCTGAAGTAATCACAGAAACAAGAACTCAACAAGTACGATCAATTTCAGAGTATCTTAGCAAGTGGAAGAACTTTCCTGTAGAATATTCCACATGGGAGGATGAGAATTTTATATAGAAGCATCAAGAAATAATCAAGCGTTGAGGACAACACTTGTTTGAAGGAGAGGGGCATGTTAAGTCCCTATATTAATAGTGTAGTCCCTTATTATATTAGCGTATCCCCCCTTATTTTTATTGTTGTACCCCTGTAACCCCCATATTGTTATTATTGTGCCCTTACATTATTATTGTTAGGTCGGCTAGGGTTACATTGTGGCCCCATGCACTCCTATATATAGAAAGGAGGTTTTGTCATTTGTATTATCCAAGAATTGTTCATTTATGTAATGTATTGGAGATTTCCCCCTCGAAGTGGCTTATTTCTAAGGCGTTGATATCTCTTTTATTCTATTTTTGGAGCTGGTTTCACAACACAATGCATCTTGTGACTTTCCATGATGCCTTTAACTCCTCCAATCTCTTGGTGCAATCAACTTTCTCATTTTGAAGAATGCGCCTTCTAAAGTCATCATATGAAGGAGCTTTGTATCCTGGTTCAACAATAGTGATAGCATCAATCACAGTCTGATAAAATGGATTGTTCCTGGCAACACTGAAAGAAATATCACTCCAAAGAAATAGTTTGCCCAACAACTTGCCAGCTTCTTCCTTTTCCTTTTTTTTAATAACTAAGGAGATATATAGTTGTGCACTGGGAATGGTTCTAGGAACAAAATATGAGGAGGCAGCTACAGGGTTGGGTGTAGAAGATGATAATGTTGAAGAACCACTACCACTCTCACGGTCACCTCTAAACCTTGATATTTGACTCCTCAGAGCTGTCTTGCTGAGTTTAGTTGTTTCTATTTCTCCCAATGATTTAAGGGCTCTTCGAATTATTTCTGGATTGGTGTTTATGCAAGGCCCCACTTCATGTATAGGAACTTGTGCCAAGTGGTATTTCAATCAGTATACCCCCCCTGTCTTGTGTTGACCACATCACTTGCAACTCAAGCTTGATCAGTTAAACCCTTGATCAGGTTCAAATTCCCACAAAGGATCCAATTTCATTGCCATGTTTGTAAATTTATTGAACTTTTGAGTTTTACTATAAGATGAACTTTGAACTTGAAAATTTGAACCTAGTGCACAAGAAAAATTGCAAGTTAAAAAATAAAATAAAAAAATTACAATTATACATACAACATTTTGATTTTTTCACAAAAAACTCCCTCAGCTCAATACAAAAATAATGGGAAAAAATACATATTGAAACCCAAGAAAAAATAATGGAAAGAAACTAGAAGCACAAAAAGAAATATAAAAAATAAATTTAACAACCAAATTTTTTCATTTTTGACCAAAATAAACCCTCTCCTCTAAAAAAAAAAAAAAAACAAAAAACACAACCAAATGCAATAAAAAATGATGAAAAATACATAGGTGATAGAAACCCATGGAAGAACAAACAAAAAAACAAAAAAATGGGGTCAAATTTGATGCCCATACCTGGAAAAAATGTTTCGTTGAAGAAACTTAGTCCAAATTTGAATTTTGTTGGTTTGGGTTGCTAAATTCCTTCATTTTTCTCCTTTCTTGCCCTTGTAGATCACTTATCCTCCTCCTTGGCTCTCCTTAGCTCTATTTCTTAACCTTTGACTGCAAAAATGAAGAAAAAAAATTCAAATTTTCATGTTAAAGGCCGTTGTTTTTTGGGCGCACGATTTTTTGGTGATTTTTTTATTTTCAAAAAATTGCCGAAAAAATCGACAATTAAATCGGGACAGCGAAAAAATCGTGATTTTCACTTCACTGGTTTGATTCACATAAGAAAATTAGAGATCTAGAGATACCTGCGAGATCTGCTAAGTTCAATTTGTTTACTCTAGCCCAATACCTAAAGCAATATACCTATGCTAATAAATAATCCAACCACTGGCTATGGAACAATAATTCAATAATAATTCCATAGAGGAATAAAAATTATTCAGCACATACCATGAATCATCAAGAGAAAGACACCTCAAATTGAAACCCCAAAGAATTTCATTAAAAAAAATCCAGTAGACCTTAGCTCAGTACATCAAATGATTTTTTGATGAGTACATCATGCAATGAGGAGCTCAATAGCTTCCTTATATAGACAATGAGAGGATCATCCCCCTCCAAGTGGAAACTAATGGCTAGTTCCTTGAACCATGGCTCGATTCTCATCAAAACAATTTGATCTATTGATATTCTTGAAAAAAATCAATCTCCTTAGTTGTTGGAGAAAAATTCTTTGATCCTAGTCAAAATTTGAATTTTATTCCTTGATTTTGAGGAAAAACTCGAATTCCCCATTAAACCCTTTTATTCTTAGTCCAAAAATAATATTTTGACATTTTACCCTCAAAAAAACTTCTTTGACTTAACCAACATGGTCCAAAGGGTGAATTTCTCTTAAAATTTTGATTTTTCCCTTGATGGATGACCCCAAAAAATTAACTTCTTTTGGACCCACAAATTTTTTATGGTTTTTTTATAGTTTTCCACTTGGAGAGAATTTAATTTCTCTCAAATTAATTTTTAATACAATTTAATTAATTTCTGGCTAACTATTTTCTTATATTTTTGCCAGAAAAATTAATTAAAAGACTTAAGAGGGGATTAAATTTTTTTGCCACCTGTTAAAAATATTTTTGACAATAGTGTATAATTATGAGTAACCATTCACCAAAAAATATTCTTACATTAAATTTTTACAAATAATCACCCTTAGAAGGGGAATTATAGACACATCCCCCTTAACCAAATTTTGCGACACAAGACATGATCTAGTATGACAAACATATATCGACTCGATAACACTGGGAGTCACCTGAGACCTTGTCAATGAGATCCACCCTATCTTTGGGGTATATTTGGGAGAAAAACTCGGCCAATTATCCGTGTTTACAAACACAGATAATTTGGGGCGGTTAAATAAATCCCTTGAGTAAGACCCTTTGAGGAGAATTATAAGCTTACCTAGGTGTTGTCACATGGCTTAATAGTCACACTAGAATCATTTTTACAATACAATAACATAATTTGGGATTACAATGATAAAACTAAAGCTGAATGATGACAATGATCCTGGAAAAAAAAAATCATTGTTTTGTACTCTACTTATTGGAATTATTGACACAAGTGTGCTTAACATCTGGCTCTACTTGGGGACATGTTACTTGAGTGAAGGAATATGAAAGCCCAGAATCTACATCCATGAAAACAAATTAACATCAGGTAGATATCTAATCAAATACAAATCAACTTCGTATAATATTTTCGATTGTTGGAACATAAATCGTACTTTAACAATACAAAAATGAAATCTAAATCTAAATATAAATGTTGAAATAAAAACCCTAAGTTGCACGAAACGGAGAAACGGAAGTGAGATGCCGAAATGGGTACGGGTATGAAATGCAAAAGCCCCCTATCCCCCAAATTTTGGAAAGAATGAAACATGTTATATATATATAATTTAGGACATATAAGAAATGTTATGTGAAATCATAAAACATACATGATAAACTATAATTTATTACATTCAAAGCATAAACTATAAGTCTCTAAATTTACATCATATTTACTCATGAATGATAACAGACACATAATGAAAATAGAAATATCAGAATATCCAAAACCAACCTTTATTATATATCAAAATCTCAAAATCGGCCTTTATTATATATATGAGCCTACAAGTATAATAAAGACTATAAAGCTGCAAGTACAATAAAGTCAAAAGACTAATACTCATAATCAAAATACTCATGAAAAATAGCAGCAGGAGCATGCTTAGCAGTGGATGGTGTAGCTGAAGAAGATGATTGGCCAATTCCACTTCTATGCTCTTGGTCCTAAATATTCATGGCAGCAAGAGAGAGCTCCAAATCAGGATTTTCTGGATCCACATCCCATTTTTTAGAAAGACCATTGCCAGATTCTGGACCGCTACGAGATGCAAGGCGAAGGTTGGAGTGCATATAAACAAGATTCTCTGCCTTCTGTGAGCCCAACCTGTTGCGCTTCATAGAATAAATAAAACCATAGGTGCTTCAATTCCTTTCTATTGATGAAGAGCGTGCCACTTGTGAAAGGATACGAATGGAAAGGTTTTGTAAATGTACACCATTTGATCCATGAAAAATCCACCACCTAACTAGATTCATGGTGCTTCTCTCCTCCAAATGTGATATATCTGAATAATGATCTATTCCTGCAGCAAAACTGGCAATTTCTTCCTTCACCTCCCTGTGTAGATGACTTGGAAAATTTCTCATAAGGGATTTTTTCACCCCATTAGCCACCTCTCTATCCTTATGGGGTGCCTTCCTCTTCCCATTGCTTTGAGAAATAAGCTCCTCATCATAAAATTTGGGGTTCAAGGCATGTGCTAAAGTATGCAATGGAGTGTTGAAATTGTTCCACCTATCAACAATGATTTTCTTGACTAATTCAGAAAAATGATTATCTACAAACAAAAGCTGTGGAGACTCTTGTGATATAATTTCCATAGTTTTCTCAACCATGGAATCCATGCCATCATATACCTCTCCTAAGAAAGGTTGGTCAGTGTCAACATTCCAAAGAAGCTCAGATGCAAGGGTTGTGAACATTAGCAAGGAATCTATCTTGCTCCACCAATCCTCATCAAGGCACAATCTACGCACCATATATCCTCGCTTTGAATTTACCTATCTCCACTTAGCCCAAATTTGACTCACCACCATATAAACTAATGCTTGATTAACCTCAACAAGGGGGCGCAACATTATGAAGTTTGAGGCATATCTTGTCTCAACAACTTTTAACAACTCCAATTTGGAGTACTCTCGAAATATTGCTTGAGATTGGTGGTGGTTGGTGATGAGTTTAACAATCTACCTTGCTTCCCCTGTGAGCCCTTTTATCCATGGAACTTTATTGTCGATCTCCTCTAAGATCAGATTCAGATTATGAACCATGCGGGGTGTCCAAAAGATGTGGTCATACCTCCCCTCAATAATTAAACTTGTAGCTTTGCATACTGGCGCATTATCTATGATAACTTGCACCACCCTGTTAGGACCTACTTGTTCAATAGATTTTATAATAACAGCAGCAATGAATTGTGCATCTTTTACCTCTCCTGAGCAGTCTTTCGCCTTTAAAAACATTGCTCCTTTTGGTGAAGTAGCAATTATATTTATCAAAGATCTACGCCTTGTATCTGTCCATCCATCTGAGACTATGGTAACCCTAGAGCTACTCCAAGAAGAACGAATTGGTGATAAGATATCTTCCACAAGATCCTTCTCATTTATGAGAAGCTAAGTTCTAACTTTCTCATAGTTGACCCCCTTGTATCCTTAAGGATATTTGTTAACTGCCCTTATCATATCTTGCCAGTACGAAGAGCGAACAACATTGAATGGGATTCCACATGCATAGATTCCCCTAGCCACTTTGGAATCAACTTCTTCTCTTACTCGCACATTCACCAATTTAGCAATTTTTTTATCTTGAACTATACCGAATGCCCCTCTGGATGGTGGTTGTTCTGGTTGTTGAGTGGCTCTCATCTTCCTTGCTTCAACTACAATTATTTGACTCAATGTTTGTTGGAGATTTATTGGTAGCTTGACTAAGCTCATCATGCATTCTTTTAATTCCATCTGCCTGATCTTGCTCTCTTTGATATTCCCTCCTCACCATAGGGTTTGATGTTTTTGTGCAACCTGCAATCCCTTTTCCTCCTCCATGCAAAACATGTGCCTTCACTCTTGGGTAAGAGACCCTGTAAGAATTATTGCAAAGATTACATTGCCATTCCCATGAGCCACCACCTCCACATCTTTGCAGCTTCTGAACATGCCTCCAAGGGGGATAATATTCAGCCCTTGGGTTGGAATTGGGGCTTGAATTTTAACCTTGGATGGAAGCCATTGCTACAAAATATATATATATATGTAAATAAAAAACGTTTTTCATAATTTTGGTGGCATAAACCCTCAAAAAATAAAATAAACAATAGGAAAAAACTAAGAAATTGAATGCTTCTTACCCAAATTAATTTTGTGTAGATGAAGCTACCCCAAAATGCCACAAAAGACAAGAGAAATATGTTTGTAGCTAAGCCAAAAACCAAGAATGTCGTAGCTGGAAACTTCGCACTCCAAATCTGCATTTGAAATCTCTTTCTCTCACTTCTGAAATATCATTTTCTCACTGGTGAAAACACCCTAGCTGAAGCACTACTCTCTTCCTCTTTTCTCCTTGCTAAAATCGCCCTTCTCCAAGTGAAATTACTTGCTCAATTCGTGTGATGAGAGAATTAAGTGAGTCTTTTTATAAGTTGAGATGGCCATCTAGAAGCATACAAAAGACACGTTCCACAATTAAAAATAATAATAAAACATATGCAAACCAAAGAAAAAGAAAAAAATTAAGTTAAAGTGACGGAAACACGCCCGTACGGCCTAGAAATGTGTTTTCGTCCATACTGGGCACGTTTCCCCAACATGAAATGACCCAATATGGACGGAAATGCGTTTCCAGGCCGTACGAGACAATGAAACGCGTTTCTGTTTCGTTTCTGAGCTAAAACAGAGCCTAGACCCGCATTTCCTGCAACGTAGTAAAAACCTATTCTAAAGACAAAAATGAAATATAGTCTATAAGGGTAGGGTTACAGATACAATATAAAGATGCAGCATCAGATGTTTTCAACGAAGTTCATGTTGAGAACCTGCCAACTTTCGGGTAGGATCCATGGTTGTTTCTCAGATGTGTCATGTTGTATCCTGAAGATTCTAGGACTTTGCCTTATCTGAGTATCACGTTGTTCTCGACATCAGATGCATCAAACTTCTTTGTTTGACTTTTTTCTTTTTACTTTTGTTTTTGGCAATTTGTGACGTTGATATTAATGCGATCGGTGTACAACTTTCTTCCTGATATGGACAACATCAATACAGAAAATTTGGAGCATCCAAGACTTCTGTGACATGCTCTTCTTCTTTTTCCTCAACCTACTCTGTCAAGGATGATGGATCAATCTCATCAATATCAGGTTGATTCTTATCATTTTCCTTCCTGCCTGGATTATCTTCATTCAGCCATTTCTCAATGGAATTATTGGCCTCTTCATAATAAGATAAAGCTTGCTTCAATGGACTAGGAGGCTTATGCTCTGTTGAAAGTTCTTTGTTCCTTTTACATTCATCATCTGGTCTATGCTGAAATAGTTGTACCTGTGATCTTTCCATTTCTTCCAACCTATTCTGAAGAGTGATCTAATTAGTTTCCATAGTTTTCATTTTCTGTGTGATTAACCTACATGGTATCTATCATGTCCGGAAAAGTGATCATCTGATTATAATGAGAAAATTTCATAGTTGTTACCCTATTTTCCATGGTACTCATTTTCTTAGCATGATCCATCATTAATTTCTCTTGATTGAGTTCCATAGTTTTCGTCAAATGATTTTGCATGGTGGTCACCTGACTAGAGTGATTTATTTCCATGACTTGCAACCTTTTCTGCATGGCCCTCATTTCTTTCTCATGATTTTATTCCATGTTCTTAACGGGTTGAGCTTGGTTGAGTTGCATATCCTTAATCATTTGCGTCAATTCCCTAATGAGATCATTATCAACCCTTTTAATTTTCGTTACTTTAACTTTTTATTTAACCTTTTCTTTATCTCCGTATTTATCTTGAAAGGCATCAAAAACTGATTGTAAGGAGTCAAAGGTTTTATTAGGTTACTCTAAGAACCAATCCATGACATCTCTGCCCAAGGTGAGAACAAAAAGCCTCATGCATATATATTCATAGTCAGAATATGAGTGACACTTGCTCATACATAGGTTGAAATTCTTGAGGTGCATCTCGGTACTGAAAGCATTGTTACCCTAAAAAACATGAACCTCATCAATGGCTTTAATGATTTCATCTAGAATATCATGAAGATAACCTTGAATGTTAGTAAAATTACAAGGGATGAGCACCTCCATGATGTCTTGCTCACGAGCAACTCGATATTAGAGAGAGCTCCCTGTTCAATATTAACGAGAAGTCCCCAAGAATAAAGCTTCGTGCATAAATCCTTGCAAAAGAAATGAAGTGGATTTGGCACTTGAACAAGAATAAAAACTCCAAAATCCAAAATGCAAGAACCAAAATGTTAGTCGTGAAAACCAAGAACAAAAAAATTTGATCCTCAACAACGATGCCAAAAAATGTTGTCACCTGAATTGTACACCCAAAGCGACAACACTCAGGGCAGGGGATGTCCTCTAATCCCTGCCCACTCCATTCTAACTATCTCCTAGGCAAGCTAAGGGGGGTAGTCCCTAAAGGTGGAATATTGGCTGGAACTTGTTGAGAACAAGTCTAGGAGATGCAATTGATTATCTAAATCACTTCAAAGAATTGAACGACAAGCCAGATTATATGAGCAATGATGTTGTATTCAATTAGATTAAAGAGAGACTTAAGGATAAAAGAAATGATGGACCAATGCCTTGTTAACAATGCTCATATGAATTCAGAGTACTTACACAAAAGCGATCAATATTTCAAGCCATAAGATAAACAATTGTTGGAAGAGAAAGAGTTAACATCATAGATAAAAGAGAAATGAGCAAAGGATTTGCAAAGAAAGTAAACGTATTCCTTTAATAGATAATAACACTATGAAACTTATATCATACTCACAATCTCTTGTGAAAATTCCAAGATCTAACCCGATCTAAAGAATCCTACTACAACAACTAAGTGTACTTCTCATATTAAGTAAATTACATTACATAATTAATTCAGATCTGAATTATTGAAGCAACTACAGAAGAAACCTACACTAAAATTGATTCAGAAACAAGGAAACTAGACAAGGAAATCATTCACACATATGACACTTATTTTTGGAATAATGTACCTGGAAAAACCCAATGCGAGAAAACCGATGCAACAGATCTGAGGGTTTTATTATTAAGTAGTAGCAATGTCTAAATACATCTTTGAATACCCTCAAGGGTTATTCAGTTACAGAGAGAAATTATAGCAGAAGAATATGTGAGAAATACCTCACCCAATCGCTGAGTTTTCGGCTGATATGGATGAAGAAGAACTTGCCCTGGGTAGACTCTGCGCAGTCCCAATGCTATAACTTGCAGCCTCTACGTCACCCCCTTCAAAGCTCAGCGTTCAGCCCAACCAAGTTGTTTTGCCTCTGTGGATGCTGAGGAACAGCCTCCTAGTGCCACTTTCCAGATCCCGGCCTCCGAAACTAATCCACCAGCAAATTCTGAAAACCCTTCCTTTTGCCTCTGTGCTCCCTCTGAGTGAGATTACGGAGTCACAGCGGCAGCCCCTGAGTTCTGCGTTGCTTCTGCTAGATCACATTTACCTCTCTCTGACTGATGCTCCATCGGACTAAGAAAATATTTCTCTCCGGATGTTATCTCTGCCCCTCACTACTCAAATCTCTAGCTCAAATTTCTCAGCGAACCGCTCCCTAGAAATTTCGAACTCTTAGATCAATTCAGTGTCTCTGTATCCTTTCCAAATGACCCTCAAGCCTTCCTTTTATAATCTTCTCGTTGACAAAACAAAGGCCCAGATTAGGTGTCTAATTGATGGCTAAGATTAAAACATGACTTGATCTTTGTTCTCTAGAAGATTCACGCTCTGTTTTATTAATATCTTTTAATTATTTAATTTCCCTAAGTTTAGACTTAGGGTTCCCATTAAAATAAATAATAAAACATGAACCGAGTGGAATTTCCGCAAATGGTTTCTGGGTTGTTTGAAATACAAGTGTCTAAGCCTCCACACCAAATTTGAGACTTAGAGCACTATCTAATGCTACAAAAATCAGCACTCCCTCTTAGCGAGGAAAGTGCTCTAGCAATAATACCTGTCGCATACTACTTCATCCCTAAAGCATCCTCCGCATTGCTAAAGTCCATCGGTCACTACGCTGCTGCTACCACTATACTGCCCATGATACTGGAACTATCACTGTTGCATCTGTATTGCAACTCCCTCTCAAGTGTTGCATCTGCTATGCTGCTAGCACTACCATTGCTAACACTGCATCTGTACTGCAACTTCGCTGTTGAGGGAAAGAACTGAAAATTCACCCAAAACTGAACAAGTGTTCAGCAGATGCACCTCGATGCTGAAGAATCTGACTGCTGATAACTACTGCGTTGTCTCTCTGATGCTCTGCGTTGCTGCTACTCTACACTGTGTAAGCACTGCTCTACGCTACACTACTACTGTTATGTTGTTGTTGCCTTTTCTCTGCGCTACTCCAGAAATGAATGCTACTATCCACTAGACTGTCGTCTCCATCACTTCTTGACTCCACTAACTACTCCTCCATCCCGCTACTACTGATCATGGGCTTCCGTAGCAAGGTATGATCCATGAGGTGCAATCCTCAAGGATCCCACCCAGCTAAAGTTCAAAGAACTACAACTCATCGATTCTCACCGTTGCAACCTTAGGATCATGCTTATCATCTTTGTCCCTTTTCTTCAAAGGACACTGAGATGCATAGTGGCCCATATCACCACATCTAAAGCATAAGGTAGGCTGATTGGTCTTTGTACTAGTTCAAATTGTTATTGAGGTGAGGTCTAAGGGTGAGGTATATGCGCTATGGTTTAAGACCTATTTTTCTTGGGGTTTTCACTTGACCTTAGAAGCATCGCGCTTCAGTTTCTGTTGCACTTATTGTCTCTTCAATGAAAGGGCTGCGTTCTCCTCTTCCTCCACGGATTTCGATCCTCTTCCACTGTTGCCATCAATTTTTCACTTGATGAGGTCTCTCCTCAGCTCTTCCTCTTGAAAAGAAGCCCACAACTGCTCCCAACTAGGTAATGCTTCCCGACCCAGTATGCTCTGGACAAACACCTGCCACTCCACCATGACACCGTTAAGATCCATTTGTACCATGGTTGCAGCTATAGGTGTAGCACCTATTGCCGACAACTAATCACGAACCTCCTGAAACCGTATAAGGTATGAAGCCACACGCTCCCCTTTCTGCGTCTGGATCATACGGAGCTTCTACTCCAAGTTCAACTTCCGCTACTTGGAATATCCCTCATATAGATCATGCAAAGCTACCCACATATCCTTGGCAGTATTCTAGCCAACCAAGTGTGAGAAAATATGGTCGCTGACACCATCAAGGAGAAGCCTCTTCGGCTTCGCCATATCAGCCCTATACTTTCTGAGTTGATCCATATATGTATGTACAACTACCACATTCTCTGTGAATGCCTTCAAATAATATTCATCTAGAAGAAACATATAATGTTCCTTCCAGATCATATAGTTGGAGGAGCCCTCCAACCGATCTTGATCACGAAGTCTGTGAGATGCCATATCAACCGAAATACCGTCGAATCTACTCCCTCTTTATCCCCACTGCGCAATCCTTGGCAGGCTTATGCTCTCCCTAGTGGAGTTATAATTTCTGTAGCACTTCTACTGCTAAGCTACTGAGAAATGTTGATTTCCTTGGTTAGGAAATCACTGAAGAAGTAATTTCCCAAATATGTCTCTCTCTGATTCCTTCTAACGCTTTCTGCCCATCAATAGCTTTAGAAAACTGTGTCCCTCTATCTTCTGCATGGAGGCTTTGCATAGCTCCCTCTGCCGCAACAAAAACTCGAATGGGAAGTCCTACCTCTCTATTGACTCACTGAGAGAGAGACAACCTCGAAGCTTCAACTCTCCTAGCTAGATCTGTGCAATCCTGCTGGGTATTCGTTCTACTGCACTGCAGAAAAAACGACCTTCACTTTAGAAAATCATATTCGTCCTTCCTGTATCACATCAATGCTTTGATACCATGTGAAAATTCCAAGATCTAATCCGATTTAAAGAATCCTACTACAACAATTGAGTGTACTTCTCCTATTAAGTAAATTACAATACATAACTAATTCAGATTTGAATTATTGAAAAAAATACTAAAGCAACCTACACTAAAATTGATTCAGAAACAAGGAAATCATTCACACATATGACACAGTTATTTTTGGACTAAAGTCCCTGGAAAAACCCAATGCGAGAAAACCGGTCCAACAGATCTGAGGGTTTTATTATTAAGTAGTAGCAATGTCTAAATACATATTTGAATACCCTCAAGGGTTATTCAGTTAGAGAGAGAAATACTGGCAGAAGAATATGTGAGAAATACCTCACCTAATCACTGAGTTTTCGGCTAATCTGAATGAAGAAGAACCTGGCCTAGGGAGGCTCTGCGCAGTCCCAGAGCTGCAACTTCCAGCCTCTGCATCACCCCCTTCTAGGCTTAGGGTTCAACCCCATCCAAATCGTTTTTTCTTTGTGGATGTTGAGGTACAACCTCCTGGTGCCACTTTCCAGATCCCGGCCTCCTAAACTGATCCACCAAAAAATTCTCAAAACCCTTCCTTCTGCCTTCGCACTGCCTCTAAGTGAGCTTATGTAGTCACTGCGTCAGCACCTTCCTTCCGCGTTGGCTATGCTAGATCACCTCTACCTCTCTCTGACTGATGCTCCACCGGACTGAGAAAATCTCTCTTTGGTTGCTATCTTTGCCCCTCACTACTCAAATCTCTAGCTCAAATTTCTCAACAAACTGCGCCCCAGAAATTTCAAACTCTTAGATCAATTCAATGTCTCTGTTTCATTTCTAAATGATCCTCAAGCCTTCCTTTTATAATCTTCTCGTTGACAAATCAACGGCCCAGATTAGATGTCTAATCGATGGCTAAGATCAAAACATGACTTGATCTTCGTTCTCTAGAAGATTCACACTCTGTTTTATTAATACCCTTCAATTATTTAATTTCCCTAAGTTTAGACTTAGCGTCCCCATTAAAATAATTAATTATTTTAATAAAACATGAACTGAGTGGAATTACCACAAATGGTTTCTTGGTTGTTTGAAATACAAGTGTCTAATCCTTGTTGAGAAATAGGTAGGGCTAGGTTTAATTCAAATTCTATTCTTGATAATTACTGGTGAGCTTACTTCTTTTACTTATGTCTTCTCTTCTTAGTTTATTATGTCTTTCATCAAGTCAATTACCAAAATACAAGAGACACAAAATTAAGCTCTTCGAGCCAGGGCCAAAACCTCTCCTTCTTGGAGAGGAAAACCCACATGAAATTCTTCTTATAGACTTTCAGATGACAAGTACCATAACCATGACACAGACCCTTGACCCTTGTATACCTCCAAGACCTCTTCACTGCTTCTTCATTGACTCCTTGAGTTGATCCTTCTTTTCTGCATCATTTTGCACCAAGACTAGAGAGCTAGGTTTCTCACTATATTTCCCTTCTTTGGTTGGGTGCAATCCTTGGCTATATGTGATTCTATATACGTGACCTGTCTTCTTTCGTTGAAAAGTCTACACTATAAAGACCCTTTCTAGCACTGTATTTCTTTGCTAAGAAAACTTGTTATACTTCGTACTTATAACTTTGTCACTTCCTTAAATCCGTGAACAGACTTACTGTGATGATGTCCAAGATGTTTATACCCAAAACATGATCTTCTCCCTTCGTTGATCTTAGTCCTACGTATCATATTTCAGTCATAAACTCGCACTGCAACTTAGCATATATCACAGAATTCTATACCCAAACCTTAGTCTTCTTTCTTTGCTGATATAATGTCCTTCTATGCTTCAATCCGCAGTTCTATTCTTCCTTATTCGCACTTATATTTTAGTCCTGAAGCTCGCACTAAATTACAGAGATCTTGTACAAAATATGTTCCTGTAATTTTTGCTAAGTTTACTGGGCTATTTATAGTTGATCAACCCTATAATTATTCGACCTATCAGTGAATTGTTGTGACATATTTTGAGCCAACCTTTCTAGCATTTTCAAGCTGACTATACAAGGTTTATCTCCATCATTTTCGAGCTGCCTTGTCAACTGTTTATAGGTTGTCTTGAGGAGATGTTCCAACGCTGATCTTGAGCACCATATTGAGTCATGTCTTCAAGCTTAATATGACAAGGTCTTGAGGCATACTTCTATTACTTGACTCTTCATATATATGACTCTTAATTAGTACATTTATGACAAGATGGTAAATCCCTAAAAGACATCAAGAAGAAGTCTTTTGACCTATAATAAAAGCCTTTCTCATGAAACCCATAAAGAAAGCGTCACAAAAATACATTTTATTATCTTTGTCTTATTCATTACATAAATACATAATTACATAGTCAATATGAAGTCTGAACCTAGTTACACTTTCCAACACTCCCTCTTAACTAGGGAGGTATTCATAATGGTACATGGTCACTTTCAATATAAAGAAACTCATAAGAAGAATCGGATTGGTAATCGCATATGTATAGCATCATATCAACCAGCATTTTCCTAGTGCAAGGCCTTGACTAACAGCCCCATCTCTCAACGAGCCAATGGGCTACAATGTTGTCGAGACACATGACTTATAGACACCATAGTCATTGTCTCTCCAAGGTACATACTCTACCCAGGTGTTCCCAGAGTATGACCTTCTTAGACTATTCTTCTCTTGGGTAGCCAACCCTCAAAGAATATCAGTCCCCGACTACTCTTATCTTGAATGCCCTATGTCATTCTTGTTGATTTTGTAGCATTGGAAAGTGTTCCAAGTCTCATACTTTGGGAAGAGGCTTGGACATTAGTATTCCAGAGAACCCAGAAATCGTTTGTGGAAATTCCACTCGGATCATGCTTTATTAAAATAATTAATTATTTTAAAGTGATCCCTAAGTCTAAACTTAATGAAATTAAATAATTGAAGGGTATTAATAAAGCAGAGTGTGAATCTTCTAGAAAATGAAGATCAATTCATCTTTGAATCTGAGCCATTAATTAAGGATATAATATGGGTCGTTGATTCATCAACGAGAAGACTATAAGAAAAGGCTTGAGAGTCATTTGGAAAGCAAGTTGGGCACACTCACAGTACCCGAAGGAAATCGATTCTGTAGTAAGAGAATTCGATTTCAGAGGGTGAGGTTGCAGAGGCTAGGTTGCAAAGACAAAAGGCAGAGGGAGAAGTCAGCAGTGACAAAAGAAGGCAGAAGGAAGATGAAGAGGAGGAAACACTGACCCTCCACGAAGAGTGACGTAGTCCAGCACAGTGACTATGCAGAGGGGCCATGCATAGTGACGCAGAGGGAGGAGGACTGCCTACTGTGTCAGGAATTTTCTAGAGTGCTCACGAAATTCATCTAAGGTGTATGCTAAATCTGCGCGTCATATTATCTATAAAATAACTTTCACTGCCGAAGAATAATATAAACCCTCATCTTCTGCACCGATTTTCCCACATTAGGTTTTTCCGAGGACAATTGTCCAAATATTTGTGTTCATGTGGTTGTTTCTATTGTGTTATATGTGTTCTATTTTTTCTTATGCTTTTGGTTAAAGTGAATACTGTAGCTGTATTTATTTCAATATTTACTGAAGCATCTATGAATAACTTATCATAAATAAGTAGGCGAAAAAAATCAATCACTGCAGTAGCATTTTCAAATTGAAAATTTCACAATTCTCAAAGAGTATCGGATGCCAGAGATTACCCAATCCTCCATTCTATCTTCCAGGTGAAGACGATAATGTTGTGTCTATCCATTCTCTCGTCATGGCCTTCACTAAGACTTACGATTGTTAGTCCTGGTCTAGTGCATGACACATGAATTTAGAGAATCATATTCATCACTTCCTTTTAAATCAGGAATGACATACTTTAAGTTTCTTCCAAGTAAGAAACTTACCACCAGGCTCCCTCTTAACCAGTGACCTGCAGCAGCAATGGTGAGACACCCAACTGCTCATGAAGAATTCCTCCCCTCAATGTCATGGATTTTGATATTTGAGGAATTTTCAACATTGGCTTCATAGGGCATAGATCATCCATCACTTTCATCCATGAGTCATGTCATCCACCAGAAAGTGATTCATCGGTCTTTCTCATCTGGTCAATCTTTATGCCATGCTTCTTTCCTTTGAAACACTTCCCAAGGATCTTACATCCTTCCACATGATTGGCAATCCTGCATAAACTTATCCAAATAAACATATACATAAGAACTTTTAAATCAAAAGTTACCTCAATGATGATCTTTCACCATGACATCTTCTTGTAGGCATCGACATCCTTTATTCAGATTGACACATCTCCCAAAGATATGAGTTTTCAAGGGTCTTCTTGTTTACCATACTTCTATCAGAGTCCACATATCTTCCCAGGAGACCTCCTAGTCACATCTTCTTGGCTTCTAAGCGCCTCTTGACATGGTTGCACTTCATGATCTCTTCCTTTCTTTCTCCACACAACTTCATTCCCAAGAACTTCCAATATTTAGTTCCTTGTTTGTATACAACCACCTCATATTCCATATGAGGACATATATTTGATTTCATCTGTTAGTGGCAACCTGTGCACAAGAAGAGATCCTCCTTCCATTGATCATACTTCTAAACACAAAAATCCATCACTTGCAACCATATGACATGACTTCACAACATCTAGTCTCAGCATATAGATATATGTACCTCATCCTTTTCCTTTTGAGTCATCTTGCAACAATTTCACTAGAATGAAAAACTTTATTCCCTTGACCCGCTTCATCAATATGTCATCATATCCTAATCCCAACATTTTGCAAGATAGAATTCCTGATGAAACCTTTTGCTTTCTTTCTAATCAGGGAATCCAAAGAGGACTCCATTAGAAAGTGTCAACACCTGTTTCATAGACGACTCTTGATCCAGATGACTATCTTCCATCATATTTGTTATCAATGAGGTTCCCAGGAGCTACTTCTTTAAGTGCTCCTTCCATGCTTCTATCATGATGTTATTAATATACACTGCTTCTTATCATACTATTTTACAACTAACAGAAAGCACTTGAAGAGAAAGATGATCTCAATCATAATAGAGATCTTTCGCTTCTTTATTAGATTTTGTTGCATTAGGTTCTTCCCTTTCATCTGTGACATGGGCTTTTCCCTTTTTCCTCTTGTCCTTCCTGGATTTAGGACAATCCCTTTTATAATGCCCAAGTTCATTACATCCAAAGAATCGTACTTTGTCCATATTTCTTCTTTTATTCTGAGGACCAAATTTGTCGAATCTTCCTTTCTTCCTGGACATGGTTGCAAAGGCTTGATTGTCTTCACTTGATCCTATATCAGCTTTGTCTTTCAATATTGCTTCCTCTATTTTATATAGAGACCATAGATTGTGGAATGGTGTTGCTTCTTTCTTCTCGTATAAGCTTGAAGTGAAGTTTCTCCATTCTTCAGGGTAGAGCATTCATCACCACTGTAGCCATCTCACTATCAGACGTTACTTCTCCCAATTCTTGCAGTTGGTCTCTTATTTCAGAAAACCTCATAAAATAGGAAGTGACTCCTTCTTCTCTTGACGATTTCATCTTGTATAATTCTTGTCTCAGAGAGATTTCTTCTCTTGTAGTACTCACAAAGTGTAATATTCTAGTAGAAATAAACAACAATATAAAGCAACATAAACATGAAACTACAAAAAATAGAGAGACATCATACATAGACTGAAAAATATGGAGAACGTTGAGCCATTTTATTATATAACTGAAAGTTAAATGAGTACAAAGGTGATCATAATGACAGCACCTTGGCTTGCATAAGGAAATCTAGAGAAACTCTCAGCAATGCTCTCGGAATGGCTGCTCTATCAATGACTGTGTTATCTACAAAAGGTTATTGCTGCTACTTCTAGACTCCTGCTTCTACTGGAATAAGATGACTCTTTGGGGTTGTTCCCTACTAAGAAAAATATGGGACTTTGGGAATGAGCTCCTCACTCAATACCCAGAAAATCCTAGAAAGGGTTTCTGGAATGGATGACCCCGGAAAATCACCTCCCTAGAGAAATCGCGTTGTCGCTGTGAAATACGTTGGCCCTGAAGATGTCTCTGCAAAGGATGGCCTCCTCCTCTGACAAAATTATGGAATAGCTAAGCGATGATCCCTCCTCCCTATTCTGGGCTGAGTCCATGGATAAATCTCAGCTCCCTGCACTACATCCTCCAAGAACTGTGTGGTCCCTCCTCAAGACTACGCTGCCCAAGCAAGTGCGTAATCCTTTCTGTAGATGCTATGGCTCCCACCTGAAAATCTAATTATAGAACTCCTCACCCAAGCAGGCACTCGAAGTCCCCCGGGGCTGAGGTTGGGATCTCTGCTCGGAGACACCCGGTGTGCTAAACAACACTTGTAGACTTTGCTCAACAGCAAAAGAATGCTAAATGTCAATAGAAAAAACAAGATGCATAATCGAATGAGCAAATTAAGGGCCTCTCTCTCTCTTTATGCTTAGAGTGCCTTTCTCTCCCCTAGGCCCCACAAAAACTGCGTTGTCCCTCTTGGCCACACTATCCATCCACCTATGCGCTACATAGGACCCACACTGCCACTATTCCCATGCAGTCGCTTCGACCCCTTGGGCCCCACGATGTTAATTAAAGGTGCTCAAGTGACTTTAGGAAGTGTTTTATTTCCCTAAGTGTGAGTTGAGTGTCTCCTAACCCACTTTATTTACTGAATTTAACTTTAAATTAAAATGGCCAAAAATTAATATTACCAATTAGTTGTTGCTAATTGGGAATATTATAGTCCTCCTCGCCAAAACTTTGCTTGTCCTCAAGCAACTGCAATGATGGATGCTGCAAAATCTTCTCATTCTCCCAAGTGGCATCCTCATCCGGTAAGTTCCTCCACCTTACCAAATACTCCCTGATTGTCTTGCTCTGCAGCTGTCTCTTCCGAGTATCTATGATGGCCTCTGGTTGTAGCACCAAATGCCTCTCATCATCTGTGGGTGGAAGCTCCTCTATTGCGGTCACCTATTGTCCCAATGCATTTTTCAGGCAAGATACATGGAAGATGTTATGGATCCTGCTGCCTGTGGGCAACTCCAACTCATATGCAACCTCCACGATCCTGCGTATCACCCTGTAGGGTCCATAGAAGCAGGGCTTTAGCTTCTCGGCCCCCTTCAGCTTTAGTGTGGACTGTCGATATGGCTGAAGCCGGAGGTAGACCAAGTCCCCTACCTCAAATTGCCTCTCAACTCGTCCTCTATTAGCATACAGTTTTTTCTAATTTTGTGTTGTAGCTAAGTTTTCCTTAAGGGCCCGGAGTATATCCTGGCTCTCCTGGATCCAGTCTTTGACTGTGGGGGCCTTACTAGCACCAAACATCACATCAGCAAAAGACAAAGCATGGTATCCATATAAAGCATAAAATGGATACATAACAATGGACATGTGATACGTCATGTTGTAGCAGTACTCCCCTAAGTGCAACCATCGTAACCATGCCTTCTGCTACCCTGTCACATAGTTTTGCAAGTAGCCCTCCAGCCACTTGTTCACTATCTTCGTTTGCCCATTCGTCTGGGTGTGGTAACCGGTGCTTGGAGTCAACTCTGTACCCACCAACCGAAAAGCTCCTGCCAAAATCCACCCATGAAACGGTTGTTCCGGTCACTGACAATGGTCTTTGGAAGACCATGCAACCTGAAAACATCCCTGAAAAACAACTCTACCACCTGAGCTGTTGTGTACCATGCTGATATGGAAAAGAAGTGCGTGTACTTTGTCATTCGATCAATGACTACAAAGATATAGTCCTTTCCCTGCACCGCAGGCAACCCTGTGATGAAATCCATCAATATGCTCTCCCATTTCCCCTTTGGAATGGGAAGAGGCTATAGTAACCTTGTTGGATGGCTCATATCCCTCTTGTTCCATTGACATACTTCGCACTCCCTAACATGCCGGAGTACGTCCTTCTTGAGGCCCTTCCAAGAGAACCTCTCTCTGATGGCCCTATAGGTTTTGGTGAACCCCTGGTGGCTTGATACTGGTGAGTCATGTGAGGCATGCAGCACCTTCTCCTTGAGCTAAGAATCCCCAGTCAAAAATATCTGATCTCCGAAGTATATCACCTCATCCATCACCCTGTACCTGTCATCTGTGACATGTCTGTCCAATATCTCATAGGAAAAACGGTCTTTGGAGTACTCTACCAGCAACTGAGCCCTCCAATCCATGTCTAAACTCATCAAGGATAATGCTGTCGATTTGCGTGAGAGAGCATCGGCCACCACATTGTTCTTCCCCTTGACATACTCGATGTCAAAATCGTATGCCTGGATCTTGCTGACCCACTTTTGTTGTCTCTCCTGCAACTGCTTCTACTCTAAAAAGAAACGAAGGCTATTGTGGTCAGTCCTCACCTTGAATCTATTCCCCACCAAGTACTGCCAAAACTTGGCCAGTGCATGCATAATAGCCAGCATCTCCTTGTCATATATGGGATACAACCTCTCATGCGGCAATAGCTTTCTGCTCTTGAAAGCTATGGGGTGGCCTCCCTGCATCAAAACTGCGCCTACCCCCTCTCCTAATGCATCACGCTCAAGGAAAAAAGGCTGCGTGAAATCCAGCAACACAAGAACTGGGTAGCTACTCATCACCTCCTTGAGCCTGTCAAAGGCCCTCTTCGTTGTGTCTGTCCAACTAAATGCTCCCTTCTTTGTAAGAATTGTGAGGGTGCAGCAAGTTGGGAAAATCCCTTGACGAACTTTCAGTAGTAGGTGTAGATGCCTACAAACCCCCGAAGCTCTGTCACGTTCTTCGGCTCTGGCCAATCCTGGATGGCCCTAATCTTCTCCTCGTGGAATCTCACTCTATCCACACCAATGATATGCCCTAGATAGAGCATATTTTTAAATCCAAACTCGCACTTGGAGAGCTTAGCATAGAAATGTCGCTCCTCCAATATGCGCAACATAGCCTCAATGTGCTGCAAGTGATCCTCCCATGTCTGGCTATATATCAAGATGTTGTCAAAGAATACCAGCACAAACTTCCTTAGTTGACCACGGAAGATGCGGTTCATGCAAGACTAAAAGGTGGCTAATGCATTGGTTAGCCCAAAGGGCATCACCAAGAATTTGAAGTGACTGTAATGACATCTGAAAGTGGTCTTGGGAACATCCTGGTCCCTCACACGAATCTGGTGGTACTTGGATCTCAAATCAATCTTTGAAAAGAACTTCGATCCCTTCAACTCACCCATCAACTCATCTATCTATGGAATGGGGTATCAGTTCTTCATGGTCTTTTTGTTGAGAGCCCGATAGTCAATGCACATCCTCAGTGTGCCATCCTTCTTTTTCACCAGTACAACAGAAGAAGCAAATGGACTAGTGCTAGGACAGATGTACCCTAGTGCTAAGAGCTCATGAATGGCCCTCTCAATCTCATTCCGGTAGGCCTTAGGATGCCTATAGGGTGTAGTGATCACTGCTTGGATGCCCTGCTCCAACTCTATGGTGTGCTCAAACCCTCGATTTGGTGGCTGCCCTGGTGGTATATCTCTGAAAACCGTGGCATATTTGTCTAAGATGGACTGCACATTTGGGTGTATGGCCTGCCTTGTAGACCCTGCCTCCGAAACACGTAGCTCCACTGCCCACTCTATGTCTCCCTTCTGGAAGTCTGCCTCCATCCGGTGTGCTGAAACTGTCTGTGGCGGATAAGTGTGCATGCCCCGAATCATCTCGTGCTTCTTGGTCTTCTTATCAGTCCACTCCATCTCCAAGGTCTCCCAATCTATGGTGACCTTCCCCAACATGATCAACCAATGCACTCCCAGTATCACATTGGTGTCTGAAATGTCCACCACAAAGAAATGATCTGTCAGAGTGTAAGTCCCCATAGTCACTGCATGGTTCTGGCACCCGAAACTAGTACCGAAAACCAATCAAAGCTCTTAGTTGGTATGCTCCTCCGCTCTACCAACTGTGCATCAAAAAAATTGTGGTAGCCCCACTGTCCACTAATACTGAAACATGTTGTCCCTGCAGAGTACCTCATTCAACACGCAGTGTTAAGTATTTGGGAACCCCTCGCAAAGAAGCAAGGACTCCCCTAGTAGGTACAAACACTGCACCTCCCGCTCCTGGTGGTGGAGGTGGTAGAGGATCTCCTCTTTGTACCGCACTGCTACCTCCTGCCTCCATCTCCTCATACTCATCCTCTTCTCCATCACTGTTAGAGAAAACCTCAATATAGTGTGCCTTCCCCGCGGCACAACGATGTCCTGGTGCCCATGGCTCCTAGCATGTGAAGCATAGCTTCTTCCGCCTAAGATCTCTCTTGGTCTCATCATCTAAAGGCCCTTGGCTCTAGTTCTCCTTTGGAGGCGGAACCCTCGTGTCCTTCCCCTTTGGCTGAAATGCCGGTCTTTAGGGGAAAGGAGCTCTAGTCCTGGGTAGGGCATCCTGCAAATCCCGGGTCCTCCCAACTGCATCATGAAGTGTAGCCAGCCTCTTCGATCTAACTAACCCTCAAAGAGGCTCTGCCAATCCATCGATGAACATGTAAATCATCTTCGCTGAAGACAAGTCAGGGACCATCACGGAGAACCTCAAAAACTCATAAATGTATGTGTTCGGACTCCCAGTCTACTTGAGCTTAGTCAGCTCGACAAAGTGCTCCTCCGGATCCCTCCAATCAAACCACTCTATCAGCCGCCGTGTAAACTTAGCATATGCTGTCACCCCTGAGTGCCCTAGAGTGGCCATCCCATGGAACCACCAATCATGGGCCTCACCCTCTAGGTGCAGCGCTGCCACCTTGATGGCCTCTGCCTCTGCCATCTGATTGAGCTGGAAGTAGATATCCAACTTCTCCATCCAAGCCTTTGCTGAACACTTTGAAGATCCATTAAATGTCGACATGTAAAATCTGCCCACTGTATGCTGTAAATCCCCATCATGTGTGTATTTGGCCCCTTTGTTCTGGTTACGGGGTTTTTTGTTCTTCTTGAGTTGCACAAAGTCATGGAAAGTGAGAGCCTCACCAAACTATCACCCGTAGGACTGATACTCGAAAAAATAATCCCCCATGTGAACCAACTCCTGTTCCTGAGGTGCTCTTGCTCCCGTGCCTGTAGCTAGAAATGTGGGCATTGTGGAATGTGGGGGAGTCAGTGATGCCATTTGCTGCACTGTGAGGTGCTCTTGCAAGTGATGGGATGTGTCGGACTCTTCTCCAGTGTGGAAACCCCTTGGGGTTTCATGCTGTCTCTGGTCTGCGTTGAAATTCTGTCTCATCTCCTCTATCCTTCTTGACAACTCCTGCACAGACTTTAGGAGAAGTTCCCTGAACTCCTTCCCTTCATATTTTTTCTCTGCCATGGGTTCTTCCTCTTCTGTATCCACTACCAGAATGCAGTCACCTTCTCCAAAAGTGGCCTCAAGCTGCCTCTCTTGGTCCTTATATCTCCTTCCCCGGTAAGTGATGTATGGTTTTCCTGTGGGTGTCATAGAAAATTTGCTCCACGGGCTGAGCCAATTCTATGAGCTCTGATACCACTATAATATTCCAAGTAGAAATAAACAGAAATATAAAGCAACATAAACATGAAACTACAACAAATAGAGAGACATCATACATAGACTGCAAAATATGGAGAACGCTGAGCCATTTTATTATATAACTGAAAGTGAAATGAGTACAAAGGTGATCAGAATGATAGCACCTTGGCCTACACAAGGCAAGCTAGAGAAACTCTCAGCAATGCTCTCGAAATGGCTGCTCTATCAATGACTACGTTATCTCCAAAAGGTTGTTGCTACTATTGTCGGACTCCTGCTACTACTGGAATAAGATGACTCTTTGGGGTTGTTCCCTTGCTCAGAAAAATATGGGACTTTGGGAATGAGCTCCTCACTCAATACCCAGAAAAGCCCAGAAATGGTTTCTGGAATGGATGACCTCGGAAAATCACCTCCCTAGAGAAATCATGTTGTCCTTGTGAAATACGCTGGCCCTGAAGATGTCTTTGCAATGATGGCCTCCTTCTCTAACAAAATGATGGAATAGCTAAGGGTTGATCCCTCCTCACTATTCCGGGCTGAAACTCTGGATAAATCTCAACTCTCGACACTACCTCCTCCAAGAACTGCATGGTCCCTCCTCAAGACTACATTGCCTAAGCAAGCGTCTAATCCCTGTTGAAGATGCTATGGCTCTCACCTGAAAATCTAATGATAGAACTCATCACCCGAACAGGAACTCGAAGTCCCTTGGGGCTGAGGTTGGAATCTCCGCTTGGAGACACCTAGTGTGCTAAACATCACTTGCAAATTTTGCTCAACAACAAAAGCGTGCTCAATGTCAATAGACAAAACAAGATGCATAATCGAAGCAAATGAAGGGCCTCTCTCCCTCTTTATGCTTGGAGTGCCTTTCTCTCCCCTAGGCCCCACCAAAACTGCGTTGTCCCTCTTGGCCATGTTGTCCATCCACCTCTGCGCTGCCTAGGACCCACGCTGCCCACGCTGCCACTATTCCCACGCAGTCACTTCAACCCCTTGGGCCCCACGATGTTAATTAAAGGTGCTCAAGTGACTTTAGGAAGTGCTTTATTTCCCTAAGTGTGAGTTGAATGTCTCCTAACCCACTTTATTTACTGACTTTAACTTTATAAATTAAAATGGCCAAAAATTAATATTACCAATTAGCTGCTACTAATTGGGAATATTACACGGAGAATAGCTCCATCAGTTTCTCATATTTTTCTTTTGCAGTTTCTAGTTTTCATACATAGGGTATGAGTGAGTCCTTAATGGATTCTATGAGAATCCTCTGGGCTGTGATTTCTCCTTTCATGTACTTGGCATGAGTTGGAGCATCTTCTTTTATTCTGAGGACCAAATTTGCCGAATCTTCCTTTCTTCATGGACATGGCTGCAAAGGCTTGATTCCCTTCACTTGATCCTATATCAACTTTTTCTTTCAAGCTTATTTCCTCTATTTTACATAGAGACCATAGATCGTGGAATGGTGTCGTTTCTTTCTTCCCTTATAAGCTTGAAGTGAATTTTCCCCATTCTTCAAGGTAAAGCATTCAACACCACTGTAGTCATCTCACTCTCAGACGTTACTTCTCCCAATTCTTGCATTTGGTCTCTTATTTCATAAATCCTCTTAAAATGGGAAGTGATTCCTTCTTCTCTTGACACTTTCATCTTGTATAATTCTTGTCTCAGAGAGATTGCTTCTCCTGCAATACTCACAGAGAATATCTCCACCAGTTTCTCATATTTTTCTTTTGCAATTTCTAGTTTTCATACATAGAGTATGAGTGAGTCCTTAATGGATTCGATGAGAATCCTCTGGGCTCTGATTTCTCCTTTCATGTACTTGGCATGAGTTGGAGCATATTGTTTTAAGGGTTGAATTGTGGATCCTTTGATGTAGCCCATGACTTCATCTTCGATTAGATTCAAATTTGTTCTCTTCTTCCATGCACTAAAGTTTGATGACCCAACCAATTTGTTGCTTTCTTTGCAGTAAGTCACTTTGATAGATTTAGATGATTTCATAGACATACTTGAGAAGAGTGACTTCCTCCTTCTAGTAGCTTCCTTGATGATGATGATGAAGATGATGGTAAGAACTCCCTCTTAGATTGAATTCTCCAATGTGGATGTCTTAAAAGGTGTTGGATATTGTTGGGTGGAGCTTGATCATGTGTCTTCCAACAATGTCTTCAATGTCATAAGTCTTTGATGGAAAAGATTATCTACTTGATAAGTGGATCATGTTAGTGTCAGTATTTTCATCCTGCCATCAGTGATCAAAATCCTCTTTTCATATCATTTTAGGGGTCCCACTCAGAATTTTTTTATCATTCCACTACGTGATGCAAAAATTTAGTCATTGATGGTAGCCCTAGTCCAAAAACATCACTCTTCCTCAAATTTGATTAATTGCTGGCATAGTTTCATATCTTCCTGACTTTACATCATTCATAAAGTCAGTCTCATCATGTCATCATATCTGTCATGTCATCTTGAAATTCAGTCTTTCAAGGTTCCATTAGGTCATTAGGGTTTCCAAAGTCCAATAAAACTCCATTTCATTGCGTAAGAACAGCAAGTAGAGAGTGATCAAATAAACTTCTCTTCACCATGTGAAGATGACTTGTAAAGAGAAATGCTTATTTCATCATGTAATTTTGAGTTCAAATGTAATTTTTTATATTTTCATTATGTAATTTTATGTCATTTAAATGTAATAAGTTCATCATCCCAAGCTGTCAACCCAAGGTTCCACATGTCAAAGCATCAAAATTTCAAATCCTAGTGTTCTCGAAGCTCATTAGATGATCAGATGTCAAAGAAAAAAAGTCACATGCAAAGGTACAGTGTCGAAGTTCAAAGATGAATGTGAAGAAAGTAAAATGGGTCCCAAAAGCTAATTCATTCAATCTATCAAGTATGAAGGCCATTACAACATGAAAGAGGCACTCATTTTCTCTCTAAGCCATCAAGCTAACCCTCACCTACACTCCATATACCTCCCCTAAAATTTTCCCATGCCCATTCCTCTCATTTCCCTCACTTTCCTACAAACCCTAGCCTATTGCTACACTTTTGACACCTTCCTAGGTTAGGGTTGTGTTTTTCCCTTTTGGACCCCTTCCCCTCATGTATTTCTATAAATTCCAGCTCCCAACACTCTCTAACATCTATCCCTATCCCCCAAAATTTAGACAACCCTTAACCCCTTCATTCCCCTCCCTCTACAAGATACCTTGTATTCCCTACACTTCTGAAGTGACTTTTGGAAAATCCATTTTTCTCCCTAATGGAATGTCTAAATGACTTTCTTGATAAGTCAAATGACAACTAGACAAAGAGAGCTTTCCAATGAGTTATCCTGAGCTCAATTTGGAGTTGAGGAAGGTCTCCAAAAATTGCCTGCAAAAGCACACTGCATATTTGCAGCTTCATTCTGCACTTTTTGACCAGTCTTGGGAGAATTGATTTTTGAGGGGCTAAACTTGATCATTTTCAGTGCTTGATAGGTTCATTGTGTAGCCAAGAGAGAGATATTTCCAACGAGCTATCATGAGCTCAATTTGGAGCTCCAAAAGGCCTCCAAATGTGGCCTGCAAGACGACGTTGCGTGCATGTGTGTTGCGTTGCATTTGCTCTTTGCGTTGTGCGTTTGCTTAGTGCACTGCGCGTTTGTTCAGTGCATTGTACATTTCCTCTTTGCGTTGCACATTTGACCGTTTTCCACAAAAAACTCCAAATATTGTGCTATCACCTTCAAATCTTCAACAAAAGCACTCCACAGCCTCCAACAATCTAGTCAGTTTCCATTAGTACCATTCTTCTCCTCATCAAGTCAATTTGTTGGTGTTTGAGTTTTTTAAAGAATTGGTGTTTATTTTTAAGTTTGAAACCCTAGTCATTCCCTAAATCCCAATTGCATATAAAATTTCACTCCCTAGCATTTTCATTCCCTTCCCACATCATAATTACCCTATCCTTGCTCCCTATATCACATAATCCCCTTTCCCTAAGCCTTTCATACCTTAAAACCCTAAGCCCTAGGTACTTCGCCTAGGCTCCCAATTCCCTACACTTGTAATTAATTTCCTATTCCAAACCCCTCTACATTCCTACTCCCTGTCACTCCCCTCAAATCATAAACCCCTTCCCCCATCTCCCTAAATTTCCCTATATCATTCTTCACTCCCCAAAATTTCATTTCCATTCCATTACACCTCCCTAGGGTTTTAACACCAATACACAATGGAAGAAGAACACAGAAACTACAATGAGGGAGAAGAAAGAGAGGAGAAAAGACACCACAAAGGATGGAGAGTCTCAAGGCTTAAGCCATCATACACCAAGGAGTTGATATCATTACCCCTAGCAGTCAAATGTTTTCAAACATGTGGGTTATTATAATTTTTGTGAAATGGTCCAAAGAGTGGAGGTAGGTTTTCATGAGCAGCTCACAAACATATTTGCCACCACTTTGAAAGGAGACAAGGCCATCATTGTAGGTGTTGATTTCATATTCTCAGTAGATACCATATCTCAGCCACAGAAATGCCCAACCAAGGTGAGAAATGGTTTAAAAAACCAGACCTAGATGTTTGATACTACAAACCTTGATCAAGCATAAAGAGAAAGGTAAGTTTGATTTGCTCATTGATGCATCCAAGATAGCATAGCATACCATATCAAGTCTCCAAATGACAAATACATCTAATAAATCCACTTTTCCAACCTTGGTTTGCAAAACTAGCAGGTCAAAATGTTTAAAAACAAGCAAAGAAATCAATGTTCTCCCTACTTTTTTGCTTACGCGCTGAGCAGTCTTGGGAGAATCAATTTTTGACAGGTCAAAACAAGTCCATTATGCAAACTAAAGGCATATTTGGAAAGTAGATAGGATAAGCTTTCCAACAAGCTATCCTGGGCCCAATTTGGACACTGAGAAGGCACCAAAAATCAGGTTGCAACATGGATGGCGCGTTTGACAAAGGGATGGCACGTTTGACAACTGTCTGATTTTTCTGAGTTTTTGTGCAAATTTGACTTTTTATCTTGGGGAATCATGTTTTTACCTTTGTAAATCAATGATGTAATGTAATTATGGTATTTTTACTATTATCTAGGGTAAATACATTAGATAAAAGACTCAATGAGGTGTAATGAATCAGTTTCATGAAAGTGAAGGATGAGTCGCTTGGACCTCCCTACACCCCAGCTATCAGTTCAGATTTTGTGGATCTCTTCCTCAACTCAGGAATTCGACCCTAGGGCTGAGAGGAGTTTGTTTGAGGTCTATATACTGTACTTTTTGACTCATTTTCAAAGGTTGGAATCAGTTGGATGCTATTGCATTGATTAACGACTACAATGTACTCAGTTTGCCCTGAAATTAATGAAGAGTTGCAGCTATTTCTTTGGGATACTTGTGGTATGAATGTTTGGCATTGTTTTTTCTCCTGTTTCATTTGTATGAATGTTTTGTAGCTCATAAACCATTTCATGTCTATTATATGATGATTTTCAAGTTGATAGGCGGAATACATGTTTTTTCATGTTCTTTTTTGGGAAAGTCTTCATAATTTGTCCATTTTCTTCTGTTTAGGAAGAATACATCTCTTATGCTCTTCCTAGCTCCTCATCATTCTAAAACCATCTCACCAAATCACCTTTAAGTGCTAAGCTTTCTACCTACATTGCCCCATTGAATGGACTGCAATTCCCATCTTATTTGTCATGACCTAGCCTCTTTCACCTAATCCTCATCCGACAAATCCAATCAAAACAAAACAAACCCTTCTGCATTTCATACCTAGCCTTAAACCCTAATTCTCCATCCCTCTTGGCTGTGTTTTTTGTAGAGAGATCCCTCTCCGGTTTGGTAGGGCTAGATACCAACCCAAAATATTGGTCAATGGTTACCTCTGTTGGGATTTCTTCTTCAACCTTAGAGATCTAGCGGAGTGATAACAGATCCTTTGAATGATATTGAAGAATCTTCCTTGCAAACTGATTTGAATTTTCAACGCAAACTTTGAGCTTGACTTTGATCCTTGCTTCCTTGAGTGTCTCCTTGTCAACTAGCCCTAGTCTTCAACACCTTAGTTCTGATTCCATGTTTTGGAATAGGTAGGGCTAGGTTTAATTCAAATTCTCTTCTTGATAATTACTCGTGAGCTTACTTCCTTTACTTATGTCTTCTATTCTTAGCTTATTATGTCTTTCATTAAGTCAATTACCAAAATACAAGAGACACAAATTTAGGCTCTTCGAGCCAAGGCCAAAACCTCTCCCTCTTGGAGAGGAAAACCCACAAGAAATTCTTCTTATAGACTTTCAGATGACAAGTACCATAACCATGACACAAACCCTTGACCCTTGTATGCCTCCAAGACCTTGTCACTGCTTCTTCATTGACTCCTTGAGCTGATCCTTCTTTTTTGCACCGTCCTGCACCATTCTGCACCTTTCTGCACCAAGACAAGAGAGCTAGGTTTCTCACTAGATTTCCCTTCTTTGGTTGTGTGAAATCCTTGGCTATATGTGATTATGTACACACGTGACCTGTCTTCTTTCATTGAACAGTCTACACTATAAAGATACCCTTTCTAGCACTGTATTTCTTTGCTAAGCAAACTTGTTATACTCCGAACTTATAACTCTATCACTTCCTTAAATCTGTGAACATACTGACTGTGATGATGTCCGAGATGTTTATACCCAAAACATGATCTTCTCTCTTCGTTGATCTTAGTCCTTCTAAGTATCAGATTTCAGTCATAAACTCACACTGCAACTTAGCATGTATCACATAATTCTATACCCAAACCTTAGTCTTCTTTCTTTGTTGATATAACGTCCTTCTAAGCTTCAATCCGCAGTTCTATTCTTCCTTACTCGCACTTATATTTCAGTCTTGAATCTCACACTAAATTACAGAGCTCTTGTACGAAATTTGTTCCTGTAATTTCTGCAAAGTTTACTAGGATATTTATAGTTGATCGACCCTATAATTAGCCGACCTATCAGTGAAATGTTGTGACATATTTTGAGCCGACCTTTCAAGCATTTTCCAGCCGAATTTACAAGGTTTATCTCCAGAATTTTCGAGCTGCCTTGTCCACTGTTTATAGGCTGTCTTGAGGAGATGTGCCAATGCTGATCATGAGCACCATATTGAGTCATGTCTTCAAGTTTAATATGACAAGGTTTTGAGGCATACTCCTATGACTTGACTCTTCATATACATGACTCTTAATTAGTACATTTATGACAAGATGACAAATCCCTAAAAGACATCAAGAAGAAGTCTTTTGACCTATAATAAAAACCTTGCTCATGAAACCCATGAAGCAAGCATAGAAAAAATACATTTTATTATCTTTGTCTTCTTCATTACATAAATACATAATTCCAGTCAATATGAAGACCGAACCTAGTTACGCTTTCCAAAAAGCCTCCACACCAAATTTGAGACTTAGAGCACTATCTGATGCTACAAAAATCAACATCTCAACTATCAATGATCAAAAAGATAGACTACAAGATCTATGGAGGATGCAAATGTTTGTAACATTACACTGCTTTAATGAGAATATAGTCAAGGTTACCAAGTCACAAGATACCAACAATAATTAAGATTCTTCAATGGAACAATGCAGACAATGATGCTGGACGCAAAGTGCAAAAATTGTTAGATTTCCTCAGCAGTCAATGAGACTCCTTAGGATTACTCAATAGAGACAACTTGTGCTTATTATAAAATTCATCAATCATCAATTATAAACCAGTGGAAACTTCAAACACAAGATCACAGGATTCCAAAGGCAACAAATGAAGTGTTTGTTATGAATATAATTCATAACGAATATAATAAATATAATTATTAAATAATCAATTAAGGATTATGTAAGTAGTCATTAAGTTAGTGAAAGGGCATGTCTACGAGACATGCCCAATCATGAAAGGTCACCTACGTAGGTATATAAGTAGGGCTTCATTGTAACATTTCATCATCATCTCTTATACATATTATATATAATATATTATTATTACAATACCTCTTGTGTATTTATAATTTAAGTCAACAAGCCTACAACTTTGTTGCTCCATTTGGTATCAAAGCAGTCACTCTTCAGGATCTGTGTGATCACTACTGCTGCCACCTGCTTCCGGTTTCATTACCCTAGCGTGACCAGAACATCGTTATTAACCCCCGCACACCCTCACCTTCATCAGAGGAACAATCTTCTCACCTGGAAGGAAGCACCTACGCCACTTTTTGCTACCTTCCGCTGTTACATGTTGTGCCTCGAAATTGTTACCGCTCAAAGTCTTCATCAATGACGATGGCCAATTTCAACAAAAATTTGATTGAACTTGAGAGTAAGATCAATAACCATTCCGATAAATTCACGAAACGATTAGTCAATCTTGAGGATAAGGTTACAGGAAACTCTGACGACATCAAACAACTTCAAGACACGACAAATCGGATAGACAGACTAATGTTGAAACTCCATAGCGAGTCTAGAGACAATCATAAAGAGGCAATGCAGAAGATGAATGCCATTTTGGACAAGATAAATTTAACACAAAAACCAATATTCCTGAATATTGAGCATAGTCAACAGAACAATTCAGCTAATTTAGAAAATTCAGATGATAATCATGAAGAAACATTACATTCTGCAGAAGATCAAGTTATGAAATTTTCAAATTATAATGAAGGTGATCTTAAAAATAAAGATGAGCCTGCTAGTCAAGAAACTGTTGAAGAAATAGAAAAAGATGAAGCTAATGTGGATGAAGATTATGAAGATCATGATGATTCAGATAAAGATAATATGGAAGAAGGATATCTTGAGAAACAAAAAGATAAAGAATATTATAACAATGAGGGAGAGACAGAAGAAGACATTGAATCTGACGAAGACAGAGTTCTAAAGGCAGAAAGTGATTTTGGAAGAAATGAATCTATAAATGATGAAGAAAGTTCTGTAGATGAATATGATGCAGAAATTGGATCTGCATCTGCAAGAGCTGACAAAGATGATAAAGAAAATAGTGTGGACTTCTGTGTTGTTGATCTCGATAGAAGAAGACGAGATCGACAGGAATACATTGTGACTTGTTCTGAAGGATTCAAGAATGGTTCTCTTCACGTGTTCAAACATGGCATAAGAATCAATGAGGAGGCATCTATAGAGCTTCTAGGCATAAAGGCAATATGGTCTTTACGATCCTCAACTCTTGATAGTTTTGATATGTTTTTGGTGCTTGTTCAGGTAACAACAAATTCGGTGAGATTGAATTTATTGGCCACTAGAAAGGGTAATCTTGTCTACCTGGAAATTGGAGAGGGATCCCTTACAGAACTCAATCCATTCACCTCCCAGCTCTTCGACATTAGAAATGCCATTCCACAGGATGAGTTGAGGAAACAGATGTGTGGGTGCATCGTTAGCAACCCAAGCCTACAGTTCATTCTCGTTTATACTAAAGTTCTGAGCGAGAGCGATATGAAAAATATATTGAATGAATTGATTTCAGACTACCAATTTCTAATTAATTCTAAAAAATGGAAGTTGCAAGAGCGTCCTCGAGTAGTAACCTTAGGAGCCCTAGAATATCCACCATGTTACAATACACAATTTAATGTTTTGTGTTTCAGGGATTTATCCCAAATGTCAATCATGAAAGACGACCATGAAAATGGGCACAAAAGGAAAGAAGTGGATATCCCGGAAGCATCGGATTCTACTCCTAATTCGTTTTGGGCAGGCGGTGCTTATGCCTTGCTCATCGACGCCGATAAATTTGACCTCATTTTCATCTACAACAAGTTCTTGCGTCATAGTCTCCAAGTCTGCAGGATCAAAATGGAAAAATCCAAAGTCATGAACATGATCATGGTAAAGAGGTTAAACAAGAATCTCCTTGCCGTTAGAGAACATAGCGTCCACAATTACAGGCCCAGGCTCAACGATGTGTTATTGGTGAGAATGATCTCGTGCTGTTTATCCACGATAACCCTTCTGTTACAATTCTTGACAGCCCGTCTATTGTTCATGCTGCCTCCCAGGTTGCTCCGACACCACAGCAGGCGTTGGTCGACCACTGTTGTAAGAACCCACTTTGGAATTTTTCTAACTAATCCACTATATTTTAGAGTTTTGCCAGAGAGGGACTTAGCTAATTCGACCAACAGGGTAATCACTGCTACAACTATCATCCTTTTAATGAATACAATCTAAGACATCCTTTTAGCATGAATGAATATATATATATAAGTTAGCAGTAATACGATTTTATGCAGATCAGTAATGAAATTTTAATCTTTCATAAGGAATTACTCTATACATGGGAAAATACCTGGAATAAAGCTAAATGTTGAATGGTGGTTCTCCTCCTGTGATGATGTGGATAGCTGAACGGTTCACCGAAACAATCAAATCCTCCCAGCCAATCTAGGAACAATCCTAGACCCAGAGGATGTCTCCTCTGCCCCCGTGCCCAGATTTCCAAGAAAACCAGCGACTCCCTTTCAGCACAGCTCCTCTCTTATCATAATATCACTTGATAATCAACAGAAGTTTCAAAAGACCCTCCATCCCTTTCACCTTCGTATCATCTTCCTTAAATAACTTTCTCCACCGCCATACATCTTACCCCACCGCCTTTTCTCCATCAAGATATGATCTTCTTGAAGGAAGGTACGAATGCTATTTAAGGAGATATGATTGCTATTAAAGAAGAGAGATAATCTATGGTTATAAAATTTGTTTTAGGGGTATACGACTTGAATTTTGAGTATTTTTATGAGTAAGGCTTATGTTGGAATATTAAATTAATTATATATATATTTTAATCAACTCAAGTTTCTTTTCTTTTTATTAGTCCTTTTTATATACTTTATACTAAATTAATATGAATATTAATCTGAAATCTTAATATTAATTTCTAACTCAGGTAATCTTGATATTAGTAGTTAGGTGTACTAGTGCGATGGGTGCGAGATAGGCAGGTGTAGCTATCAAATGCCTATACCACACACACGCTAATATCATTGCGTATAACTCAGGAACGGGTTGTTACATACTTCCTCCCTTCAAAAAAACTTCGTCCCGAAGTTCAGGGTTTCATATACTCATATCAATATTGTGTTTTTAGAGATTAGGGTGATTGTAGAATGCTTGTAATTTTAAGATTTGAATTTATGTTTGAATAAGTATGTATCGGTAATTTAATTATTATTTCCCATTTCATTCGAATCTCCAAACTATTCTAAAATCATCCTATCCTTCCTAATCTCTTCAACTCCCATCCTATCTGTCCTCTACATGAATATGTCATGGCATCAGTTTTACTGATCCATTCATAAACCTTAAGGATATCAGAGTCGATTACATCAACCTGACGTGCTTGTAGGCATCTAGCAGTCATCATCACACGTCTAGAGGAGCGTGACTCGCACAGTCCTCCCATGACTCCAGGTATTGGAGGATAAACAGTGGGCAACACCTCCACCCCTCCCAGTAGGACCAGGGTCAACACCCTATCGTGGGATCTCAGGGAGTTTCAACTGTTCTTGGAAATCTGTCATCACGTAGATTGTTTCGGTAATATGTTCTCTGCATGGTAATCATTGGTACATAATCTGCAATGTAAACACTCGTACACATATTACCGCATATGCATCTATATTGTTCATAACAAATTGTTACCCATATAACAATCTCTACATATTCAAAATACATTGATATTTATGATATTGATCCTAGAACTTATATAACATACTTGGTTTTTTTTTTATTTTTTGTTCACATAGGTATCAATATGTCCAATAAAATTTCTCATTTCAGATACTGCTTCTGTTTAGTTCATACATGTTCTATCTATGATGCATTGTTTTAACCATTTTTAATCTGTATACCAATATGTTTCACTTTTCATATTCAAAATGTAGTTACTCTTCTATTTCCTTTCCTTTAATCATATTTGAAATGTAATGAAATGCATCAATAGATAGTTTCATCTATAATGTTTAATCTATGATTTCATATTCTTACAATGTTAATTTAAATGACATATTGCATATCGGTATCCGTGCACCGGTAAATTTAAACAAACAACATATATCATGTATCACTAGAGTGAAGTAGCATTCTATCTTTATGGGTATCTATGTACCAGCGAAGTAAAATTCATCCTTACATGATATTTCAAAATAAAGTTTCAAGTATCAAAATAGAGCATTCATATACATATAAAGTTTTCAATTTCTCAAAATTTAGCATAAGCTGGGGTAATTTTGACAGAAAGTCTCAGCATCCTCCCAAGTCGTTGATCCAGGACTATATTTGTCCCATTGCACTTTAACTTGGTCTATCCGGCGGTTCTTGAGCTATTGAACCCTACGTTCCAGAATACGTAACGGTTCGACCGTTAGGGTTCCCTCGTCTGATACCTGCAGTTCCTTCCATTGACGGTCATGAGATTTATCAGCAATATAATGTCGTAAGGCAGATACATGAAATACATTATGAATTTTGTGCAGGTGGGGTGGCAGTGCAAGACGATAAGCGACAGGTCCAACTTTTTCCAGGACTTCAAACGGTCCTATAAACCGGGGGGATAATTTTGTCCCTTTCACAAACCGAATGATGCTCTTATTTGGTCTGATGCGGATAAAAACCTGATCTCCCACTACATAGCTTCTATTTGTCCTGTGAGTGTCCGCATAAATTTTCTGTCTATCTTGAGCCTCTTTCAATCGTTGTCTAATCAGTTTTACCTAGTCCTCCATCTCTTGGATCAATTCTGGTCCGACGATTATTCGATCTTCTAGCCTGTCCCAACTCAACGGCATTCGACAAGGTCTTCCGTATAATGCCTCAAATGGTGGCATCCCGATTGAATTGTGATAGCTATTGTTGTAAGAAAATTCTACCAAGGGTAAGTACTTTTCCCAGCGTGACTGTTGGTCCATAACATACATCCTTAGCATATCCTCGAGTACTTAATTTACCCTTTCTGTCTGTCCATCGGTCTCAGGATGATATTCCGTACTCAAATTTAACTGAGTTCTCAAGGCCGACTGCATACAATTCCAAAACCTTGATGTGAATCGAGGATCTCTGTCGAATATGATTTTTTTAGGTACTCCATGAAATCTGATAATTTCATTTATGAATACCCGAGCTACATCAGCTACTTCATAAGTATCTTTAACTGGGATAAAATGGGCGCTTTTTGTTAATATATCCACCACAACTAGAATGGCATTATGCTTTTGTTGCGTAAGAGGCAGCCCAACAATAAAATCCATAGAAATTATCTCCCATTTGGTCATAGGGATGTCGTGAGGTTGTAAGAGACCTGCTAGGTGACGATGATCAGCTTTTACCTGCTGACATTCAAGACACCTAGTGACAAATTGAACAATGTCGTTTTTCATGTCTGACTAGAAGAAGAGTCTCTTAGTGTCAGCATCCATCTTCTTTACCCCAGGATGTGCACAATATACTGCTCGGTGTGTTTCCTTCAAGATGGTGTTTCGAAGATCTCCACTATCTGGTATATACATCTTCCCGTGAAATCGTAGAATTATGTCCTCTTCCAGATCATATCCTTCGAACTTAAGTTCCTTCGAATGGTTGCTTTCGAGCCCTGACCTTACTTTTAAGTACCAACTATCTCTTAAGAGATGTTCAAGCACTCGATCTCTCAAGTTCACCTTGATAGGTACAAGGCAGAATATTCGAGGTCTTCTACTTAAAGCATCTGTTAAAACATTATCATTCCCTTTTATATATGAAATCGCAAAATCGTATTCGCTTAGGAGTTCACTACATCGTCTTTGTCTTGCATTTAAGTCTCTCTGGGTGAATAAATACTGCAAACTTTTGGTGGTCACTTTTAAGCACAAAATTTATCCCCACCAAGTAATGTCTCCACATCTTTAAAGCTAAGACCACCGCAGCTAACTCTAAATCATGCGTAGCATAAATTTCTTCATGTGTTTTTAATTTTCTCGAAACATATGCTATTACGCCTCCTTCCTGCATTAATACTGCGCCTAACCCTTGCTTAGATGCGTCGGTACACACAGTAAAGTATTTATCCATATCCGGCACTCGCAAAATTGGCGCACTAGTCAATAATCATTTAAGTTTCAGAAAAAACTTTATCACATTCCTCAGTCCATTCATACTTAACACCCTTGCACTGGAGGTTCGTGATCGGCTTTGCAAATTTGGAGAATCCCTCCACAAACCTTCGGTAGTAACCTGCTAAACCCATAAAGCTACGCACTTCATGTGCATTCTTAGGTATCAGCCACTCCCTCATTGTATTTACCTTTTCAGGATCTATAGAGATTCCTTCGCCTGATATGATATGACATAAGTAATGGATTTCCTTATGAAAGAAAACGCATTTGGATAATTTTCCATATAACTTGTGCTCTCTGAGACAAGACAACACTATCCGAAGATGCTCTTCATGCTCCTTCTCATTCTTAAAGTAAATCAGAATATCGTCCACAAAAACTTGTACAAATTTGTCGAGATATTTGCGGAGAATGCTATTCATAAGGTTCATGAAGATTGCAGGTGCATTGGTCAACCCAAATGGCACCACAATGAATTCATAATGCCCGAAACGAGTTCAGAATGCAGTCTTAGAAACATCACTCTCGCTAATCCTGAGTTGATGATAACCCAATCGCAGATCGATCTTTGAAAATATTGTAGCTCCTTTCATTTGATCGAAAAGGTCGTCAATGCAAGGAATTGGATACCTATTCTTTACCGTGGCTGGGTTCAAATCTCAATAGCCCACACACAATCGTAATGAACCATCTTTCTTCTTGACAAAGATTACAGGAGCACCCCATGGTGAAACACTGGGTCGAATGTGCCCACATCTAACAGTTCCTTCAGCTGTATTTGCATTTCTTGAAGTTCCGGGGCAGTCATTCGGTAAGGAGTTTTAGATATAGGTTCCGTACCAGGTTTCAATTCAATGGTGAGGTCTAGCTCTCGTCGAGGAGGCAGTCCAGGTAATTCCTCTGGAAAAACATCTGGAAATTCTGATAGAATCAAATACTGATCTAAGGAAAGCCCTTTTTCTTTTCTTACCATTTGAACTGCATACACTTGACAACCCTTCCTTAAGCACCGCTTCATTTGCATGGCTGAGATGAAACGTAAGGATACCTTCCTTTTAATACCTTGAATTTGGATTGTTTCTCCAACATCATTCAAGCAAAGTATTGTTTTCCCGGAACAGTCTACCCATGCTCGATGAGACTCTAGCCAATCCATTCCTATCACCAAGTCGTAAGTTCCTAGGGCCATGACATATACTTTCAGTTTGGTCAAACAGACTCCTAGATCAACTTTGCAATCCTCAACACTTAATTCTACCGATTGACAGTCTCCCGAAGCCATTTCTACCTGTCTAAAATCGTCTTGTTTGCAGGCTGCCAACCCACATTTATTCAATGCATAAGATGAAATAAAACTATCAGTAGCTCCAGTGTCAAATAAGATTTTGAGTTTTATTCCGTTGATTGTACCTGAAGATTTCACTACAGTGGATTGATGTGTTGCTTGGTTGTTGTTGACAACAACATGGATTCTATGGATACTATGATTGCTTTGGGCATCTGATGATGGTTCTTTTTCTGTTTGCCGAGAGTTCTTCGGACAATCATGCCGAAGATGAGGTCCTCCACACCCCCAACAGTCCACCCGGGCTAGTCCCTTTGAGTATGACTGAGAATTTCCAGACCAAGAGCTTTGTCCCCTGGTGCCGCTTCCTCTCCCATTCCTTCCTCGACTACTCGTTCCCCGAGACCTCCAATGACTGAATTTTGAGGACTCGGAAGCTATTGCATTTATGGTCCTGGGAGCTCTTGCCCCCGCTCCTCTTGGGGTAAACCTGTTACCATAAGGAGGTGGTCACGAGTTATTTCCTCGGAAGAAATTTCGGAGAGTCCTTCCTGTAAATGCCTGCAGTATTGGTTCAGCTCGCCTGAAATCCCTTTTAATCCCCAGGAGGGTAGCAACGCGACCTCCTTGTCTTATGCAGGTTATTTATGCATAGTAACTCTAGAGTGAAATGCAAGGGTTTTCATAGATCATAGTGCTAGTTTGTAAAACTTGTCTAGAAAAATTATATATATATATATATATATATTTAAGAACATATATATATACATAAAATCGTATAAAGTATAACGTAAAGGAAAGAACTGGGTTATTAATTTTAATTACTATACGTATTACTATAAGTAACTCCAAAATTACCTATTTAATTAATATGTTTTTATATGTTATTACCTATAGGAAATTATACCTGAGAAATTTAATTAATACCCCGATATAATATTTACCTTCCTATGTACATCACAGACATAGCTCAAGGTAATTTCCTTCTTAATAGACATGGTTTCGATACTTAATAAAAATTGGTCTGATGTTATTAACCTTACGAGTCAAAATCCCTGCCCAAACTTTGGTTAAACCATTGATGGTTGTTATGATATATATGGCAATTTATTAATGTACTCCGGTTGTGCAGCAAAATTAAGAAAAATTAAATAAGCGGTAGTTAAAATGATATTACGATATACATCGTATTAAATCTTTCATTAAAGTTCTGAGCCATATCCATTCTATTACCTACCATATGCAACAATGCATATTTCTATTGTGATATAAAATATTATGTAAACTATGAAATTAAATTTTCAAATCCTAATATATTTTTATATATTTTCTATATCCTATTTTCTTTATAGTACAAAATTTAAAATCATTTATAATATACATCACTATTACATAATATTCATACTATTTCCATCTTTTCTTACAAATATTCAATTAAATTAAATAATCCTTTATTGTTTTCGATTTTTTTTATTTTTATTTTTATTATTATTATTTTTTTTAATTTTTAATTTTTATATATACCTTAACTTCTCCTTTTCTCAAACCCATTTACTCAATCTGGTCAATGTAGATAGTAATATTAAATTATTATTTTTAGTGCTCGTTCACCTATTCTACTAAGTCTATTTAGTCACCTATAAATATTAATATTAAATTAATTTAATATCCACCGCTTGTATATATAAAGAAATAATATAATATATAATTATATCTAATGGTTTAATTATTATTATTATTATTATTATTATTATTATTTTATTTATTTTTTTTATTATTTTTTTTTTTTTTTTCAGTATCATGGTTTCTATTCTACTATTCTGGCCTCTCCTTCAGATGATACATTGAAGGTTTTAGCCATTGACAACAATAACTGGTAACCGAGGGCAGATGGCAATCTTTCCTTGATGATGAGCTTAAATTTTATTTTTTTATTTTTTTATATATACTCATCAATTTACACTAAACTTACTTTATTATGATATAACGCATCATTTTATTTTATTTTTATTTTTCAATCGCCACGGTCATGGTTCTCTGTGATAAAATGTCGAGGTGCTACCATCAAGGAAGAGAAAATAATTTGCAGGTTCGATTAAGCGTACAGTCAGGGTAAAATGGTATGCGGGCGGGTATGTCCACTGTTCAATTTTCTTCGAGGTGGGCGTCTCATACCCGATGTAGAATAAATCGGAGAGACATGCTTGTAGAAATTAGCTGAATAAATCACTTATTCAATGGAGATTAACCCAATTACACATCAATTTCGAATTGCATGCATAACACATAATCTCATCTACAATTAATTGTCACATGCGGAAATAATAGAAGCGATCGCACATCAAATCAATCACACATTAACTCAGTATGTATGAGGAAAGCCTATAGCTGAAAACCCCGCAGCTATATGTGTATATTATAATGGAGAAATCAAGTAACAAACTTAGTACAATACTCCTCACAAGTACTCAGTACTTTCTCATACAGTTACTCACAAACTAGCTCAGTTTTGAACAAGTTCCAGGTTCAAAACTCACTGCTATTTGCCTTGCCTCTATTGTGCAATCATGGCCTGGTTATGTAGAGATCCAAGGTTCGAATCTCCTTGGCTTGACTGCGCAATTGTCATGGACAATTCCTCCAAGTGTAATGCAAATCTCATGCACAACTGATCCTCCAACTGATAGCTTTACTCACCCTTTCATCTACCTCTTTCACTGGTCTCCACTGAACTGATCATGCACTGTAGTGAACTGATGTGTTCTTGAGTTGACTAATGAGTTACTAATTAATGAATTAAATAATATTTAATTCACTCCACTCATAACTAATTGATTAGCTAGCTAAACTAATCTCAACTAGTTCAACTAAGATAAACAGAACACAACTCCACTATCTGTCTCATTAACTCCTCCAAAACTTCTGCCACTGAAGTCCAACTGAAGTCAACCATGCAAGATGCCATCAAACCCTAGGAACCACGTGATTCCTCTGTCAGTTGCATGAGCCACCTCCATGACTCGAACCGAAGTGCTCCAAGAGAGTAAACTGCTGTTTATAGTCAAAATATTATTAAGGGTAAATAATATTTGACTTCCATATTTTTAGGAGAGGCAGTCTAAAAATAGCCCGTGACCTAAAAATATGAGTCTCATCTATTTTTACCAACATGTCGCATACTTCAAGAATCTCCAACTGGAATCCCCGAATCATGCTCCGTATGTCTAAAAATAGACATAGTCTAAAAATAGACTTTGCGCCAGAATTTGCCTGCGGGCCCACTTAGTGAAGGCGACTTCATTTCACTAAGCTCCATCATCTCGCTGCATTCTCAACACTCCCTCTCAGCAAGATATGGATTATCTGCAATCCCTATCCTGCCTCTGTGGAATTCGAACTTGCTCCTGGTGAGCGCCTTCGTCAGGATGTCGGCATCCTGATCCTCCGTGGGAACATATGAAAGCATCATGATCCTCCGCTGAACACAATCTCTGATGTGATGGTACCTGATGTCGATATGTTTGGACCTATCATGAAAAACTGGATTAGCCGAGAGCTTGATGCAGCTCTGGTTATCACAGTAAATCACTGTAGGCTCCAAATGCAACCTCGAACAAAACCCGCGAGGGATCTTTCCTTCCAAATAGGCCTCGCATGCAAACAAACTTGCCGGCCATGTGCACGCCGTCAACCGAGTGCCACGACTCCCCAGGACCTGTACCGCCAGAAACTGGCATCTCCTGCCTAATGTCGAAAACTCCTCCGTATAATTTCCAAATCTCGTTGGACTCCCGCCCACTCCGCACGCTGAAGCTTTCGTAAAGCTTCGTCCATCCTCCCGCTGGCTCGTACCATAGACCATACCCGATGTGCCTTCGATATAGCGCAATACATGCTTGCCTGCCTTCCCAAAGAGCTTGGTAGGCTTAACCATAGCTTGCGAAAGCTGGTTAACTGCATAGCATATATCGGGTCGTGTATTGACCAGATACATAAGCGACCCCACCAACTGTCGATAGACAGTGGCATCCACTACCTCCGCTGAAGTCGCATCCTCCTTCCTCCAACCACCAGGAAGAGGAGTGTCAACAGGCTTGCAGCCTTGCATGTTGAACCTCTCCAGAATCTCCCGGGCATACTTGCCCTGAGAAACAAACAGTCCTCCGCTGCACTGCCAAATCTCCAATCCCAGAAAATAATGAAGGATGCCCAAGTCCTTCATCTCAAACTCTCGTGCAAGATCCTCCTTGCATGAAAGTATCAACTGCTCATCGCCAGTCAAAATCGGATCATCTACATACAGTACGATGATCAACAGCTTTCCCTCCACCACAATCTAGTACAGGTTTGGATCTGCCTCACTCTTGGAGAATCCAAGCCCGGTGAAGTAGCCGTCTATCCGAGTGTACCAAGCACGAGGTGCTTGCTTCAGCCCGTACAGTGCTCTCTTGAGTCGGCACACATGCGACTCACTGCTGAAGATCTCAAAACCTTCAAGCTGCTCTATGTACACCTCCTCCTCAATAACTCCATTGAGGAACGCAGTCTTCACATCCATCTGATGAATGTGCCACCCCATCTGCGCTGAGAGAGCAAGGATCGCCCGTATGGAAGAGTACCTTGCGACAGGTGCAAAAGTCTCCTCATAGTCAATCCCCTCGATCTGTGAGAAGCCACGGGCGACAAATCTCGCCTTGTACTTCTCCACACTCCCGTCAGCCGCCTGCTTCACCTTGTAGATCCATCGCGAACCTACAACTGATTTCCCAACCGGTCTTGGGACAATCACTGTTCCTGATGATCGAACCATATTCTTCGATCATGGCATCAACCCATGCGGGTTCCTCCACAGCTTCCTCAAAAGAGGATGGCTCTGTCACAACACATTGACTCATAAGAGCCATGTATCCAGTGTACCGATCCGGTGACTGTCTCTGTCTGCGCTGTGCCGTAGGTGGTCCTACAACCTTCTCTGCATCCCGAGCCAGTCGCTCAGCTTCTGTAGTGCGCATGCGCCCTCTGATGGTTGGCGCTGCCTGGGTGGTTTCTTCCACCTCCCGAACCTCCTCTTGTGGCTGATCCACATCCGGAAGCTCCTCCTTAGGAACTAACAGCTCCTCATCTGCATGCAAGTGTAGCTCCCTCTCAAGCGAACACTGCATGGCTTTCTCCTCCTGGAATTTTATATCCCGTCGCACAACAGTCTTGCGACTGTCTGGCGCATACACCCGATAGTTGTGAGGTGTATCAGTGTACCCCACAAATATTCCAACTTCAGCAGTTGGATCCAGCTTCCTTCTTGCATCCTTCGTCACATGCATGTAGACAGGAGATCCGAAAATCCGCAAATGGGAAATATCAGCCCTCTTGCCAGAATAAGCCTCCTCTGGTGTACTCATGCCAAGAACCTTGTGAGGACAACGGTTCTGCACATACACTGCTGTATTGCATGCCTCAGCCCACAAGTGAAGGGGTAGGCCCCGATCATGCAACATCGCCCGTGAAGCACCCACGATCGTTCTGTTCTTCCGCTCAGCCACCCCATTCTGCTGTGGGTTATGGGGTGCGATGAGCTCTCTCCGAATCCCTTCTGCGCTGCAGAACTCCTTGAATTCATTCGAGATGAATTCACCACCGTTATCACTCCTTAGAGCAATCACCTTCTTCCCCGACTCCTTCTCGACCAGTGCTTTAAACTCACAGAACTTCGCGAATGTATCGCTCTTCTTCTGCATGAAGAAGATCCAGCACTTTCGAGAGAAATCATCAACAAAGATCACATAATACCCGTGCTTTGTTGTCGAAGCAACTGAGAAAGGACCACACACGTCTGTGTGAACTCTCTCAAGGATCGTCGTGGCGCGACTATCCTTCTCGTGAAAGGTGGTTTTCACATACT